>VZSE01008388.1:606819-699236 GCA_013398275.1 Promerops cafer
GCACCGCCCCGGCTCCCGGCCGGCCCCGGCCGCGCTCGGCCCTTTGTTAGCGCCGCGCACGCCCTGCCCGCCCTGCCAGGGGCTCGCACCTCCGAAGGGAAGAAGAATTAAAGCCATGGCCGGATCAAAAGGGCGCTTCGCTGGCCGATTTTAGGGCTGCGACGAGACCAAACTATAAAACCCGACTGAGAACTGAACCACAATCGAAAGTGCTGGAGGTGGAATTTTTTTTTCCTTCCCGCAGAGACTCTGGGTTTTGTTTCAGAAACTTCATAGGCGTAGGAGCTGGCTGCAAAGGTTGAACCAGATCTATTCCAAGTTTTATCTGCCTCACAAAAGTCATTTTGGCAGCCAAGGAACCGACAAGACCTGAATCCAAAACCAAGCAGAAGTTCCCTGTTAGAAACTTTAGAGCAGGAAAATGTCTAGCACTTCAAAACAATGTAGGCTTTCATGTGAAGCTCTTTGCAAACTTACAAAACAGTAAGAAGTTCTTGGATAAAACCCTGTTTATTTGTACTGTGCACCAACATCAAGTCCAGGTTCCTGTACCCAAGGTGAAGGGCCTGCAAGGGTGTGCAAAAATTGGCTCTGAATGCATAGTTGTGTATGGCTCCAACACAAAAAAGCTGTGACAAGCAACTGAATGAAGTAAATGCTTTTCCTACCAGAGTAGTGCAGCGAGTGCATCTGAGGCCATTCCTCTTCTCCTTCCTAGTTTGACATTTTCCTGGCCTCGTATGCTAATGGAAACCGTCCTAAACTAGCAGGTATCACCTGCCCCTGCAGGGAAGCAGCATCTCCCTCTCCTAGTACTTGCCACAAGTGAAAATTTCTGGAAACAAGTGAGAAAGCTGAGTTAAAAGGCTTTCTCTTGTACATGTAACACTGCTGCTGAATGCGATACAGACCATCGAGAATCTGAGCCCGTTACAAAATTGCCATTCGGCACAGAGGCAAGTTTCTTGAGCATCGCGGTGTGTCCCCACATTGCCCTTCTGAGGTCCTCAACATGAAGTCTTCCTCCTGCTGAAGACCTCACAGATGGGGCAGCGATTGCTGGGGGAATACGTTACAGCCAAGGAAAGTGGAATCAGACATCGTGCAGCCAGGGCTTGTGTGTCACTGTTTCCCCTTGAAAAATTTACTCATTTTACTTGTGATTTGAATTGCAGCTGCAGTTTGAATTGCAGGACCCTCTGCGCTGTGCCATGCACAACTGCATAATTACAGGACGGCATGTTCTCCACTTGATTGCGATCTGAGCAGGGTGCTTCCTCCCACCCCGCCAAAATGGCCCCCAGCCAGAGCCCATCAGCCTGCCTGGGGGAGGGAAGCCGGCTCTGCTGGGAGTGGAGGGCACAGTTCGCAGGGAGAAGAGCAGGAGGAAGTGCTCCCAGTTTGTGGAAAACTGAAGGGTATCACAGAAAGCTGCAGCACCAAAAAGGCAGCTGGGTAACGCTGCAGAGAACAGGAGTGGAGGGGGTTGGCTCTGTGTTGACTGCTTGCAGCCTCACAGACCGAGGGTGTGTGGTAGCCATCAGCAAGAAGACTCTGGCTGTGTTAGGACATCAGGACTTTGCGGGGTGACACCTGGAAGCTATTAGGCTTCGCACAAACAGTCCTCCAAGCCGCTCCAGGAAGATGGATGACTAAAAACAACATTAACCTTCAGCACACATACTCCATGACTGTCTGGACATGGCAGCTTTTAGAAGAACATTCTTGATCTTAACATCTTTTACCTGGGGAATCAAAACATCCTAATGCGTGACTTCATGGCGTATGGGATAGCCAGAGGTTCGTGCAAGCCAGGGGTTCGTCCCAGCTCTGTGGCTGAGGAAGTCACATTCCAGTGTTTTTTCTTATGATGTTTTTACCTCCTTATGTGTGCCGGGTAAAGTGCACTGAGACGTTTTAATCAGCATTGTCAGGAGATGTTTCTTGTCTTGGCTTCAGAAGCCTTGTCAGCATCCTGTTTCACTGTCCATCTCTTCCTGTCTAATAGTTGTTATGCTACAGAATTTAGATTTGGAAGCAGGAAAACTGCATGGACAGATGACCCAGAAACTTTCTGGAAGCACGATCAAGGCAGACACGTAACTTCTTTAATTACTTTTTATATTTAAGTGCTTTCCTCCTCTGCTTTATTTCTGGGTTCACATCAACAGAGCTTTCTTCTTTATCTACTTCAAACATGATGTCTCCTACCAGGGCTGCTATTTCATTATTTTTCTGTAATACACATCTGGAAGCATTGTAGATTCTTTCCTCTGTATTACAGTGCATGTGATTTGTTTTCTTGCTCTCCAGCTGGATCATGCTTTTTTATAGATGAAGATTTACTGAAATGAGAATCTTTTCTCCAATTAAATGCTCTCAGTTTAAGAAATCATTCTCATAAAGGGATCTTGAAGCCAATCCAGGCAATACAAGGTAATTGATGTTTTCTCCTTTGTGAGGTGTTTTTTTATCAAGTTGTTTATGCTGTATCAGGGAGAGCCCTGCATAGTCAAAAGGTTATTCATAAATAATGAGCATACGGAAGTCTTGTCCCTCAGCTGAAGGGAAAATGGAGTGAGAACAAGCCCACAGCTCCTCATGAGGTGAGGTGTCACCATCAACATCTGCCCCGAAGTACTGGCACTCACGATGGATTTGCCCTTTCCAGGAAAGGTGCTCCTGGCCATGGCGAGTCTGGACACGTGGGGTGATGCTCTGACCACCGCAAAAGGCAGAGGTCGATTTTAAGGCAAGAAATCCCTTTAGTACAGTCATCTGGGGAGATGTCACAAATTTATGGGTGCTGGAGCCACTCTTTATCACTTGAAGATTTTCTTTGAGACCTCTACCTGGACAGCATGTGCTGTAGATGAAATGTCAACTCAATCATTCTTCAGTGAGGTGTTGTTGCATTTTTTTTTTCCTAAAGATACCTTTAAAGGGCAACTCATTTGCATAATATTTTCATATCCTTGGTCTTAAAAAGGCTTAAGGAGCCAGGACTGTGCTCTGAAATCTAATATTCTTACCTTTTGCAGTGGCAGAGGACAGGGAGAGTTGTCATTAAAAAATGATTCAGTTCTCTTTGTAAAGGACTATTGTATAAACTGTGAAAGATATGGTTGAAATAGTAAATAGTGGTACAGTTTTGGATTTTTATTGCTTTACCCCAGGCATTTACTGTGGGTTCTCTATGTGAAATGCGATGGAATTATTGTGAAGATGCATTGTTTAAATATTAAACATTAATGTTCTTCTTTTGATGGTGAAGCCAGTATTAAACCTGTTAATTTTTCATTAAAACATCTAAAGCCAAATTTGTTTAAGCTCTCAGTTTGCTGTCATCTTCATAACAGAAAACACCAAGTAAAAGCCACACAGACGTGAGAATAAATAGGAGTGAAATGTGGGAGCCAGCTCCAGGCTTCCTCACAAGGTGGAGGGGAGGTGAATGGGAAGAGAGAAGCAGCAGGAGGAGAAGGAAGAAGAAAAGCAGCTCAGGGAAGAGAGGATGAGGGAGGAAAACATAAGAATCTACAGAGCAACAGCCAAAGGGTTTGTAAGTATTAAACATACAAGGCAAGGGCTGATCCATGGAAAGCAACTCCTGCTTGGCAAAAGGCATAGGGGGGTGTAGGGCTGGAGACAGGTCAGTGCTGGGGGATGGCACATGCCACTGCAGGACGGGGCCTTTCTGAGCCACAGCCAGCGCCCTCACAGCATTCCCAGCGGGAACTAAAGGCAGGGATACTTCACGGCCGAGTTTGGCCCCAGGTGCTTTATTTGATCTCGGTGTGACGGTGAGATGTGTGAGCCAGCTCCTGCTCACCATTCCTAACATCAAGGGCTGCACCTGTAAAATCACATCCAGATGGGAGCATGTGCCATCACTGTTGTTTTGTGATCGCCAGCAAGAAAAATAACTTGCAGGAGGTGTTTGTGTGTGATCCTTTTGAGCATAAATGATTTTAAGCTGTGGTTGGCGGGTATGGTAGTGGCTGGGCAGGGAGATGGAGTAGGAAGCGCTGGATGAGGCTGCATTTGCCAAGCAAGGAGAAGGATTTTACAGTAATTGAGATGTGAAATGCTGAGAGTCTTGACAAGAGTTTTAGCTGTACAGATGGGTAAGGAAGGCCATATCTCAGAGATGTTATGCAGAAAGAATCTGCAAGCAGCAGAGAGAGAGTTTGGATGTGAGCCCGGGGGAGGCACCCACAGGAGTCGCTGCCCAGGTGACTCTGTGCAGAGGCAGTGAGGAGTGACGGATGGAAGCATGAATGGAGGGAGAGATGGAGGGGTGGGTGGGTGTCTGGGGGAAGGGATGGGGTTGTGCAGAGCCCTCAGAAACAGGGATCCATCTGCAAAAGGCTGAGGCAAAAGATGGGAAGCTTTGTTTTACCCTTGCTGTGTGCAAGCTGATCCCTGCTTGTCCACATAAAGATGACACTTCAGATTTTTATCTGGGTAGGAGACAAGTCTCCAGTAATGCACCAGATCTAGGAGAAAAAATATATTCATGGCTAACAAAGGACTAACACCTTCCCTTTCATCCACTAAGATTTCCAGCTATAAAGAAGACCAAAAAGCAATATATTAATACTTAATATAAGCTATTTTATTAGAAATAATAGGGGAAGAAGGCCCATAATTAACTTTGGTAATTAGACTCTTTTTTTTTTAAACACCACTTTTCTGTTGTTTTAACCCATCCAATTAACCCTGATAGAAAAGTCCCATCCGATTTACTGAGGATAATATTGACAAGAACTTACAGACATGCTATAGAATGGCTGCAAAATCTGGGGGCCCTGAGACACGAGGGGCCTAAACTGAGCTGTTGGCACGTGAGCACTGAAGTAAGCAGGGATGCTGAGGCAGTGGGATACGCTCCAGCCAACTCACAGGGCAGCAAGCAAGCAGCACTATATTCCATTGGATTGTGCATAGCAGCCCAAAAACCTACATCACTGCTGCTGGTCATATTTTTCACCTGAATTATTTAAGCTCTTTTCTGGAAAGGCAATCTCTGTGTATTCCTCTCTTCACTCTGTCCTTCTCTTTCTCCTTGTTTTTCTTCCCTCTCTGCCTTATGTGACCAGCTCATTTGCAACAATTCTCCTGCAATCCTGCCGAGATTCATTTTCACTTTTTTATTGAAAAATCAAAATCTTTGGAATTAAAAGGTCCCAATATTGAATTTTCAATAACAGGTGAAAATTATGCTCTGCATGACGATGAGAAGAAGGATGCGCTGAGCTGGGAACGCGATGACGTAGGAAACAGTGAGTTCATGTTTGACCCACACGAGACAACTGGGGCAAGTATTTAAAGAAAAGCAAGAAAGCAAAAGGCATTTGGGAAGTGCAGCAGTGAACATGGGGGAAGGAACTTTTCCATTCAGGGCAGGGGTGGTAGGAGGAGGAATTTTCCTGTCTTTTGATTGCAAAGCAAAAGCAGGAGCAGGATGCAGAATTTTTGGGTCGTGAATGAGTTTGTGGAAAAGCATTGGAGACTTGAGGATTCCCATCAGGGTAGAAGCAGGTTCTTAAGTGCTGCTCTGGCTGCTCCCATCTGTCCATTCCAGGGTCCTTGTGCCTGCAAATGCTTCGCTGTGCCCCAGCGTGTGGTGAGTGATGGGAGGGCGGGTCATGGCAGTGAGGGGTGAGCCCCTCTGCTGCTGCAAATGCAGTGAGGAAGCCAAGGGTGTTTTCTTTGTTAAATCTTCCACTGAACTGATGCAGATCAGCAGCAACATCACCAGCTTCACTGGCACCCAGCATTCCTTTAATTACCATCCAGCCTTGCTCTGAGAGGGGTTAAGCAAGGCGATGGTGACACTGCCAGTACACGCTGTGACTGCTTGCCTGGCTCGCACCAAGCTGTCCACATCTTGCACTTTCCTGGAGTATCCTCCTTTCTCTGCTAGGCCCTTGGTAGTTGCCTGGACATGTGCCCAAGTGAGAGGTGCACATTCAGAGTGGCCACCCTGGGAGCCACATGCCAAGAGAGAGGCCTTGTGCATGCCAGGTGGTGGGCATGAGAGAGAGAGACCCTCAATACAGTCACAAAAAGCTTTTCCATCAAATCTCCAAGAACATACTACTGCTCAAGCACTGTTTCATTTCCTGTGAGTCTTTGAAGATGAAGAAAATCATGTAGGTCTCAGTTTCCAGTGAATGTGAGACTCCAAAATTAATTCAGAAGAGCAATGGTCTGCTTCTCCCATGCTGTCCACCCAGAGCCCAGAGCCCACAGCTAGTCCTTGCAAAGTCAGGGGAAGTTTTGCTTCTGGCATTGATTGTCCTGTGCAGGGCAAGGCAGGGAAAACAAAACACACAGTAAATCCCTGAAGTGCCTGAGCCATGCAAAGTGTTGGGTAGCTGCACCAGGGATCTCAGCCATATTATATGTATGGGAAACCCTTGCTGACCTGGAAGGAGCCACCAGAAATGTTCCACGACACAGCCCCAGGCCCTGGAGGGAGCAGCCAGCACCACCTGGCCCCATTGGGCTCGGCACCCTCGGTTCACAATAGCTGTGAGCCCTGCCTCGTGCAAGGAGACAACAGGAGGAAATCAATTTGGATGCAAAGCATTGTTATAAAATTTCACTGTCGCTCTCTCCCTCCCACTGACCCTGTCTCCCTTCCCAGCTGGCCCCAGGGAAAGAAACTGGCAGCAGCACGTGAGAAGTGCTGCAGATGGATGGTGTGTCACGGGCACAGCTGGACAGATCTGGCACACAGGTGTTGGTCCGGTGCCTGCCAGCTGCCCATCAGCCCCCAGATATTTGTGGCCGAGGGATTAAAGGGGAGGGGAGTCTCCCTCCTCACTTGGAGCACAGCGAGGCAAGCAGCCATGCTGGGGGAGTTGGTGGGAGGCAGCAAACCTTTCTCACCAAAATCCTCAAGGACAGATTACTCTGACAGGACTGGACATGGTGGCTGCTGCCTTGCAAACCAGGTGAGAGCTGGCAGCCCCACAGGCACTGCTGAACTGGCATGGCCGCAGCTGAGCACAACTGAGTGCAGGGGAAGCCTCCACAGGTCCTCTCCTGCAGTGCCCGTGGTGGAGGCAGGCAGTCTGGGCATTGGAAAAGACCATATCCTAAGTCAGGTTGTCCTGCTTCTCCCAGAGGGGTCCTCCACTGGATGCCATCTTGAGAGATGGAGAAATGAATAATGGAAATAAAAGTTGGTCTTTAGTTAGGTACCAGATGATCATGACCTCATTTTTTTGGTGCAAAAAGAAAAGTTAAAACCCAGTACTAATTAGGGACATTTGGTGCTTACACTGACAGAGATTATGGGCTGAATAACCTGGCAGAGAAAACAAGAAAAATGTTAATTGTTATTGCTGAAAGATATTTTCTTAAATGCCCAAATCCCTAAACTCAAAGGATTGAGAGGTTATGCCCAACCCAATTAGAAGGGAATAAAACTGAAGTTATGTGTATATATTTCTAAAGAAATATGTTTGTGAGGGATATGTGTGAAGTGTGCCTACATATGAATGTTTGCACACACACATAAATGAAGATGGGAACCCACTAATAAGGGACAAGATGCTGTGGAGTCTCCCCTGGACACTGGATGTCTGCATGAGTGGCCTTCAGGAATGGCCAACAGGAGAAATGGGTTTCATGGTTTCCTTCCCACTTTAATCACTCCCACGTTGATCATGATGTGTCTGGGAATCTCAGTGTTTGTGTTACATGGACTTACATACATCAGCAGAAGAATGGGAAGTGGGTTGCAATGAATGTTGCCAAGAGGCAAGGAACAGCACAGAATTGGTAAAATAAAAAATAATGGATTACAATTATACAAAATTATAGTTAAGGACAATTAATGTGGGGGTTTTTTAAGTATATTAGTAGCACAGGCAATCTGAATAACACTGTATCACTCAACAGGAATTATAAACTGTCAGTCAAACATTATACAAAAAGGGCTTTGCAGCCAGTAAATATTCCTCTTGTGCATTTGGGAATGAACATACGCTATATTTGCATCCCAAGAAGATGACAATGATGAGGATGTCTGGTTTTCCAGCTCCATGTTGGCTCCATCTCTGCAGGGCTCCAGGGTGCTGCAGAGCTCCACAGGGTGATGAGGGCTTTGGCCAAAGACCTCCCTGGCAGCTGCTGCTGTGATCACACAGTCTCCAGGCCTATTCACTGTGATGGCCTTCCACAAACACGCACTCCCCATCCTTCTTTGTGCATTTTGTCAAGCCAGGCTTGCACAGTTCTGCTGGAGGGGGTCCCTGGTGACAGCAGAGGGTCTGTGCTTTGGAGGGCTGTCCATCCTGCTCCCCTTCTCATTTTGCCTGGACAAAACCCACCAGAGCTTCCACAATGGCACAGATTTCTCTAGGCCAGTTGACCCCGGAGAAGGTGAGGCTGCTCTCACCAGCCTGGGGCTGCACATCATTTAGAGGCTGCCCTTTGAGAGCTGTTTTTACCATGAGTCATGATATTAATGGGACTCACAGTGCAGGTTTTTTTCTGAAGTGCAGCTTGTACAATAAGCAGTTACGACAGAGATTTCAATAGCTCCCACTACAGACTCAACTTTAACCAATATTTGGGAGAATCTCTCAAGATGATGTTTATTATCTGTTTTCTGCTCAAGAAGATGCTCAATTGGCTTCCACTGAGTCAGCAAGCAAAGGCATATTTCTCTAGACTGGCCTGAAGTGTAATTTTATTGGTTACTCATTTTAAAGAGGCTGTTGGAGATTTTTGATTTCTCATAAGCCATTAATTGAAATTCCAAGGGAACTTAAGTTTAGTTAGCTGGCTTCTAACCATTAGATGAAGTTAACTTGCTTTATCTGTGAACACCCTGCACCTTCTGCAGGATGGCCCCGCTCTGTTGACACCCTGCACACTGCGGCCTCTCAGCCTGGATATGCAGGAAGATTCTGAGCCAAGCACTTGCACATCATCTTTCCATCGCTCTGCCCAGCCTGTGATGTTCGTGTGTTATCCATTCCCACCACACCACCTCCTGCACTTCAGAAAGTTTGGAGATGTATGGTACTTGATAGCCTACAATTAAGGGCTCAGCCAGGCTGTGTAGTGATAGTGCTTTGCCCTTCCTGAAGGATGCAGACTGCCTTCCTTCAAAAGGGCTGTGTGACTCATTCAAATTGCTTTTGTTTGTTTTTCTTTATGAAACAAGTTCTTTTTAATTGCTAAGCCTCCCTTTCTGTCCCACTGGAAGCTGGACTAAGGCAAGTTACTACAGAGTTTAGCCTCAGAGGTGCTGTTCTCTTTAATTCATAGATTTACTGCTGATTATCAAAGTGAAGTAAGACAACAAAAAATCATTTTCTTGCCTTGCTGGGCCTCCCCAGAAAGCACAGGACAGACATGGGTAGTCCAGGAATACTGACTCCCACAGTAAGTGCAACCTGGGGACATTAAGCTGAGATCTTTAAAGTGAATCGGCAGAAACACATGGGAAGGCTTTCCCAGTGGCATGGTAAGAGCAGCAGGGCTGGAGGGAGGCCCTGCAGTGAAGTGCTTGGGGCAGGGGGTCACCTGCTGTCCTCGGCACGCCGTGGAGGGGAGCCCTCTCTGCATTGTCTGGGGACGGGGAGGAAGTCGGCACCAGCACCTTGGCAGGCATTGGGGTACATCTTGGGCCACGTGTGCAGGGTTAAAGGGGTGCAGCATGGCTTCATTTGCAGCACAGCTTCCTGTTTTAGCAGGATGCTTTGCCCTGAAAAAGCTGATCTGCTTGGCCTGGAATCTGGTCAGAAGACAAAGCAAGGCAAGCTCTCTATGGGGAGCCACTGTGGCACCATAGTGGTATTTTTTGGTGCTGAATATGCTAAAAGGCTGGCCTGGCTTACCAGCTTCAAACACACATCTGTCTCTTTGAAGTAAGACTTGACAGATAAGCTGCTAAACTGACCTGGAGGCCTATGACTGGCAGCCAGCCTCTTTATACTATAAAAGTCCAGTCTACTTTCACACAAGTTAGATTCTTCCACATCCTTTTCTTGAAGTGGTAAGTGTGGAGTTTCTCCCATGGGTTTTGGGACACCTCTTCGTGGTTCCTTCTCAGGGATTGAGAGAAAGAGGAAGAAGTACTCCACGAAGAGAAGTGTGGTGAGAAACATCAACCTCAAATTAATCTTTCTATTGCTATATTTAATATAATTGCCTTAACACAATTCCTTTAAAATAGTGCAGTATACCATTTATGTTATACTACAGTTGCCTAGATTTTATACTGTGTAATAAGTAATTGTGATTAAGATCTTCTGACTGTTCATTTGTCTTAATAAATGACTCATCTTTTATAAATACATCTGATTTGCCATCATTAAAACTTGTGGGGCAAAGTTATAAAGCTTAAACCATTGACAGTCTGAGGCTAAAATCAGATCCAGCTATCCCTAAGCTCCTCTCTCTCAGAATGAGTTTAGAAAGCAAGGAGGTCCTCTTGGCCACTTGTGACTCAGCAGCAGGGATTCTTTAATTAAACTTTGTCTGAAGCTCCCACTTCACCTGTGACACCCATGAACTGTCTAAAACATTGGGACACACGCTAACAGGCAGGTCCATGGAGCACGGATGTGGCCAAAGCCACTGCATCACGTGTAGCCGGGGAATCGTGGCGATGGTGCTAGAAAAAAACAGATGCTTTGCTGAGGGGAGGTGGTGATCACATCAGATGGAAAAGGATGATTTTACCCCTGCTAGGACAGAGAGGCTGAACTGATCTCCTGCCCCCCTGGTAGGGAAGCCATCAATGCCTTGGAGTAGCCTCAAGCCAACTCCAACCTCCGTGGTCAGACCAGCAGCACTCTGGTCTTAAAATTTCAAACATCTGTGGATGCAGGTGGGCACAGCCTGCTCTGAGGTAATACCTCTTTTGCAGAAGGAGCCCTTTTCTCTGAAAATCACTCACATGGGCTGTTTCCATCCTGCTCAGGGTCAAGGGCTTCCATGGTGCAGAGGGGTCACTTCTGTGGGGGCTCCTCACCAGCTCCTGAAGCTGCTTTGATGTAGCCCAGATGTGATTGTCCCCACGCAGGGTTGGAGCTACCGCAGCACTGTGGCACCCATGGCAGACCCTTTGCCTCCCTGTGTTGGGGTGCCAGAAAGCCCATGCTTTCCCACTCCATAGGCAAAACCCTCTTGTGGCTTGCACAAAGCACCAGGCTCAGCCCACTCTGCAGGAATAAGCAGAGGGCTCAGCAAGAGGGCCAAGTGCCTTGGACCCTGTTTTGCTCCTGAATGAGTTTGGGAGTTGAGGGGCGGGGGGTTGTTGCATCCCTTCCCTCAGGAATTTCTCTGGGATGGCAGCCAGGGTTCAGGGACAGCATCCAGAACTTAGTTACTGCATTTGCAAAATTCACACTTTGCAAAATCCAGTTTAATGCCAGTGTTGAATGGGGTTAAAAATGAAAACCTACATAATTACAGCAATTGCACAACCATGACATTGGAGCCCCCACGGCTACAAAGGCTGAGCCCCAGGCAGGGCTGGCCTCAGCTGTGGACTGGGGGTTGCAGGGTGATCCCTCTGTGGGTGCCTGGGGGCTGTGGCCTCCCTCACTCCTGCCTTGAATGAGAGCTTTCATGGGCCCCGAGTGCTTCTGCCGAAGGGAAGGGGCAGCTGCCTCTTGTGCTTGAGCCAGGTGCAGGGGATGAAGGGGAGAGGGGCCCAAGTGCTGTGGGGCCACCTGGTAGTGCAGAGCTTCTAACCTGCTCTTGTTTGGAATGCTGGGATGAACACCCCTCACTGGCTGCATCCACTTTGACGCTGTCCACGGGATGGCTGGGCACAGGGAGTGACCTGTGTCTCCTATGAGCTCTCACCATGTAGGCAGGCTGTTAGGGGAGAAACTGCAAACTAAAGATAGGATGAGAAGTTAGGCTTCACTGTGCCATCCTCACTTTCCCTGGTGAGAGAGTGAGCGCTGAGCTGCCCGGCTCTGGAGCCCGGGGCGAGTGGATTTCCTCCTTATTTGTAATGTCTCTGCTATGCTGATAGTGGCAATTTGTTAGGGTTAACAAATAGGGCTTCTCCATGAAGCTTGCTGGGAAAGGGTTCTCTGCAGAGAGGACTCTCCCCTCTCCCTCCCCAGCTCTGAAGGGTGTCCCTGCTGGATCTGGGAGAGGCAGATACTAGGGGATTAGCGCACGCTGGAAGGGCTGCAGCCAGAGGGAAGGCTTGGCACCGCCGCCTGGATGAGAGCTCGCAACAATGGCGAGCTGCAGCCTGCCAAATCTCAACACAGCAGGCAAGGCTAGGCTCAGCTCTAGCTAAATGGGAGCCGTGTAGGACCCTCCATTTTGGAAGAGCGCTAGCAAGGTCTGGCACTTGGAATTCTTGGCATCCACAAGTGTCTTCGCTCTTTCTTATCCCCTCCTGTTCCCAGTAGATTTTGCATCCTTTACAATGGATAAATTATACATGCAGAGTTTACTCTCCTACCCGAGCTTCGAGAATACCCCAGTGCCAGCCAAGGGAGCTGGTGCATGGGGGAATAGCCAGGAATGTTTAAAATAGTCTGGCCATGTGACTTTGGGGATTGGAAAAGGAAAAAAAAAAAAAAAAGAAAAAAAAAAGAAAAAGAAAAAAAAATCCTTTCCCCCAACACTTTAAATGCAAACCAACTTTTTTTCACGGGAGAGAGTCATGAACTGGTGATCTGTGCGCCAGTCACGAGCCAGCAGCTCTGGTTTCCCTCCTGGATGCAGAAGTGGCTGTGTCTGGGCCCCGGGGCGAGGCGCTCGGAGCCAGAGCCTGCACAGTGGGTGGCTGGATCCAACCTGGGCCGAGGTGGAGGCGGCTGCCATAGGGAGAGCGGGAAGGTGGCAGAGCCTTCCTGTCCCTCCCACTTTGGCTGGCGCTGAATGATTAAAACTAAGGGCGGGTGTACCTGCACTTGTACATACAGCTTCTTCTGTGTCAGCTCTTTGTAGGGAGAAAACCAGCCATGAAAGGGAGACTCAGGCGACATGGATCCCAGTTTGGACACGGAGCCATCTGGGAAACGTGGGGTGCTCAGCCCCACATACTCCTCCCTGTTCAGCTGCCCACACACACCCTGTTCTTCTGTCCCTGCATCTCCCTGCCTGTGGTGGCACCCACTGCATCCATCTCACAGTGTCTGGTCACGGGAACACCCCCATACCCCCAGGGACAGTGACAGGGACAGTGTTCCCCAATATTCCAGCACCACCTCATGCCCAAGGTTGACTGCTGCTGCTCACCCCACTGCTGGGGGGCAGAGGGGCAGCAGCATTAATGAAGATTTTAATGATGGCTACCGGCTTGTACTACAAGCGTCTGAGTCTCATTTGAATTCAGGCAACTTTAAGCTCTTTTGGCAGTATAAAAGGGCCTGAAAGTGGATTCCAGTCACATGTGCATTTGCTTTTAGACTCCAGTGCAGTGCCAGCGTGATGTAAAGGGGCCTCCGCGAGCTGGAGAATCAGACCCTGCATATTTTACACTCTTTTATAGCTTACTGTGACTCTGCTTATCTCTAACAGTTAAAAAACGAGTGCCAATGGTCTACACGCTGGATACGTATCATGCAAAACCAAATATAGCACGGCTCAAGAACACTCTTTGCATAATGTACATATGTATTTCATTTATTTTTGTAAAAATTCTGCTTAAGCATATGGAAGGGAAGGAGTGATAACACTGCCTAGAGGCAGATATAATGTGGTCAGGCAATGTGCAAGCTTCCTCACACAGCTCTAGGAATGTGCCTGAGTTTGAAGTTGTTACATGAGTCCTGGACAATTCCTTAGCGGCGAGAAGCAAGTAGGTCATACAGATGACTTTGTGACAGAGGTCTTCATTCACATCAGATGGCAGAGATCCTCCAAATGCACTTCACCTGAGGCTTATGTTTTCTAACCCAGAACTATGGATGTGCAAGACTCTGGCTGAAAATAACCATGTAGATCCATATTTAGGAGCCTGCATGCATGAATTTTTCTTCAAACTTTTGGCTTGCCACATGAACGCTGTCCTACCAGTAATTCTACAAACCCTCTGGCTTATATTGCATAGCACAACCACAAATGCCAATTGCAAAAAAATTTTTAAAAAGAAAAGGTAAGCCATTAAGAGAAAAAAAAATAACCATATTTAATAAAATTTAAAGCTCCTTGTGCTTCCCTGGCAGGGACAGCCAGACAGGACTCACCCCAGTGCCTGGCCCTGAGAGATGCTGGGCTCTTGCCAGTGCTTCAAACAAGAACTCTGCTTTGTTCATCTTAAAGTGTGCCTCTGTGCATACTGCTTTTTCCTACTTCCCTTGTATGAAGACAAAATTATATTTTTAAAAATCAGAGTGGCTTCTGCTACAGATTGGGGTAAACCACATCTCAGCTTTAACTTGGGCATTCATCAGCTCTCAGCCACAGTGGGAGTCACCAGGATCTGTTTGACGCTGCATCACACATACCAGCTCCTGGATGTTTGGCCAAAGCCAACTCTGAGCCTTCTGGGGCCCTTGGCCAAACCTTGTGGCCTTGCTGTGCTGAGGGGATCTCCCAGTCCTGCTGCAGCTCCCAGCAAGCAGGAAAGCTGGGAGCACTGAACTGGCCAGCATCTCACTTCCCGTTAATAATCTCTCCTGGATTTACCCCTGATTTTTACAAGTGCAAATGACAGGCAAACAAAATACTTTAGCACTGGCTGGTGTTTGCAGATCCAGCAGCATGTGAGGTGCTTTGAAGCTG
This sequence comes from Promerops cafer, assembly GCA_013398275.1. Taxonomy (NCBI): domain Eukaryota; kingdom Metazoa; phylum Chordata; class Aves; order Passeriformes; family Nectariniidae; genus Promerops; species Promerops cafer. The sequence continues at coordinate 621,553 of VZSE01008388.1, forward strand.
GCATGCAGAAGGCAGCTGCCTGTACTGGGGTAGACAAAATTTAAGGGCTGATCTTCCAAAGAGCTTGCACCTTGGGTGGAGAAGATTCTCAGTCATAATCTTGATTTCATGTTTAAGTTCATTTTGTTCAGGAAAACACCAAAGCATGTATTTATCTGTAAGTGGATAATTTAGTGTAATTCTGGATAATTTAATGTAGCTCATCTAAAAGGGGTGCTTTGCTAAACAGGGGTTGTAAGAACACAAGCTAAACTAAAGTCAATGGGCTTTACTTCTGAGTAACATGACCCACTGTCTGAAGCATTAGGATCAAGATCAAAAGGGCTTGATTGAGAAGGGAAAGACAAAGAAATAGAGATTACAGTGACACTAGTGTGGTTACTCATGGACACAAGCACAGGACATGCATTTTACCAATGGATTTGTGTAGATTTTGGCTAACAGGCTTTGTTTTAGGAATTGGGGGATCCGTGATCACAGCATTTTCTTACTGGCTTGCAAACACTTTCTGCTGAGAGGCTGTTTTGCAGAAGAAATTAGACTGGTCTGAGAGAGACAAGGCTGGAACAGAGATGTTTTAAGAGGACAAAGAGCTATCAGGGTATGGACATAACAGAGGCAGTAACATCCAACAAGATACCTTTTTCTGTGTCATGCTCTCCCTTTCTACCCTGAGCCAAAGCTTAATCTAATTTTTTTTACTGGTATAAAGTGGTTTGCTTAATATAGTCTTATGCAGCTGTAACTGAGAATAAAATTAGATCTTGGTGTGCTAATTGGGGCCCTGACCCAGAGGAGCAGTTAAACATACACTTAGTGTGAAGCAGGAGAGCCACTCCACCTGAGTCAGTAAGGGTACGCTTAAGCATGAGGTTAAGCATCGTTTCAAGTATTTGGAGCACACAGTTCACAGGAGCTGGTTTCCAACCTCCTCCCATTTCTGCTTGGATACCTCAAAGCTCCAAACATTTTCTTCTTAAAATAGTGAGCGTTTCACAGAGAACTATTATCATTTTCCTACCTTCCTTGGAGGAAAATTGCCCTCCAAATTAAGGGGTGAATTTCATTTAGGAGAACTGCAAGACTAGAGACAAAGGCATCTCTCCTTTACTGACCTTCATTTTGCTAGCAGTGGGAGTTCCTGGTTGCTCCTTCAGTGGAGTAATAAGAAGGGGGTGTTTGTAGGAAAGTCTGTGGTTCACTGGCATGAAGACTGTAGAAGACTGGAGGACTGGGTTTTAATTTAAACTATTAATTGGAGGGAAGCAATAAAACATAAAAGATTTACTTGCCTACAAACCTCTGAAATGTCTTCTATTTTTATAATTCCCTGCAAATGCTTTTCATGCAAATGTACACTCACGTATACATACGTATGTATATCTCTGTTATGTAAATCAACTCTTGATTTCTTATTCACTGTGTTAGGGAGCTTCAAAAAGGCTTTGGCATTTCTTCTACTGTGATGGGATTTTTATTTTTAAAGAAATAGTTAAACCTGCGTACCACGAAGGTACTTCTAAAGCAGCCTGACTCTGATAGTTCTAGTCAAGCTACATAAGATCTGGTTGTGCCAGTCCCCTGAAGTACTTCCCTAAATACTGTCAAACTTTTAATTGCTTGCTTAAAGCTGATGCTGAAGTATCTGGCTGAACTGAGCCTTATCCATGGATCCAGGGTGTTTGCTCAGCACCTGGAGAGCCAGGCACTTGAAGTGCCAAAGTACAAGGAGTTGGCTCAACCTCCCTGGCCTGCCAAAATCCACATACCAGGCCCACAGAGCCACGAGAAGCCTTTACCTGCAATGCAGGGTCACACTGAGTCTTGTGTCCTTGGTATGTCTGGTCCTCCACCCACATGTCCAGCGATGGCACTGGGCAGGCAGCTCTGGGTGTGAGTCTCCTGGAATAAAACTTCTATTCTTTAAGTCATCATGAGTCTCCATCCTGCTGGCAGTGAGTCAAGAGATGACTACCACGGACCCCTTCAATGCAACACCACCTTTCATAAAGTCATCAAAATCCAGAGGGAATCAAAGAATTCCTGAGGCTGGATTGCATTGCAGTGTGCCCAGTAAGCAAAGATGTACATTACATGTATGCCTAAAATGGAAACACGAGCTGGTGCTTGCTTCAAAGGCAGCAGCCAGCAAATTCTCTCTGGAGCCCAAATGCTCGTCCCAGCAGACAGCTCTGCTGGCTGAGAACAAAGGTGAGAGGCAGGCCCCAGCCCGCAGGTGCTGCAGAGCAGCAGCCAGATCTGCTGCAGGATATCTGCAAATAAAGTGGTTGGATCCCACCACATCTGTAAGAGGACTAAAACATTCAGCAATCAGAAGAGATCTTGGCAAATATTTTTCTTCCCCTGTAAGTAGAAGAATGTTTCCTAGTAGCAGGTTCTGCCTGCGCCCGCTGTCAGCTGCTTTGCGTGACTTTCCTTTTCACTTTAAGCTTTCTGTACTGAACACCAAAGGAAATGATGTGGGATTATTTTACACCCAAGTTGTATATCCCATAAAAAAGGGAGCACCCTGCTGTGGCAAGCAATGGCTTCCGTACAGTGGCAATGCATAAAAAACAGACACCGACTTTGAAAAGTAAAACACTCCAGGGAGTCACTGCTCTCCCTTAGGAAGTAACATTTACAGTGCACCAGCTCCATTTGTTCCAGGGATGTTTCTAACCTGTTGTCTGGATTTTAATGCAGTTCAGGCTGTCACATCACACCAAGTTATGAGATGCCTTTAGTAAATAAGAACAATGGGCTCAAAGGATTGGGTTTTGTTGATTGTAAATATTGTTTATTGATGAAGATTAATGAAGGAAGAGCCAGTGCGGAGCAATCAGGTAATGGAGGCAAAGCAGTGATGTCCCTTTGCCACCGACTGCCCTCCTAGAACACCAGGACCAATTGCCCCTCAGTCTTGATTTCCGCTGGGGTCTCAGTGCTGACCTCCAATCAGAGAGGTGAAACTGAGCAATTTCAATATTGCCTGCATTCCCTGAATATTCATCCCTCTTGCTCAAAAAGGAAAAGAAAAAAAAATAAAGAAGAAAGCAAGCCTCACATTTTCTGTGGCATCTCAAGCTGGGGGGAAAGGCCAAGATAAATGGATACTTTCAAGGTCATTAGCTTGTGGAGCTCACAGTTTGTATTGCCCTGCCAGAGCCTGGCTTGGAGAGGTTATAAATGTTTTTCGTCTGGAGCAGGGAACTCATTGTTGGAGTTTGGATCCTCTGCTTGGCTGACAGTGAAAAATCCAAACTCTGGTGGAGCAGGGCCCCCCTCTCTTCCCAGGAGGTCTTTTGTCTATTCATCTGTAGTAGAACACACAGGGAATTAGATGTGAGTTTGAAGATATTGCGATGCCTCACCGCTATGGTTGCCACCACCAAAAATGTTGCTGGGCAGCTGACCTTCCTGGCAGCCCACCAAGAGAGAAACAAGGTCAAGTGCTGTTTGCTCTCCAAGAAAATTACATCGAAATGATGTCCAGTGTGCCCCATTCTCACCAGCCAGCAGCCCCATGGTCTGTGGAGAAGAGACAGGGGAAGGGACAGAGTCAGAAAACAAGGGTGTGGGGCAAAGCACCATCTGCTGGTTGCCTATTTTGGGGGTATGCTGAGCCAAGGCAGTAATGTGTCTTTTGCAGCTGCAGCAAGTGCAGCACTGCAGCAGCTGAGCCCACCTGCTGACACGCAGGTGTCTTCTCCTCGCCGCTGCTCCCAGGACTGCCGAAAGTCACTGCTTTTGTTTGTCCGAGTAAATAACCCCTGCACCTGGCTCCCTTCTGTACTGCTCGGGGCCCCTGAGGGGTTTGGAGGGACAGGGGCACAGCCACAGTGGCAGTGAAACCCAGCCTCTGAAGAGGAACTGGTGTCACGCTGCCTGGCCATCTACATCTCTCCTGCCTTTTCCCATTGCTTTGCCACCCAGCAGTGACACGGTGTGGGAAGGGAGTGTGCATGGGCAGACATCCTTCAATCTCACTGCCCTGCCTTGAAGGCTGCTGCATTATGCTAGGTAATACTGGAGTTCTTCCTTTAAAATCAGGTTTCTCCATTCTCCCAGGCATAGACTGGGTTTGCTTGATGGATCAAGCTTCCCCCAGCACCTCAGTCCCCACGGCTTCCAGGGGACTCAAATGGTGCAGATAAATTGTTGTTTGGGGTCAATGCCACTGCCTGAAATGGCTAGAAAATTCCAGCTATTTGGTGCACAGTCAGGCCAGATGTTTTATAGCCTCTGGTGGAATATCAGTAGAAGTATTTCACAGTGGTAATGGTCAAAGATGGACTCTAAATTAAGCGGAGCCAGCATTTTTGATGGCTCTCCAATTAGAGGAATATTTATTGGCAGATAATATCTGCAGAACAAAAACTTCTCACTCAGAAACAAGAGAAGAGTTTTAGCAGCGGCCTCTGAGAGCCACCAGGCCTCCCAGACCTCATGTTCGCACACGGGATCTACAAGGATTTTGTTGTCTTCTTCCAGGGCATGAAAGCCCCTTATACATGGAGTCAAGCCCCTCTGTGCACTGTTGAAGAGGCTCCCTTGGTGGTTAACCACAGGGATTTCTGTTCATCAGTTCCAGGTCTTGACACTGAAGCAACGTTTGGCATCTCCATTGCTTCTCCTTCCCTTGCCCCACCAAGCCGATAGGTCTGGCTTGCCTGCTGCCTGCACTGGTTGAGGAGCAGTAGGAGACGTTTTTCCAAGCCCTGTCTCCTCACCGCCTCCAAGAGCCTCCAAAAAGATTGCCTCAGCACAGAACAACAAAGTTTTCCCACTTAGCTGCATCAGGATTTGCAGGACAGATGGACCGAGCTGAGATTTAAGTGCCAGGTGTAAGTCCATTTTGCTACTGAATTTATGCCCAAGATAATATTCAGTGGAAGTTTTAGTTTATATAAAGATCCATCCCCAAGCATATATAAACTGGAGTCTGAAATAATATGATTTGAAAGTAGGCAGGGCATGAATTAGCAGTGCTCTTCCAAAGATATTTCTGAAATGGCACACAGAAATACTGAGAGCAGATGTTAGATTGCTTTCGGAGGACAAAAATGGGTCAGACCTTATAGCAGAGTTTCTAACCACTGTGTAGTCTCTGCTGTCCTATATTTCTCAGGATGAGAGTGAGGAACACTAATACTTCTGCTCCAGGTGTCCCGAACCACTGGAACAGAGGCAGTACTGGTATGTGTGAGAGGAAGGTCTGCCTTCCGTCTGTCATCTTCAGAAAAATAAGCTCTCTCCACATCGAAATCAGGCAAAAGCAGAATGGTCAGCCCAGATGTCACTGTCCTAAGAATGAGAGTTTGGGGAGCAGACAGATCCCAGGAAGCATGGGATGAAGCCCAAGCAGCTGCAAGTGCTCTAGTTGTGGTGTTACTCTGTGGCCAGGGGCTGGAAGGCAAGAAGGAAGACTCATGAGACCTGTTCAGCATTAGGCATGCAGCACAGACCTGGCAGCTGGGGCAGGAGCCATGCTGGGGCTGGAAACCAGGGACCAAGTGGCAGGTGTGTCTGCAGCCCCGGCAGGGTTGACCTTGGCTGAGGTGGAATGGATGGATAGCCACGAGGCACTGGCAGGACCTTCCTGACAGACAGACCAGCCTGAAACATGAGGCCTCTGGATGGGAGCCAAATCATTTGCCATCACCTTGTCAGTGTCCTGGGATGACCTGGACACTGAACCACTTCAGGCTGACTTAGTGGCTGGAGAGCCTACAGCTCCTGGGACAAATAGCTTATCATCACCTTCACCTGCAGTTCTGCGAGCAGAAAGGCAGCAAACAATTCTGTGGTTTTGGTTTTTTAAAAAGATTTGTTCTTTTTTTCAAGTTGTGATTTCCTATTATAGAAGGTCTTCCTGAAGAATTGCCTTCAAGTCATCTGATGCTTGTTGGAAAGGGAGGCTTCCCTGTGTAGCAGTGGTTAAAAGACAGAGTCATGTTCCCTGTGTATTGCCAAGGTCTGTATCACTCTGTGCTGGCTGCAGGCAGCAGCAAGTCAGCCTGTGGCTGTAGCAGCAGGAGAGTTACAGAAGAGGGGAAAAAGTGAGCATGGGCAGTGTACCTGTGATTCCTGCTAGCAGGTGCCCAGGACAGCAGAAAGCAGGCAGTGCCACTTTAACTCTGCTGAAAACACCATCAAAAGTCCCCCTGCCTCCCCACACAGCCCAGGCTTTGGCTTCAGTATTCCTGTCACAAAAGCAACTGGGACAGGAGGGCTGTGCTTCACAGGCATGGCAGAAATCCCAGATAAGGTCTAAGAGAAAGGACACCTATTTCCCTGAGTGCCTGGGGCAGGGCTGCGGGAATGGCTGGACCTGGCGGGGATCTGCCAGGCTCTGGGGTCACAGCCCAATGGCTCCCAGCAGCGTTGTAGACTAACAAGGACGAGCCTGAGGGACCAGCATCTCCAGAGCAACGAGGGGGACAATAGCAGGAATGCTCCCTGGCCCTGACCAAGGAGACTGTAAGTCAAAACAGGCTATCACACCCAAAATCATGTCAGGGGATTTGTTAGTGCCAGGGGAAGGCTTACTGGGTTTCATCCTTTAAATATATGGACCTAAAATATCCTAGCAAGATTCCAGTCAGAAAAATGCCAAAAACCAGCCAAAATCTTACCAAGGCAGCCATTAATGCAAAATAATTCAGCCATTCAAAACCATTTGTTTTTCACATCAGTTCTTGATTAATAGGCACTTAAATTTTGTTTGTTTGTTTGTTCTTCTGGGATTAGCTGTTTCACTTTGAAAGAACACAAGCCCCTTAAAAGATAAATGGAGGTGACATGCAGCAAATGTTCACTCAGCCTTTGCTTTTTTTTGAAAGGCTTAGATAACTTCTGACTCTCCTTCTGGGTTTTGACCTGCCCAAGACGCGAAACAGGAACGTGGTGGGTGCACAAGGTGGCAGCGGGTCACAGATGTGCTGGACTGCAGTAAGGGCATTGGCATAGCTGGGCTTTCGTGACTCATAATGGAGCAGGAGGACGTTTTGGGTTTTCCCCTTATCCTAAGACAACATCCCAGGGAGGTGACACCAGGTTCTGAGGGCTCTGGTGGGACAAAGGTTGGATGCGCTGCCCATCTCAGTGAGCGGAACAGAAATTAAACTTCATGAACTTGAACAAAAGACTAATCTCTGTGAGGAGAGAGAGGAGGGACAGAGAGAGGAACTGCAGACAATTAGTACTCTACAGGCTCTCACAGAGTCATTAATGAGGGATAATATCCAATTAAGGAGGAGGATGGGAAATCTGGGGAATGCCTGTATATATTCCAGTAAATTGCTCATGGCTCCTCCCTATTCCCCTCCCCAACTCTGATGACTGTCTAAACAGGAAAGAAATGTTCAAGTGAAATATAGTTCATGGAAATATTTAGAGCCCACAGGTAGGTGGCTTGCTGCCCAGATGTCCTGGGAGCGTGTCTCTGCTCACATGCCTCATCAGAGGCACACTGAAGTGTGTGCGAGAGGGAGCCTAAAAGGTTCTGGCAATGATTTAACTCAATTAAAGTCTGTGGGAGGATTCAGCTTCTCATCATGAAGCAAACACAGGATGAGTAACTGATATAAAACCGAAAGGCACTTTACTTGTGTCTTTTGTCTTTAGGATGGCAGAAGAGGGATAATATTCCTCCACTGACAGGGTAAGGCTGGAGTTGGGCAGGCTCTTGTAAAGCACTGCGAATTTTTTTTGTTGTCAGAAAGGTCATCAACAGCTTGTAAATGCAGATTTCCTTCCAGCAGGAAGTATTTTTTTAAAAAAAGCCCAACTTTCTATCCATCTCAGCATTTCTGTAAATGGAACTGTTAGTCCTGTTGATGTGACCTAAATCAGCAATGTCCTGCATAAGAAAGAGAAATAACTCACAGTCCCCAGTGCCTCAGAAACACTTGACTGGATTGACAGAGTGAGAGTCTGTTTCCAGAGAGTCTCCTATAAAAATAGCTGGTAGTAGTTTTCAGAAATTTGAATTGACTGCGTTTGGGGGGGTTTTGTTGGGTTTTTGGGGGGATAGGATTTTTGAATAATTTTATTTTTAAGGCAAACCCCTCCAAATATTAATTGAGCCAGCAGTGTTTTAGCACCTCCTTAAAGTAGATTCCCAAAGTAGTTTGGGGAGTAAAGCTTAACTTGTTTGTCTTTTCATGTGCTAAATAGGGTGAGAGCTGGAAGAACTCCTAAGACTTTTCCAGAACTTTGGAGCTTTTTTGAAAACAAGTAAGTCACTTGTCTGCTCAAGCTTTATGACTAATTTCTCTCCCCAAGGTTACTGCAAGGAACAGAGACCTTAACATGTCTGCATTTACAGATGGGTTCTGAACAGCATAAGCTTTGAAGAATGAGACTTGCTCTTTCTGTCGCTCCTTTTCTCCATAAATATATATATATACACACGATTATATATAAAATCCCTCTCAGCCCCATTGTATGCAATCAGTGGCTATTGCATCAGAGAGTGTTACAGATCCCATTTTTCCCAGGGCAGGGAGGGCCCTTAGTGTGCACAAAGGCACAATGCAGGGAAGATTAATATCAGCTTCTGCTTTGCCATTCCAAGCCCCTGCTAACTGTAAATAATATTCTAGCAAAGATCTTGATGCATCATGATCTATTGTGTTGCAGCAATGATGCTGCTTGTTATGTCTTTAGCAGTGATTTATCATCCTCTGCAATGACACAAATCATGGATGGCTCATGACACTCCAGGATGTATGATCTCTTAGTGGTGGCAGTGATGAATCCTGTGCTTAGATCATAACATTTTGAAACCTGGGATGTGGAGCTGATCCTTTGCTTTTTACTTCTAGAAGCTACCTAAAGCAATAAAAACCTCTCTTTGTTAGCAGTATGTCAAGTAACGCATCTCCCCTTTTCACAACATCGCGATATGGTTAATTCTGGCTAAGACTCCAAGGGTTATCAGGCAACTCCGAATTACGCACTCCTTTTGCTTTTCCCCTACTACCTCCTAACCTTTAATGTCCTCCTCCTGCATTCTGGTCCCAGGGACATATTTTGAAATTCTGCTGCATGTATAATGAGTATAAAATGTTCCTCTAGGAGCTGGAGAAAGCTCAGATGTTTGGGTACAGTAGGCCCATTCCGACACAACAAGCCTACGCTCAAGCTGTGATCCCAACAGAGAAGAAAGCGTTTCAGGTCTGAGCTGCTCTCATCCAGTGAGCTACTGCCATATCAGCTCTGCTCCGAGGAAGTGGAAGTTCTTGCTTTTATTTATTTTTATCCTGTGGCATCAAAACGCCCCTGGGTAAGAGAGGATAGAATGGGGAGGGGGGATGATGAAGGTTGTTAGTCTTCACTGCTGGGTTCCTCCTCTGAGACATTGTGCATTTCTTTTAGGCAACATGTAGATTATTGTGAGAATACAGGTTTACTGGTTGGTAAAATAGACACGAATGTCAAAGGCACCAAAGAAAAAAAAAAAAAAAAAAAAAGAGAGAAGAAGGAAAAAAAAATCCAAACAGATGATGGGATGATGGGAGGCCAAATGCTGCCCTTAGTGATGAGCACCTTAAGCATCTGACAAGCTGCTCTAGCTGTAGTAGAGGGGCCGTGCGGGCTGCTTTCACCTTGGACACAGCTGGAAACCTGGGGCGTAGGATCACTCCAGCAGCCAACACTCCCTGCTGGGCTCAGACTGAAGTGAAGGGGCCCCTCCTGCCCTCCGCTCCTGTTGCTCTGCCTCACCCCAGAAGCGACAGATAAATCAGCACCCCAGCCCAGGGAGAGCTTGGTCAGGCAGCTGATCAGACGAAAAGCCGGGGCTGTAAAGCAAGGCAGCGATGCTGTCCTGCAGTCAGAGAGGTGCTGGAGTCCTAAGCCCGCCGCTCTTCGTGGGGGTGACGGCTGCACAGTGGGGCTGTGTGTGCTCCCGGCACTCTGGTACCCAGGCAGGAGCTGGGACATCTGCTTTGAGGGCTCCAGGAAACTCAGGCAGGGCGGCTGAAGCACCCTGTGCCCCTCGGCTTCACTGTCAAAGCCTGGAGGCTCCAAGATGGCTCGTCACCACTGGATGGAGCAAAAGAGGTGGGCGAAGACAGCCGAGGAAGCCTCCCGGGATGCTGGGCTGGCTGGCTGCCTGCCCTGGCCGCGGCCCCAGCTCGGCTTCCAGGGAAGCTGTTAATAACTCGGAGCCTGCTCTCCCCTCTGCTCGCGGGGCCGGGGCCCCTCGGGTGCCCCCCGCCGCTCGCTGCCCGGCCTGCTGGCTCGCCAGCCCCGCTCTGCCACAGCTGCTGCCGCCGGCCGCCAGCTCTCCAGGTGCTCCACCGGCTGGAGACACCCCCGTGGCCAAGAAGGCCTCGGCGGAGGGACCAGCGCCGGCACCCGGCACACTCGCTGTGCCCAAGCAGCAGACTTCAGCTCCCTGAGACAGGCTCCACAGCCTCCCGACCCCCCCTGCAACTTCCTCCCGGCTGCAGGAGTCGGGCAGGGCGTCCCCTGAGCCCCCGGGCACTACAGTGCCGTGGTCGGGGCAGCTGGAGGAGCACGGGAGATCTCGTCGTGAAGGCCCCGTTTGACCGTGCAGCCGCAGCACCCAGAGAAAAACAATTTCCTATCGGTCCAGTGTAGTGCTGAAGCCTGGGGAGGCGACTCCCGCTCTCCAACTGGGAAGGGGAGGTGTTGCAGGCAGCTGCAGCACCCAGGGGCAGCAGAGGTGAGGGAGTGGGGTGTGGGCACAGCACCCCGGAGTGAGGTCTGTCAGCAGGATTTCGGTGCTTGCCGCCGCTCCATCTCTTGGGGACGAGACCAACCCGATTGCTTCAAAGCTGTAACATGGTCACACTCGTGGCATTTTGCTGATATGCCATGTTGGTGTCAAATCGCAGAGAACTGACATTTTTTCCTGTTTCTTCCATCAAAGAAGTTGTAAGCCAGTCAATTAAGGTAAGAACTCATTTCACAGGAGAACAGGGCCCTATTTAAGGGAGGAGTTTTTTTTTTTTTTTTTTGGGTAAAACTTAGCAAAACAACTGTAATTATCAGCCTGAGACAGCCAAGCATCATGGAAAATTTTACCTCAAATGGTGAATGTTCAGCCAAGTCGGAATATAACAAAGGAAGATTTTAGAACAGAAAATCTCAGGCAATGCTGCTTACAGTCTTCAGTACTCATTAGTGCCTGTGTTTTCTGTAATGCTGTAATTCATTCTATAACATCATACCATGATTAAGATACTGCTTCAGTAGGAAATGCTGTCCTCTAAGAAGAGAGTTATATAAGCATGAAGCAAATGTATCATAAGACTTTTTAGGCCATATACACAGGTATAAAAACACATAGCAGACTTTCAAACCAAAGCCTTCCTTATTACTAGTCTTAAATATTTCACTCCAGAAAAGGAAACATCTCCCAGTGGTGTGCAAAGATGAGAGAAACCATTTGAGATGCACCTTGTCATGGTTGCACATTTCTTCAGTTCCCAGTGCATAAACATGGAGGGCAGTGAAATTTGTAACAGCTGGGATTCTACACATAAAATAAATTTATCACATATAAGGCTCTGTAAATGTAAATATGTATTTTGAACTTAGATACACCAAGAATAACCTTATATCCTTTAGTATGTAACACTTTGCAATATATTTCTCACTATCTTAGATTCTTTCTTTACAATAATCATATTTCCATACCTCATATTTCACCAAGTGTTTTAAACTTAACCTGTTGAAAATGTTGTAAGAAGGATTTTGCATCTATTGAATGTTTTTATTGAATGTGTTTTTTGAAAGTATGAATAATTGGATTTGATAAAGAATTAAAATTAGTTAGACTGAACCAAAACAGACAAGAATTAGAAAATATAAAAGTGATATGAATGAGATAAAGAAAATGACACATCCTCCTAAGCAAAAACAATTACAATAAAAGGATTTCAACTAAAAATATTAATGAAAAGTAAGGGATGTAAAAGATGGGAAGACAGAATGGGAGAGAAGCGAGCCAGTATCACAGCAGCCAGAACAGTTTTGTTAACGTGGAGGACTCATGTTTAATATCCAATATTTTCCCATGCCCAGAAAAGATGTGAAGCCACATCACAGCCCTGTTCAGACAATACCCTGATGTGGGAAATGTGAAATCCTACAGGGTTGAAACTGAGTCTCCTTGTCCTCAGTGACATCTCTAACCACTGTGCTATTGAATGAAAGGGGATCCCTTGTCCTTGATTTTGTAGGAAGCTTCCCCTTTTTTTAATAGGTGCCTGAATCTTTTGACTATACTAAACCAGCTGACAATAAATATTATGGGACTAGTTTGTCTACCATGTTCTGATGCATTTCTTTCAGCTGAAAGTCTCTGGCAAAAATGACTTGAATTTGTAAATATGTTTGAGCTGCCCTGAAACATCATTTGTGGAAGCACCTGCTATTTTCCAAAATATGATTTGATGATGATGATAAGAGTAATGATAACAGCTGTTATTGTTCAGGTAACTACGAGTATTTTTTTTTTTTCTTCTTTTACATCACTTTTTTACTGCTTCCTATTTCTTTGCCTACCTGCATTATATTATTTTACATGTATTTTCTCATTTATTTTGTTTCCTCCTCTCCACTGGAATTTTTGATGGTGCCCTCATGGGCTTATATATCCTCAAGTGCACAGCCACACGACTCATGACTTCTTTTTATATTGCCTGGGCCAAATCTACTCCAGTTTTCCTCAGGTGCGATGCTAATGAAATCAAGTTACATCAACAGACTTGTGCAACTGAAGAAAAAGCAGAGCCCTTATCAGTATAATGCCTCAGTATATCTTTTCTTTCATAATGTCTTTCTCATCACATATCTTTATTTACAGTTTCCTTTATTATTTCCTTGCACTTCGTTTTACAAACCTGGCTTCTTTACATTCAGTAGTCATCATTGTGGTCTATCTGATCTAGACAGCTGTGCCGAGACAGGGGATTTTGGAATATTACTGTAAAAAACTGGAAGCTTTTTGCCACACTTGTATTCATTTTAGTGGTTATCACTGTAACAGTTAACAAAAGACACAAAGACATCCATACCCAAAACAGCATATGAAGATTTATTTTTTTTTTTTAAATGGCACATACATTTAAATAGTTCCTACTTTTCCCATTTGGCAAGGCCATTGTTGTGGCTAATGTATGTATTTCTGAAAACAATGATACATTTCCAGTAGTATCTTCCACAATTTTTTTTCAATGAGCAATAAAGGAGGTTGAGGTGGGATGTGTTTTATCCCACCACATTATATCATTCCTCTTTTTCCTCTTTGTTGGATGGCAATCAGGAACCCTCATGCCAAGCTTGGGAAGCAACAGCATCTGGTTCCTTGGCAGATTCTGCAGGCGGTCTTGTTGCCAGCCTTTAAGCTGTGTCTGGGTCTGCTGCATGGTTTGGCTGCAGATGGGCTCTCTGGGTTGCCTTGTGCTTATGGGTGCCAGTTTTGGCTTACCTTTGATTCTGAGGACTTTACTCATTTTTATTCATTTGTGAATAAGGACCCATCCAAATGCTTCATGAAACCAATATCAGAGTGTACCGATATTTAAAATGAAAAGGGAAGGAGGCCGTTTCCCTTCCCCCTCCCTCCCCAGGATGAAACATTGTAATAGCATCTGCAAATGGATCTGGATCTATCAGTATTTCCATTATAAATCAGGGGCTTACAGCTTAGCCATGAATATTCCTCCCAGAATGAAATGCAATGCGGCCACTTGTATCAAAACAACACTGAACGTTTTTTCAGACCATCTAGGCATTCCCACACTCACTTTCCCATCCTTCTAGAGGGATAATTTTGAAGACACAACAGTCTTACATCAAGCATATGTCCAGAAACCTCTGTATGGAAAAAAAAAGCCCCACTTCTTGCTGTTTCTGGGTGCTGAGGTTCAATGCTGTTTTGGAGCCACATACAAGAACAGTGCCTAGGCCTGGAAGAAAAGCCTTGAAATCAGAGACTCGGTGGACACCGAGGGAGCTTTGGCTGTGAACACAGCCCTCCTGCCTCACTGACCCACAGATCCCCAAAGCCTGGGAGGGTGCAGTAGGGAAGTGATGTATCTGCCTCCTGTATTTGCTATCAGCTCCTGCCGTGACCCCGTCTGGACACCCTTTAGCCTGGATTTGGGCACCCAAACACCCTCTTGGCAAGAGCTGCCTCTCCTGGAGAGTATGGGGGGATAGCAGGGTGTGGGGAGGCTGTGCTCCCTAATCGGAGGTGTCAGGCTGTTGTCAGGGGGGAGCCAAGTGCCTCTGCCCAGCCAGGGAGTGCAGATACTGTTCAGCACAGATGGCCAGGGGGGTCTGCCCAATTACCAAATTAAGCCTTCAAAACACGATGTGACTCCTAGCATTTTGGAAGGAACCTTCCTGGATCCCGGACTCCAGTGCCTGTACCTCCGCATGCCCAGCCGGACCAGGGACGGCTGCTTTCAGTCATCTTGGGATGAGTGCATTTGGGGCAGCTTGATTCTCTTGGGAAGCAACAATTCCTCTGAGTCAGGGGATAGCAGGGATCAGCATCCCAGAGAAGTGGGTGGGATGGGGTTGGAGGGAGCAGGGGAGCTTGTTGGCACCCTATCAGAGTGTACATACGGTAATCCAGGTGAAAGTGCCTGGGGAACAGAGCATTCCCCCGCCCTGTGACGGGGCTCTCTCGACGATGCCAGATACTGGGCAACGCTGGGTCACAGCTGTCTGTGCTGATTCCCAACATGACCCTGTTTCCCTGCTGAGTGCTTCTAAGCAAGCTCTGAGCAGCCAGCCAGGCACTGGGGACAACGCACAACAAAACCTTTCCTAATTACAACAGGATCCACAGGCAGAAGTTCCAGTACTGATAATGACAAAAGAAAATTAAAGTAAAAAACCCGGCAACACTTTTTCAAAAGGATATTCCTATTTTTCTCTTTGCTATTTGCAATGTAAAATACCAGTGCACAAAATTTTATGCCTATGAGTATATGCTGAAGGAGTCATGTCAGTGACACATAGTGTTACACGAAATCCAGCTAAACGTAACACAACATTCAAAGCAGCAGTGTTTCTGGTGTCCCTTGCTTCCATTTTTAAACCTGTCTTTTCTGTACTTAGGAAGAAGGATTCTTGCCTTTCCATGTTACCCTGCTGTCTATAGACAGTCTCTGCACATGATTTACAGCAGTCTTTCTTGTGAAGTCTCTTCCAAGATTCATCTTTTCACAATCCTTTGTAACAATCTTATGTTCTCGCAGTCTTTCTTAAATGGATCAAGGCAGAATGTAAAAAAGTTAAATCACAACAAAATTGTTACAGATTCTCTTTTGCAGGTTATTTGGGGAAGGGAATTGATTCACCTTTAAAATGAGTGATGCTCCCAGTCTGGTGAAAGGCTTAAGCATTTGTGCAGTTCCAAATATGGAGGAAGCTACCTGCATTTGATGAAATTACTTGCCTTTTAAATTAAAGTGCTTAATAAGTTTCAAATGTCAGGTCTCATTTTTACATGAAGGTCTTGCCCTTGTCTAAAGTTAATTTCTATTTTAGGCTGTTAAAAGCATACATTACAGATCAAAATAATAACCAAATAATCAGTTAGTCTCCTTAAGGTGAACCTCTCCCCTCTTCTGCATGAGTAGTAATAGAATTCTTAAGGAAATCACCCACTAGCTTTAAAAATACAAGCTAATATTATCTCCAAGAAAGACTCCAACATGACCAAAGACAGAAGGTCCAAATAACAGAGCAGGTTAAGTGCTGAAAAACAGGACTGGCGAATATTTGCTAAAATGCTATTTGAATTCTCACTCCTTTCTGTACTTTCTGGGTATTTTCTTAAGGAAGAGAGCATTGACTATTGTCAGAGTGGTTGGTTGTTCTTTGTAATGTTCTTATTCACATAAACCCCACAAATGTTTATGAGTTCATGGTATTTCCTTGTTTACTGTTCTCTTTGACAAGTTGCACCTACCCAGAGAGAAACAGGCCAGGTACTGTGTGGTTTAGGTGATCAGCTCAATGCTATGAGGGGTGAGTAGCAAATAGGAGACTGTCAACCCAAACAGCTCATAAATAAGGCACGGGATGAAAATCATGAGTCTAAACCATCGACAGCTAGAAGTAAAAATATACCAAAAGCTTAATGAATATGCTCAGTGCAGTTCCAGCTGGTCCATCAATCATCCACCAACAGAAGTGCTACAACCATGGCAAATAATATTTAAACAATAGTATTACTATTGCTGGCTCTGTTGGGCATGACCGCTGTCTCACAGAGGAGGGTCAGGCAGGCATGTCCTGCCCTGAGTTTAGAGCATATCAGAGATGCTCCACAGAGATGTGTCCACAGCCACCTCTCCCATCTCAGGTCTTTGCTGTATAAGCAAAAAAGTAGAGGATTCAGTTATTGCTGCTGGTGGCTTGCTGTGGATCCAGGCACAGTGGTTGAGCAAGGCATCTTTATTGCTGTCTCACTGTCCAGTTTCTAGTGGGCCAAAGAGCACAGTACAAAAGCTGTCATCCCACTTGGCTCTCATTGCTCTCATTTTTGGCACCACTAGCTGAGGCCAGGGGCTGAATGAGCACAGGGGATGAATCCTGCTTTGAAAGCTTGCAGATCAGAACTGAGCCATGTTGGAAGAGCAACGTGAGATGCCTGCACACTCCTTTCTTGCATTGGACCTATTCTCTAGCTAACGAATGATCCTCTAGGGCTAAGAGGACTCTTCTAACAATTCTGGCATTCTTGCTAGTGGTTTGAGAAAGTGGTCAGGTATAAAAACTATACTCCAGGAAGAGGAACTTCTGGAGAAGATTGGTCTATCCCCTTGATTTCTAATCCACAGGCAGTTTTTTGTTTGGGAAGATTTGCAGAAAACCCATGTCAGGTATTTTATTCTTTCTTTAGTTTGACTTGCAAGCCATGCTTTGCCATGCTTTGAAGGCATCTATGGAGCATTTAAGCCCCTCCTTACATTTATAGCCTATCTTATTCATTTCCCTTCTGTGGCATTTCACCTGCAAACTTAAGACTCTTGCCATTTGCCAAGAAACATCCTCAACTCCTCACCGGGCAACAACGCATGCACACATGAGCAGCAGCTGCTCCTTTATGTGCCTGGAACAAGCAAAGCTTGGAGAGTCAGGAGAGCCACGTAGTGCAGCCCAATGTATGCAGAACGGGGGTATTTGCCTCACAGCAAGCCAGCCATGTGCACACTGGCCCTGCAAAATGGCAGAAGCCCTACGTGCCTGCTATGCCTGCCCACTTTACTCTGCCTTCCAGCTAGGGCAAGGCAGCCCAGCAGGCATCAGGTCTCTGCTGTGCCCCTGGCCATCCTGCCTGAGGAAGGGAGGGAGGTAGGGCACAAATCCTCTGCTCTGGCCCTGGTTCCTGAAGCAGAGGAGCCACCAGCCAAGAGCACTAGTAAAACAAAGGAAGTAAATCTTAAGATTTCACTAGTTTGTTTGGGTTTTTTGTTGTTTTCTTTTCCCCTTTTCTACTGTGTAAGCTGTCTCTTTTTTGTTGTTGTTTTTCACAGGTTTGGCAAGCATTTTGCTTTTACAGCTCAAGCTTTGCCCAGTCACAGAACTGCATATAGGCTTTGCTTAGCTTTTGTCTTGCATATTAAACAAGAATTAGGAAATAAAAGAGATATTATTAGGGTTTGGACTTTCTGATTTTGGAGTCAATAGGAGCTTTGTTCTGCACTTCTGGCAGAAGAGAAGGGAGAGCAGACTGCCTCCTGTTAACATTGTAACCCAGGGAGTTTGCTCTTGAACCCAAAACCAGGTACGTGCCGCCCATCTGACCTCTTCCACAACCCTGCTTTCAGTCCCTGGCAAGAAAAACCTTTCTGTTAGGTTCCACAGAAGCAGGATAAGGTCCAGGATGTTTAAATCCTCAATACTTTCTGTTGTTTCCTGACAATACCCAATTCATTGGTCCAAGATTTGAATACACATCTTCCTCGCACCATTTCACAAAAGGCTCGGACCCCAAGAATAGAAGAAACCACTGCAATACAACAAGGACATATAAATATGAATGTCAAACTGCCCCGTCAATGAAATGCTTTAAAATGCAGGGAGTGCCATGGTGCAGTGGGCCACAGAAACACAATGAAATGATAATGAGGACAAACAGAGATGAAGACCACCCACCAGTAGTTTTATGACTGTGACTTGGAACGACAGTTCTCAGCGGGGCCATTGCGACTGGACACCATTGTCATTTTTAGCACATGCTAAAGTAGCAATTGTGCACAGACATTTCAACTGTTGCCTCTGACAAACAGCAGCCACACTATTTATGAACAACCCCCAACCCCATTCTTGTGCATTTGGCTGTGTCTGTAGGTAGAAGAGAGTGGAAGACTGCTACTTTGTTCTGACAGGTTTTCCCATAGTCACTGTCTGCTACTCCTTGCATATGGTTAATTTTCTGAGGATTTATGCTGGCCCCTTCCTAGACAGCTCTCCAGCATTAATCTTCCTTACCCAAGCTTCTACCCCACTTACACTGTAGTCTCCTTCATGCTACATTGTGTTTACCCTCCTTTCCCAGAGAAAAAACCAACATTCAGAATTAGGGTATCAGAGCAAACTTTTCTAAGGCTTGGTTGTGCACATAAGACAAAACTTGGGTTTTGGAGGAAAGAAGATGAGGGAAAGACAAGGCATGAGTCTGTTCCTGATATGTTTGTTCACCCTGCCAGGGAGGTGCATGTGCTGGATCAGAGCACCTCCCAGGTGTCCTGGCGTAGGTTTCTGTCTCTCTATCCCCAAATGCTGCCACTCATTTTCTTGGCAACTCTCACCAACACCTCATCTCCAGCGTAGGGCACAGGGGGTGCAAACAGGGTGCAGGAGAATTTTCTCCCACCCAACTTCCATGCCAGAAACAGTCTGGCTCAAGATTTAGGTAAGCAACAAGTCTTCAAAACAATGATCCAAATGCAAATCTTTTCTGTTTTGTAACTCTGCTAGAAAATTACAAATCACATTCAAGAAATGCAGCCTTTTAGGTTTGTTCACTGTTACATAAATATCTGTAGATTACACAGCACTCTACCAGCTTGCCTTCAAATTTTATTGTATTAAGAAACTCACCCGAAAAGCAGTTGATATCTAATATATTCTTAATCCATCACTCCTCAGATCCTGTCATAAAATGTGTAATTGAGAGAAGCTGTTCACATTAGCATGCCACCATATCAGGTCATCACTCCCAAAGCTTTCATTATGGGATGTTGCTGAAAGGTGCCATCTTCACAGTCAAGATATGCCTAATTTATCCATTAGGCATTCCTTCAGTAGTCATTTAAAGTGAGCATGATTGGTTTTTTTTAACTGTCTATGCTTTACCAAGAAGATAGCTATAGCATGGCTCAGAAAATAAGCACTCCTTATTCTTGATGGGCTGTGCAGAAAAAAATGTTTAATTTGCATGCACATGATGGTAGAGGAAGCTGACTCAGAACAAGCTGTTGGTGCTTCTGGATGGTCAGAATTAAGGGACTGCAGGAGCACTGAGAGGTCTCCAGCATGGACCAGGGAACACTGTGTGTGTGGGTGTTGTTCTATGTGTTGTATAACCCCTTAAAAAATGGGGAGTTATGAATTCATCCCTCAAGGAAGGGAGGAAAAGAAAAGGAGCTAGAGAGGAAGAAGGAGGGGAAGAGCGATCCATAGCATACAGAAATACATAACTGAAGGTACAAGGCGACAAGGCACAGCATCCCCAGCTTATTATCCACTGTGGGGAGCATTGCACATTCAGGTCTGCTTTTATCTTACCAAAGCTTTGGGGGGAGGCCCGAGACACCTCCCCCAGACACACCTTAGGTAACCCACAAAGGCAAGGGACAGATAGACTGGAGAGCAGCAATTTCATAAGACAGTTCAATAAGCCTCAGATAAGAGAGTTTCCTGGAGCTATCTATCACTTTCTGTCCAGCTTGAGAAGTGGGGTCTGTCACTGTCACTAAAGCACAGATATGGAGCAGACAGCCAACTTTCCTGGCTCAGAAAGCTTTCTATCAAAATCTTCACAAGATGGACAATCACAAAATACATAGTGGGAGCTGAGCGGAGCAAGAGCTCCTGGATCATATCATAAGCAGATGGTGACCGTGGCTCTGCAGGAGAGGAGTGCTCTGACTCTGTGACTCCTCTACACAGGTCCTGTGCTGGGCCAACAGCTCAGGACTGGCAGCAGAGCTCTTGAGCCAGAGGACTGTCTGTGTAATCCAGACTTCTGCTTCTAGAAGTAAGAGAGCCAGAAAGGCCTGCACCATGGTGTTATAAGGACTGACTGCATGCCCAATCCAATCCCATCCCCTTACGGAGCAGAGGGGTCTCTGGACAGCAAATTTGTCTTCTGTCTTGGCACCTCATTCTTATCTCAGCTTTCCAACGCATAAGGTAGGAAGGTAGTGTCCAGTGATTCTCTGCCATGAACAAAATTCTGGTTTATAGATCCTGGATAGGAGACTCAGCCTTTCAGTGTAACACAACTGTCCAGCTATAAAGCCACTGGATCTACAATGTCTGTTGGAGTGGTTGAAAATAATACAGGAAACTGGAATTTTCCCTTGAACCCACACCTCGCATAACCCATGACTTCTCTGAAATTTTAGTTAGTGAGTACTTTGCTTTGCAGTGGAAATCTGGTGCAGGTAAATAGCAGTCATCTTTCACACCTCATGGGATGTTTGCTGTTGTGTAGAAACAAGGGTCACCTTACAGAAAGTTCAGCAGGATAGGCTTGGCAATAGCACTGACATTCTTTGCCAGGCATGAATCCTCAGACTGATGTTTCCAGACCTCAGAGCCTCTGCTTCCTTTTCAGCCTGGTTAGTTAAAAGCTTCTCTGTGGTGCTAGCCTAAGTGGGATCTCAGAAACTCTCAAATATGCATCGAGACACCCAGCAAGACCTCGTAGTGTGGGCTGTCACGTTTCATAATTTGACAGATTTCCCAGTTGAGGCGCATGTTGGTGAAGTGGCATATCCAACATTGTGCAGGAAAATTTCTGGTAGAACTGAGAAAGGAAGTCAGCTTGAAGTTCTCTGCCATAACCCTCACTCCTTCCCCTTCGTCCCTGCTCCCTGAATCCCCATTCTTCTTAATATCTCAACACAGAGATTAAATAGGCCTTATGAAGAAGAGGACACATGGCTGGAAAACACTATATGTTTAAATTCAGCATAGCTGTGAGAACAGGCAACAAGAAATGGGATTACAAACAGTCAAGCAAGTTCACACATGTTAGTTATGTCCAAAGAGAGCTGCTCTCCTTTGTTGCAGTGTGCTTCACTCATCTGTGCAGCTGTGCATCTGGCCATTTGTTTCTCTACCTATTCTCATAGGTGACTGTTGCAATGAGGAATGACAGAGACAGGGACCTGACAGGCAGAAACCTCCTGGATTGGGTGAAGTGTGTGACTCACATGAATAAGGCACTTGAAGAAAAGGAATCTGGAAAAGATATTCAAATATATACAAAACCATAAATACTATGAGCAACTCTACCATTATGTCAGTTTTGCTTTCCAGCAGACCTCTGTATACACTCAGCCTCACACTGGACTCTCTAGCAAACCTCTCCTGTTTATTCTGTCTGTGTTCAGATATCGTGGTGGAGACTACACGATTGCCCCGTTGAAGCACCTGATCACAAGTGTATAGCTGGTCCCTCCTCCAGACTGTGCTGAGCTTCCCCGAGTCCAGCACAGCTTGTTCACTGTGCCAAACACAGATCAAGTCACCTAGAGCAGCATTTTTCAAACTCTGCCTCTGATTTTTAAACGGTGGGTTTGGTACTTTGTAGGGGAAATTGATGCCTGGCTGCCAAGAAATGTTTATTCTTGTGTTCTTGCCTAATCATTGTCACAGATGATTCAGCAAGAGCAGAACTGCCACTCTGCCTGAAAAAATAATCTGCTGGGGCTTGTTCTTGTTCATTTTGGAGTAGAAATGAACAAAAATACATAAAAAGCCATTCTTGTGTTCCCAGAGGGTAATTTTTTGCATTTTGAGGAAGGAATATTGGGCTAAAATTAGAGAAACTGCACAGGTAGAAACATTATTAACATAATTAATGGCTTATGTAAACCAGGAAGAATGTTTTCTGGGGGATGTTTTGCTGTCCAGAAAAACCCAGAGACCTAATATTGTTTAGCCGATTTTCCCCTGCCATGAGGAGGTCAACAGTCATGTACCCTCTGTGTTGGACACTGTCAAGCCTTGTTTACTGCCATTAGAAGGTCCCAGGAGAAAGCTGGTGAGTTTTTTGGCAGTTGGTGGCAGAAGAGAGAGCTACAGCTGCAGAGCAGTTGTTGTCATAACACCTATTCATCATTATCCCTCCCATCATGAATCACCTACTGATAACCAACCCCTCTTTGTTTACATTCATCACATCTAGAAAGCCTGTGCTTGCTTCCAGGAACCACATCTCTACCTGGGAAAACTGGCTGCTGCTTTTGTGCCAGTATTTCTCCCCCAAACCCAGAAAATTCTCGAAATCTCCCTGCTGAGAGAACAGGGACAGCTTTTCAAATGTTTTGTTCACTTCCACTTAAAATTCAACCGGAGTATCTAAATTAGGAATGCTGCTACATTCCAGCTCAGAGAGCTGCAGTGCTCTGTTACAAAGAGGGGCTCCGTCTCCTCCTCGTCATCCAGAACCCTGTCTTTCTGGATCGTCTAGTCCATTTACCTAGGTGGAAAGCTCGGTAGGGGGCCCATGTTGTACCCTTCCTTCTGTGTCTGGTACAGCATGGAGCACCATGTCAGCGATGCACTAATACACAAGAATAATCAGCTCATCAAATCAGCTTCATTAGTTGGAGCTCGAGAGCACAGCTCCGCTGCCCAGCCCTGCAGACACGCAGCCTGCCTCACCACTCCATCTGCTGCAGCCGAGCAGGAGGGGTCTGCCCATTCGGCTGTTCACGCAGAAGTGCAAAAGCCCGGGACACTGGGGGTACTCCGAGCATGTGCCATGTTCCTGCCTGACACATGTCACCAGGGGACCACTGCTCCTCCCCTGTCTCTCATATGGAGACCAAATCCAACTCCAGAGTGCCAGCGATGAAGCCGCTAGAGCGAGGTTTTAGGCCACTAATGATTTTCCTGGGTTTTGGGGGGAGGGGAGCGGAGTCTGGTCCAAGAGGTCTGCCTCACATCCTTATCTCAATGTGGACTCCTGGAGGCCACCGCACACTGCTGGTGGGTGGCTGAGCACTGGGGACCCTCTCTGTGTGAGGGGAGAGGCGAGAGGTGGCAGTGCAGAGGCTGCTGGAAGGTGGCTCATCTCTACAGCAGGCTCAGGGCTCTGCGGTCCCTGTATGCCGACAGCAGAGGGGCAGAGCATCAGCAGGTCACGAGTTTCACAGATTTGTTCACTGCTTGGAATTTCTGAGTGAGAGTATTTATGGATAGCTCTGGAGTTATTTTTACGGGAATGGCTCTGTAACTAAGCACGACAGAAAAAAATCAGGCCACCATGTAGATGAAAAGGCAGGTGAAGGGGGCTTCACTTGAGTGTATCCAGCTTGGAAAGGGATGGGTGTCAACCCCTAGCAGGTGCTTGCTATGAAAACCCCTAGGGCTGGCTCTCTTCACAAATGCTCTTCCTCAAACAATGATGAATAATAAAAACATGTAAATTTCTCGGTCTTTGGTATTGCCAAGGGTCTGTGCAGAAGTATCTGTTGCTTACACTGAAGTTCTCTCTCTCTTTCTCTCTGTGTATTTTTAGCATGGATGGAGATATAGTCTCAGAAAATGTAATGACATGTGACATGCAGGATTCATATGTATCTAGGCAGTATGGGAATGTACCATGTAGGAGGAGATTTAACATACTGCTTGGCTTCTAATACCCATTACTTAAGCACAATAAGGCGCCTTATGGAAGCAGATAAGGGGGCTCCCCATGGAGCCTAAGCATTAGAAGACATATGTTTATCCCATACCTGTATTGTCTCTTTGCTTTATGTCATTACATTTAAGTTACTTCATGCAATATTGACTGACAATTTTTACTGGCTTGTCAGAAATGCTCTGGGCATTCGCCTTTAGAAGATGATCAGTTTTCACAAGAAAACAACTATCAACTTGATTCCACCTCTTCCATGTCATTAACAAATATAAGCTAATGTGTCCAGCCTGATACCAGTGCAATCCTACGGCAAATCATCTAAAGTTCAAGGGAATTTCTCTGCTCATTTTAAGACAGTCAAAAGGCAATGTTCTGTCCTGGAGTTACCTGTGTAACTTTAACAAGATGAGACAGCGAAGTTTTGCCTTGTAAGTGGTTCTAACAAAATGTTTTTTTCCAAAAAATAGCATGTTTGAGGAAGAATTTAATGTCCACAGTATCTCTGCCACTGAGAGGAAATGTCTCAAACAGAAGGGATCAGTCTCTTCCCTCCCTTGTTTTCACACTGCAACCTAGTTTTAACAGGAGCTGTAGCCTGCAAATGGATACAGAAAAGGACTGCTAAAGGATCTTAATATCATAGTTCAAGCAGAACTGCCTATTTTCCTAACTAAGGTTTGAATTGCATTGTAAAGATAGACACTGGAACGGTTGACAGCTTTAACAAGAAAACTGTGACTGCAATCCTAGTGCAAACCATACATCTTGTGAGATCAAGTGGAATGCTCTGTACAGATGCCAAAAGGAGCTGAATGTTTAAAGCCTGGGGTTTTTTTATTAGTAGTTAATGGTGTATATTTAGCACTGAAAAGATCATTTGACAGCACATCAGTCTTGCCACATACATGAGCAAAAGGAAACTGAAAAACCCCACATTTGTGTGGGGTCTTTTTAGTCTGAAATTTTAGGAGGAAACAACCTACCAACTGTGAACTCTGCTGAACTAGATGGAAGGACTGTCATTGATGTCCATGGACTTTAGATCAACCAGAAGGAAGGAAAGCAAAATGCATGCTACGATGTTTCCTTGGTTATTTGCCTGTCCTTTTAAATGCTGTATGTGACATTTTAAAGTTCAGGTGTTAAAAAAGGAATGATAGCTTCATGAAGGGTTTGTCAGTGAACTGCAGAGTTTAGAAGGCTGTTAAAAATATGAATATAAATGTCTCTGTGCATATACACTACAAGGACAGAATTTAATTTAGCTGGAGCTGGTGGTACCTGACACTTTCTGCTATGAGAGCCTGTTTTCAGTTTTCTATAACTTTGCCAAGTTTTAACCATTCAGTGTCTACCTCACACTGAATATTTTGCATCTCTTGATTCCACCAGCAAGGTGATGAAAAGCTACCCAGTACTGCAGAATGGAGAAGGCAATCAGGGGATCTGGCCACAAGGGAGAGAGAATAAGTGACAGCAGGAGAAGCATGCACATGGACAAAGGAGGGGACAAAGTGAAGTGGCAGGTAAATCAGATGGGGGCAGCCAGACATAAGAGAGAGTGGTGGAATGGGGTTAAGGGCTAGGCCAGCAGGAGAGGCAGCCTGGGAGAGAAACACAGGAAAGGTTGAGGAATAAAAGACCCCCAAAGCAATCTGAGCAGTAAATCCTTGAATCATGCATTCATCTTCTTTAGGTTTTTGGTTTTTTTTTTTCTTTTCCCCCCAGGCTAAAGAAAATGATTTATGCAGCACCAAGCATAAGGGGGCCCCATTCTCCACTGGCTGGTAAGCATTGCCGTGAGGAACACAACGGCAGCAACAGCAAAGGCAGGAGATGCCTGTTGTCATTTCAAAAACCCTGGGAATGACTCAGTGGTCAGACTGCTCCCAAGAAGAAGAGTTGCTTATTGCAACTGTTTGCTTTCTTTTTCTGTCAAGACTGCAGTTTTTATATTAATTTTCCAAGCACTAGGAAGAGGCTAGGGGACTACAGAAGTAGGCAGAAAAGCTGAGAAAGAGAGAGCAAGGGCAAGGAGTTATGAACAAAGGCACATAGTGAGGAGGGAGACAAAGCACATATGAGGAATGAGAGCAAGTGAGGAGATGCAGAGAGGAGAAGAACCACCAAATGGGGGACAGAAAGCCACATAACAAAATTTCTCAGCATTTCTAACTCTTCACCAATGTATGCCTATGATCCTTGTGCAAACACTTCTTCCCAAAGGTGCTTCATCTTCCAGGCACAGGGATGGATGCAGAGTCAGTAGGAAGGAGAGCTGGAGAAGTAGATGGTTAGACATTAGTATGTCAAAAGATGTTCTCTGGTACACCACATAAGTAGAAATGCTTGAGCAAAGTCCCAGCTCCTGTGTTCTCGCACTCTCTCTACCTGCTAGGTTTAAAGCTTGATGTCCAGAAAGGCAGCACACATTTCCTTGTCCTCTGACCTTGGGACCAGAAGCCAGCGCCACCCGAGGCATGATAAAAGTTTCCCATGTTGAGGTCCACTGGCACACTGCACATCATTTCTGTGGAGCTGTTTACATGAGGTCCTGCTAACAGGCACTCTCATTCTTGAGCCGCCTGTGCCTGTGTGTGTCCCTGATCCACAGATTAATGGTAGGATTATGCTTGTGGTAGCTGCCAGGTTGCACTGCTGCCGGGAGACAGCATGTAGCCAAGGAGGTGTCCCTCTTGCTCCAACTGCATGTACCCATTGCAGGCATTTCTGTAAAGGGAGGTTATTTTGGAAGTGCAAGGAATCACATGATTCCAGAACAAACGTCTCCAGGAGATGTTGCTCTTCCCACATCTCTTCCAAAGGGGGAAAAAAAAAGGGAAAAGGTAGAGGGAGATGCCCAGCCAGCCCCACTAGCTTTTGCAGATGAATTCTCTTAAAAAATGAAGCCTTCTCACAGCATCAATTTTGCACACAGGTTACACCAAGTTTTTGGGCATGCCCCTGTTCATAGCTGCCTGGCAAGGAATTTGGGAAAAAAAAAGAGAAACATGTGAAAATGCTACCCTGGACTTGCCAGTAAAGGGGTTATTTGGAGTTTTGGCTAATCAGTTTCTGTGATGGATGTCACCTAGTCTTAGTGGCATTGCCTCTGTGCATGCCACAGTATAGAAAAAAAGATTGTTTTGTTCTATTTTTTCCTGTTTCACACATATTCCCTAAACATTTGATTGGTCATGGAGTGTGAGGGTTTTCCAAATGGCTGCAGAAGCCCTTCTGAGGCTAATTTATCCATGTGAATATAGAAATGTCACCATCCCCCTGATGGATGCAATCATCTGTGGCAGTTAGGCTGCTTTGCAGGACAGGACCCTAAGTGATGACTGAGAGGAGAGGAGACCATAAGGATGCATGAGTGGAGCAGGACAAGGAAGCCAAGCCAAGCCAAGCAGGGTGACTGCTGTGGTTTAAACACCCCCTAGTAGTGAAGAGGTTATGGCTTCTCCTGTTGTCTCACTTTTCCTTTCACAGACAGTCTGGTGACTACAACCACCACCACCACCACCTGGGGAAGTAAATAAGGTCCAAAACACCAGCAGAGGGAATCAGTACTTTTTATTCACGAAAATATGTGTTGTTAGGGGGAAAAAAAAAAAAAAAAAGCTGTAGTCACACAGCTGTAGTCTGGTCTCCCACGTTTCAGCTGTTCCCTCTGTCCACAGGCAGAAGTAATGCGTCACTTTCTGAATTGTTTCTTTAAAGAAAAAACAACAACCCAAATCAGTTAATCAACAGCAGCAGTGCTGCCGACTGGGGACGATGGGCTCTGCTCCAGCCAGGAGGCACAGCATGGCCCCTAGGAACGGCCGCAGGTAGGAGCTGCGAAGCTCAGCGCTGTTTGGAGCACGTAGCGTTCCGGCAGCCCCGAGAGAGGGTCCGTCCTGCCCAGCCGGCTCCCGGCGCAGGGCTGCTCCGCTGGATTCGGAGAGGCTCAGAGCACGGCAGGTTCGAGCAGGCTGCGGAGCCCCGGCGCCACGGCCCGGCCACGGACAGGGCAGGAAAGTGCTGCGTTCTCCGGCAAGACGCACAGGATTTCCTGCAGCGGGTCAAGAAAACATACCTTCCCATTGTCCCCGCCATGTCACGGGGAGTCCTTGTGCTCCGCTGGGGACAATGTCAACTCCTACCCTGGCAACCAAGGAAAACAAGGACGCTTGTTTGGCATTTTACGCGAAGCTGCCGCCCGCCTCCCTCAGCAGACAGGCCTGGCACTGGCAGGGACGGCCGCCCTCATGGCCACTAATGAGCCTCCCTCCCTGGCCGTTGGTTGGCCCCGGAGGTGGAAAATCTGTGGCAGCCCCAGGGAAAAAAATCGCAACTTAAGACAAACAACTGTTTGTGGGGGAGGCGGCGAGGAGCGGACGCTATCCAGCCCTTCCGAGCGCGGTGCTGATTCCTGCCCTCGGCCAGGAGCTGGGCTGGGCAGCCAGCGAGCGCCTGGGCAGTGTTTCGGCCGGGGCTGTGCCCAGCTGTGCCCAGAGCGGTGTCCTGCCGGGAAGGGCTGTCCCAGAGGCACAGGGCTGGCGCAGGAGGCCGTGCCGCACCCTGCAGCGTGCCTGGGGCGGGCTCAGCGCCCACTCCTCTACCAGCCCCTGTAAACTGCAGGGTGGGCTTCCTACTGTCCTGCTCTGGTGCTCTGTGTATTCACTGTTACTGCTGCCTTTTGCCTCCTCTAAAAATCACTTTATCGTTCAAATATCAGCCACAGAGAGGAAACGGCAGTCTTATGTTCATGCAAAGCCCAGGACACAGTCTTGTCACGGGCGCTGAATGCACAGAAACGCGACATGCCGTGCTGGGCGCCCGGGAGGTGGCACAGCCCTGGGCAGCACACGTCCCCCGGGCACTCCGAGTCCCGGCCCCCTCACTGCAGCCTGGCTCCTGACCGCCCCAGAGCCCTGCGAACGGAGGTCAGGGAAGGCTCAACTTTGATACTGCTGGGCTGGCACAGCTCCAGGATTAAAGGCACTATTTGCTTCCTGTAATGCTTTCGTGAACCTGCATTTGCTTTTTGTCATAACACCAAGCCGGAAAGTGCAGGATGAGACAGAGCGCCCTGGAAGGAAGTGGCAAGGATTATAAGAAATGGAGCATTTTACAGGAACTTAAAGGAAAGAAATTACCACCCTGACCCTTTAAAATAAGGTAATCTTAAAGTACACATGGAAAACGTGTAAATCAGCTTAGTGTTAACAGCAACATGAACACACAAACCACTGTGTAGTACTTCACCTCTGGGCTCAAGACAGTGTGTCAGATTCTGGCAAAATACAGATTTTCTCTCTCTTTCCAAAAAGTCAGTCTGTCCTATGTTTCAGTGCCCCCTAGAATACCAGAGCTGTTGTTTGACTAGTACTAGTTACTTGCTTGGGTACAGATTATTAATAAACTCCAGCATAACAGAAAGGTGAAAATACTTAAAATAAAGCCCTAGAGATCGAAGCACATATAAGCCTAGGCTCCTAGGCTTCAGAAGTGCCCCTGCCACTAAACCAGGTGCAGACCCAAATAGAGCTTTGTCCAGAGCCAGTGTTACTGTATAGTAAGATCCACAGAGGGTATCACATTGAAGGCTGCTTATTCAAAGAAGGAGAAAAAGACATATGTGAAGAGATTTTACTGTTAGATTAAAAAAAAAAAACCAAACAGCTGAAAAGTGTTTGTCCAGGAAGGGGGAACATGTGTCTTTAAATTTATCATAGATAAATGGGCAGAGGGAATAGCAGCCAAGATTTCCTTGTCTGAAAGGCTGAAGCTAATACTGTCATCTGTGGTTAAGACCCATTTGTCAAACAGAGTATGCTGAGAATAAGGAAAATCAAGTCTGTCTTCCCTTTTTAATTTGACTTAATTAGCCATAATTCCCCTTACTGAAATAAAGGTATTTTCAATTGCAGGACACATTTCTGTGCCCTTACTTTTACAAATGCAAATACATAGCTCTGCAGGCAGGGAAAGCAAAAGCCACATAAATGTGCTGCAAAAACAAGATGCTCCACTACACTCACCTCCTTCCTTGGGAGAGGAGGACAGAACAAACAACACGTGGCAGATGTTAGCCACGCAGTTCAGTGCCCTACTGGGAGGCATGCAAATACTATCGTGATACACAGGCTGGGAGAAGCTACATAGGAGAAAACAGGGCACTTGTTGTATATATGTCAGATTTGCCCCTCCATAGCTAGGAGGAGGCATGCACTCATAGCACGGCACAGAGTACATAATGCAATTATAATTGGGTGCAATATGTTCACAGCGCTTAAAAAAACGCTGTCTTAAAAAACTGAGTGCCACGTTCAGATGGCTTAAATTCCCCAAGAGCCCCTGTGCCTACTGCTTCCTACTGGCTGCTTCTGGTCCTTCAGCGGTGCCCAGCCAAGAGGAAACTTCAGGGCACAGATGGAGTTCAGGCTAGACAGTCCATAACCTTCACTGGATCCCGCTGGCATCCTGTGGTGCGAAACCTGCATCCCAGAATTACTTGGAGCAGTTGTCCTCCCGAACCCGATGAGCACACTTTCTTAAAATAGGCACTTGCAAAGGTGTGGCGGGGCCAGCCTTAGGGCTCGCAGAATTGCTGAGGGGGACTGGGAGCCTCAGAATATCCTTGTAATTCATCTGTAATGTTAAACTTTAAATAACCGTCTTCCTCTTTCATTCCTTTCTACCTCGGCTAAGAAATGCGACACGCACTGTGTAAAGGGACTGTCACCAGCTGTTAATAAGAAAGCAGCTTTAGCTTCTCTCCGCTTCTCTTGTTCACACGTAGACAGTGTTGGAAATCAGTGAAAACGGGTGTAGCCCCTCTGCTACCGCCACCACCACCTCCCACAAAGAGAGCAAGTGAGAAAGGGAAGAGGAAAGGTTGAAGAAACGGGCTGACCTACTTAGGTACTGCGAAGGACGAGCATGCAGGCTCTGAGTGCTGGGATGGCTGCGCGCGTTTGTTCTGGGCACCTACTGTTACCCTGGCATCCCTCCAAACAAATGGCTTTACACCCAATTCCAAAACAGCTCCTTCCTCCTCCTCTTCAAAATATGCCCTCCCCACCGTGCATGCTCTCCCTGTGATCCTTGCCGCCTTGGTTTTAAAACGGCCGCTTCCCTGAGCAGGCAGCCAGCCCCTGTCTTCTCACCCACCTGTTAATACCTGGCCTCCTGTTTGTCACATGGCAGCTCTGGGCTCTGGACCAGGAACCCCCCCTTGCTCCTGTGCCGCAGCCACTGCTTCCGGCATGGGCCACCTGTCCCTCCTGTCTCAGCTGAGAAAGGACAGGACCTAACTGCAGGGTAGGTGGCTGTCAGTGAGCGGACCCGGCTTGCAAGGAGTGGTTTCCAGAAGCAGGAAGGAGAGAGGAGGCAGGTCTCCTTGCTCTCGGGAGCCCTGACTCAGACCCCTTCCCGTGTGTTGCATGCCGCCCCCTCTGCTCCGCTGGCTCTGAGCCCCTGAGTGGCATCACTCGAACCCTGCGAGTTAGCCAGCCTGAAAATTATACCCGCTGGGATCTGGCCAGTTTGCAAAGCCTAATATCAGTGATTGCAAGGTGGGATCAACACATTCAGGCAACACAAAGCTTGCATTATAAACCCTTTTGGATTGAGATGGCAAATGATCCTTTTGCTCTTCAGACAGTATTTCTGGCAATTCAGAACAGTCACAATTGCTTGTCAGAACAACCAAAAGTGCTTCCCTGGCAGCATGGCATATCTTACTGAGAGACTGGAAGAACCTTCTTTGGTTTCTATATAAAACACACTTATGACTCATATAGGACTCAGAAATTGTCTTAGTTGGAGATAAATGGGAAGATACACTGCAGATCTGGAGAATGATGCTTGAGTCACAAAGCTAGAACCGTGATCAGAAGGCAAAATTCCCTAGAGTTTGGGGTCTTAGGGAGACAAACAGGGGTTTGTTTGGTTTTACATGCAAGCATTGCATTTGGCATTTCTTCTTTCTTTTTTCCTTCCCACTTTCTCACTGAATGTGTTCTGGAGTATGAGAGGTCTCATAATTCCTTTTGTCTACTCCTGCTACCACCCTTTGTCTTTCTTCACACCGGTGATGTCTCAGAAGCAATTAAAAGCAGTTCCATTGAGTTCCACAATGCCACATCAGCTTCAGTCCTTTACCAAAGAGTATGTAATGACATTATACAAACCACAGTAAAAGATCATTACTAAGGGTGACAAAATCAAGACTGAGCAACTAGAAAAAGCCAGTACTAAGCTGGCTTGTGGAGTTGCAGTTCGGCCCCTCTGTGCATACACACGTTGCAGCAGTCTTCAATTACATCAGCGTAATCCTGTGCCGTTTGTCCCACAGAAGGCCTGCCTCATCCAGCTCATGGAGCAGGCAGTGCTCAGTTAACGAGCAGCTATTTACACTGGGTCTGTGCTCAGTACAAGACCCCATGCCTTGTTCACTGAACACTGTTCAGACCCCAGTGAGATGGAGCGATTCACTTTCCTGAAGGCTCTGCTGTCCTGTGAAGAGAGGCTGAGAGAGCTGGGTCTGCTCAGCCTGGAGAAAAGAAGGTCTGGGACACCTTACAACATGCTTCCAGTACCTACAAGAAAGTTGGAGAGGAACTTTTTTACAAAGGCATGTAGTGATAAGACAAAGGAGAATGGCTTTAAACTGAAAGAGAGTAGGTTTAGATCAGATATTAGGAAGAAAATCTTTACTCTGAATATGATGAGGCACTGAAACAAGTTGCCCAGAGAGGTTGTGGATGCTCCACCCTGGAAGTGTTCAAGGCCAGGCTGGACAGGGCTTTGAGCAATGTGGTCCAGTGGAAGGTGTCCCTGCCCATGGCAGAGGGGTTGGAACTAAGGGATCTTTAAGGGCCTTTCCAATCCAAACCATTCTGTGATTCTAGTGTACTTACCAATGTTGTGTCAGTGGGCTTCATTTCCATAGCACCTTTTGGAGATGAGAAGGTGGAATTATTCCCATGTATAGATGGTGGATTATACAGGGGGATTAGAGGGTTCCAGTACTTCAGGGTGACCCCTGTGGGGTTCCTGGGCTTTCTGTGCTTCACACACAGGCTCCCACCTGCATGTGAAAGCTTGGTACCTCTACACAAAAGACTGTAGTAGGCACTTTTATCATCTATTCACTGTGGCAAATTTGCTTTCAATGATTTGCCTCATATAATGTAGGATGTTCTGGAGCTTTCTGGGATTTTCTTCATATACAAATATTTGCCAAAAATAGTTGTGACAAAGAGATTCTCTCAGCAAATTTTTTTCAACTCTTGCATGATAGTTTCCACAACAGATAATGTTAAAATCTCTTTAGGAGTCATTTAATATACCCTTCAGTTATTTGTCAATTGAAAAGGACTTTCATATCTTCATTTGATACTGATATGTTGCCATAATCTTTTCCAAGTAGAATGAAAGTATGCATTGTTTCTGCATTATTAACAAGGTTGGCATCCCCCTTCTTCCCCAATAATAGGCTAATGCAAATTTCTTTTGCTTCTACTACATTAAATAAAATGTTCTTCACCTCAGTCTGCTGTTTCCCCTGCTCTTTGAATCTACTTTGTTTTTTTTTTAAATATGTTAGGTTATAATGCTGCTTGTTTGGTCTCTCTTGCCCTTCCATTTGCTTTTTTTCCCCTAAGAGCTGACTCCTCTCTGCCTTGCAAACAGAGTGAGTTGTAAGGCAAATCTGCTTTCTTTTTCTTAATTGTGAAAGCTTGACCACTTGACCATATAATGACCTCGGTATCCTTACACACCCTTCTTGGTGTCTTTGCAAATTTTTACTTCTAGCTTTCCTCACGTTTCTTATCACCCTGAGGTATTAGCCCTTCTCAAATGTCAAGTACACATACTACTGGAGATACTGTCTCTGGTGTAGTGAGTGCATTCAGGTCATGAAAAATGTCCCTAAGCAACCACCAACTTCCAGTCCATCGATCTGCACACACCATAAGGAAATTCAAACTGGAATTCCCTCATGCTGGCTGCCATGTCTCTCATGTCAAGAAAGCCTCAGCGACAGTGCTCTCCTGAGAACACAGTTCTCCAAAATGGAAATCCATTGGGATCCCCCATAACAATACAGTTCTTTGCAGATGCTGTGGGAAAGTCACTTAGAAGTGCGCTTTGCTGCTTGTTGGTTGGTCTGCACATTCCTCTTCATGCTTTGGCCTGTTTGGTCTCCTGCCCTCCAAAAAATTTATGCCTCAGCCTCTCTGATCCCTATTCTTGCCTTCTAGTCTTTAAGTTTATTTAGCTCCTTACCTCAGTAGAGCCAGTCTCTCCCTGACAGCTTGCTCTGTGTTTTATTGTCTACACCTTTTTTTCTCATACTGGCCAACAGGCCTAGTTAAGCATTCCTGAGCTTTCTGTCCAGTTCTGGTGTTCCTATCCACCTCCACTTTGGCACTTTTAGTTCTTGTTCCCAGGCCATCCTCTGTAATCACTTTACCAAATTTGTCTTCCGTCCCTGGTTGTGTTCTGCGCTTCCACTAGTCACCATTTCCTAAGACCCAGCCTTCCTTGTGCCTCAGCAACACAGGTGATCCCATTGTCTGTCCACACTTTGTCTCCAGTGCTTGCTCACTTCAATATTCTGTTCCTTCCTGCCCCTGGCACCTGTTCCCAGCCTACTTGTGCAGCTAATCCCAACCTTAGTTGTTGCTCTCCTGGCTCTCTAGGTCAACAGATCCATTGTTTCAGTTTTTCCATCCCTTTTGCCGTCTTCATTCCAGTTGCTGTCTCCTCTGCATTTGAAGCCTCCTACTTAAACAAAACCTACCAGGAGTGTCACTGAGGCAATAAGTTAACTGAGCAGAAAGTGCTCAAGGTCTTGTCATTTGCAGTCCCAATTACCCAGTTAGCTGCGTCAGAGACCTTGGCAGAGCCTCTGCCCACCCCTCTGGAAGCCAGTCGAGTGGTAACCTGATGAATACCCATCCACCTACAAGAAGCTAGACATATTTGTAGGTCCACCAGCTTAAGCTGTTATGTGGATAAAGTTCTGTACACTGCAGATATGGCCCCTCTTCTCAGTGCTGGCTCTAACTCAGCCTAGGAGAGTTATTACGGGAAAAAACTGGTTTCTGTTCCTGTACTACTGGCCTCAGACATGCTCTGCTATTTCATGGAGAGGTACATGTTCAGCCTCTATTGTCTCTTGGAGATAATAATGAGATGGAACATGCGCCATGACAGTGGCATTCTTGGGGTCTTTATCTGTTTGACATCTAGAGAGTCTCCACTGAGCAGCTATGAAGGGAGATTTTTGGTTTTCCCTCAAAAGCATGTGTTGACCAAATTAGGTGGATTTTTCAGAAATGTGATACAAGGCATATCCTGAAGTCAAGGCCAAACCCCTGCCAGATTTCAAGCCCTGCTTCGAAGCATGGGAATGATGCAATGGTTCCAAGAAAAAGTTGCCAGAACATTTAAATTTGGGCAAAACAACATATTTTCCCAAACCTTGTTCTTGGAAAAGCCAAAGCTGATGGATCAGAATTTTTCCCCAAAAAATAAATCAATCAACCTGAACAGTATGGCAAATTTAACTTCAAATCATTAATGTTTGGCACAGCTGTAAGATGCCAAACCCATGATTTTGTAACACAAAGCTGTGGGCAGTTTTTATAACAAAAAACAGGCCAAAATCACTTGTAATCGTTATTATCCCCTTTTTAATTTTTAGTATGCTTCTGTCTTCCCCTGTTGTTTACAAGTTAAAGCAGATTTTCATACATCCTAAAAGATCTTGTAAGGTCAACACTTCACATTAACATATGCAAAAAAAAATTAGAAACTGTGCTTTTGCTTTCAAAAACAAAAATCAAAATTACAAAACAAAAAATAAGACTGGGAATTTGCTGTTTTTTTATTCCACAAATACGCCTCACAAATGTCAGATTTCTTAGCTGTACAATCAATAAGTGAGGT
The DNA here is from genome assembly GCA_013398275.1 of Promerops cafer. NCBI lineage: Eukaryota > Metazoa > Chordata > Aves > Passeriformes > Nectariniidae > Promerops > Promerops cafer. Next base: position 657,395 of record VZSE01008388.1, read on the forward strand.
GTAGAAAATCACTAAATATTTTTCATCCTGGTCTGAGTAAACATACAAAAAGTGACTTATTTTAATGGAAATGCATGGGAATGTCTCTGGCTCCAAAATTATTTGCCACATCCACACCAGCTAAAATTGTAAACATTTGAATACAAAAAAGTTCTATGGGAACCAGTTTTGTGCAGACAGCTGAGGACCCGTTATCACTCAAAAGTCACTAAGTGAAAGTGTCCAGTAAGTACCACCGATGACAGCATTACAACTGTGTGGCAGTATCTTTCATTTCATGATACACTATGTTATTGCTTGGTGCCTTGCTGCAGATACTGTTTAGCAAAAACTTTATTGACTTGAAAGTGGCTTTTTCTGTGCAGAGAACTGAATTTTAATTTCTGATTTACCAGCTGCAGGTTTTTTTTGCTCTTGTCTCAGTGACCTTGTTTCCTCAATACAAAGTGTGGATTAAGATATCTTTTAGGAGTTGTCTCCTCTGGTTTCCCCAAGACAGCAGAACCACTTATTTCCCTTCACAAGACATCTGAGTTCCATTTATTAATGGAACTTACTAAAACCATTATTAAATGGTTTTATAATCAACATGAAATAATGTAGAAGTCATCTGTGGAAAATTGCAATGTGTGGAAACGATGTCATCATATATTAGCAATTCTCAAAAATAAAATAAATAGCTCCACAGGGCTTTTCCAATATTTGTGGAGTGGCACACCTCCAAAGCACACTCAGAGAGGACAGGGTGCTTTTGGAAAGCTTATTTGCTTGCACCCAGGCATGCAATTGCACACACACACACACACATGGACTGCAGGCACAAAGCTATTCTATTTTGCTGGCTGGGAAGAAGTTGGAGGACACTAGTCAGTGCTGCCTGCTGCCAGGCTGAATAGGGTTTCTCTGTTTTTCTCTTCTGGGGGTGCACAACAACTGGGAAGAGCAGTCCTGCCCTGCCCTCTGCTCCCCAACAGGGCAAGACTAGCAGGACCGGTATCCCCCGTGGAGGACTGCACAGGAAGGTGCCAGCAAAGCACTGGGGGTTGTGCTGGCCTTCAGGAGGGGAGAGTGGCAGCTGGCATGAACTCATGCCCCAGGCCAAAACTGGTTGGGGAGAACTTTAATCAAAGGCTAATATTCACAAAAATTCAGAAAGCTGGGTATAATACCTAGCAGAGCGATCCCTACATTTCCAAGCACAATGCTTACTGATGACAATCTCCATACATCAATCTGCTGTGCCCTGCTTGCCTCTCATTAAGCATATTAGACCCTCATGAGGAAGGTTGCTGTTGTAACCAGCTTAGTTACTCATTTTCACTCTGTCCCTCTTAGCACAAGTAATGAGCATGCTGAGGCTCTGAAACGGGTAGACAAAAGATGACAGCACTTCCTGAGATTCATATGGCACATAAATATTTAGCATTTGATTTATGCTGTGTTGATGCTATTCATCAATTGCCTTATTAAGACCTAGAAACTTTGAGAGAACTTTGTAGATGGGAGAAAGGAAAGTCATCCCTCTGATGCTAGAAATACGGAAGAGTCAGAGGTCTACATGTTGTGGGAAGAGGGAACTGCTCTGTTGTGTCTGATCTCTGTGGAAACTGCTGCTCTGCTTTTGGGTTCACAGCCCGAGGGAACAGCAAAGATCTGCTCCTTTCAATAGGCAGATAGAGCTGTATTAAACCCCTCCACATAAAACTGGGTAGATCAGGAGTTGCGCTTCATTTTCCTCCCCCGTCCCCAATTTAGAGACAACATAGCTGTGAGGACATTGATGTGCCAGTGAAGGCAAGGGTGAGCTCAGTTGTGCATCATTTGCCAAATGCGTGAGAGTGTGTGTGTGCATGGGGCTGAGTCAGGGCGAGGGCATCTTCTGCCAGGTCCTGGAGGAGCAGAGGAGAGAGACCAGCAAGATTGCAGCCCCAGAAACTTTGTGCTGGTTTTGTAGTCAGTAGCCACTGCACTAGTCATCTCTGCATATTTTAAAAATGACAGGCAGTTTGGGCATCTGCTTACATCAATATTCTGTAAATACAAGGATAAATTGGTAGCCCAAAACAGTGAGAAAGCTTTGCATAGGTTCTGTTTTGAATGCTATTTATTACACAGCATGATATACACAGCACTCTTATTCATGTCAGTGGGAGTTTTATGCAAACATGGAAAGCAGAATGTGGCTCAAAATTGTAACTGGATTTGCTGTAGACAGGCCTTTCTGCATGCAAAGCTGTGAAGGCAAGTTCTCCTCTTCACACAAAAAAAGGTGCAAACCCAGTGCAATACGGAGTCTGTGGTAAAGTGCAGAAAGGTCCTGCTGCCTGGTGTGGTTTTGCACCAAGTCTTCCATCACCAGGAATGAAGAGAAAAAGAGAAGGGAGCAATCCTGGGAAATATGCATAGATAAAATGTTTCCCTACAGCATTTGGTTATATTCAAATTTGCAACCAATTGTTTTTAAGGAATAAGTGTACTTCTAGAGATGGGACATTATTATGGGGAGCTGGTAAAGTCTCTGTAGATAACAATGTGCTTAGATTGCTGGGAAAAAAGCAATTTCTAGCATCCTAGCATCATCTTATCTTAAATGACTGACCTTAATAATCATAGGTTTATAAATGTATAGGTTTACTTTTTTGATAGATATTTTGCTTTATTTTTAGAAAATGTGTTGAAAAGGCCTGCCTTCCCGACAACAGGAAGGTTTAAAAAGTAAAGATTGTTTTTTTTCTTTACTTTTTAAACCTTAGATACTTATCTAAGTTTCTCTTGCCCTAAGAGTTAGAAGTGTTCTTATTTATACTGGCCTTAGCACTCTGACTTTTGGGTGGTCCTGTAGTGACATTGAAATTTTAAATTTCAGGAAAGTGCATACCTTAAGTATGCTTTAAAGTCACCAAATTTTATTACATATTGAAACAAGTGGCCACAGGGTTTATATAATTTGGAGTTCACAGATGAAGAAACACCGCCCATGGGAAAATCCAGATGCTTTGACAATAGAGCATTATTACCGTGTAGCATTACAGCACTGATAAAGATCTGCCACTGAAGGCTTGGACATATTTATCACCCAGAACTCCTTCTGTGATTGTTACTGCCACAAATAAACTCTTGCAGAGCACATAAGCTTTTCACAGAACAGACTTTTTCCCCCTTATTTTTTTGCTTAGAATAAAGATGATCTCCCTTCACAAGCAAGATTTACCCAAGACCATTTTGAAGAAAATGTAGCGGAAGGAATCCCTAAAAAATTGTATATCAAAAGCTTAATTAACACACTTAGGCTGTAAATGCAGTTATGTACTACAAGGAAAAAATAGTCTCCTATGTTGAGTCTATTTCATATTCAGTTTGGAAATTCTAAACTAAGACAAAGTTTTCAAGATATTTCAAAATATACTTGAAAGATTCAGTCTTAGAGCTCTGTGAACTTTAACTCTGAGCACTACTGATGGCAGAATGCCCTACGTATCACTACAGAGAGCAGTGTACCCTGCATATCTACTGCTGAGGACATTACGTATTCAAGGTGTCACAGCACATTATGACTGAGAAAACCCTTCTAAACACAGGAAACTGCCTCCTAGAGTTGCTAACATTCCATATGTTTCATACATGGGCCCACTGGCTGGACGGCAGGAAAGGACCTGGGGCACCTGATGGATTCCCGGTTCAACAGTAGTGGGTCCCTAGGTGGCAGAGGTGGATGGCAATATCCTGGGCTGCACTGGGAGGAGTGTTGCCATAAGGTTAGGGGAAGTGGTTCTTCCTCTTCTTCAGCACTGGTGAGACCACAGCTGGAGTTGTGTGTCCAGGTCTGGGCTCCTCAGTGTAATAGAAAGATGGAGTTACCAAAGATGATGAAGCCAAGGGCCATAAGGATGATTAAGGGTCTGTAGAAAAGGCTGAAAAAGCAGTGACAGTTCAGTCCAAAGAAGAGAAGGCTCAGAGGAAGTTCTCATCAATATATACAAATATTTGAGGGGAGGGTGTAAAGAAGATGGAGCCAGGCTATGTCCAGTGGTGTCTAGTTACGGCCACAAACTGGAACACAGGAGGTTTTGTCTGAACATCAGGAAATACTTCTTTACTGTGCAGTTGACTGAGCACTGGCACAGGTTGCCCAGACAGGTGGTAGACTCTCCATCCTTGGAGATACTCAAAAGCCAACTGGACATGGCCCTGGGAAACTAGCTCTAGATGACCCTGCTTGAAAAGGGGGATTGGACAAGATGATCTCCAGAGGTCCTTTCAACCTCACCCGTATGGCAATTCTGTGATATTACTAAAGATGCTAAGCAGCAAATCTAGCCTACTGACTAGAGGTGTCCTTTCCATCCCTTCCTCAGGTCTATCCAGAAACATCTGGGCAACCGAAAGCAACTTGTCTGTCAAATATGCTACCTTGCAATTAATGCATTGCTCTGATTTTAACCTTTAAATAAGTACTGACCAAGCAGTCTAGCATTTGTAAACCTCCAAAGCAGTTAGAAAGATTTTGGGCTTTCATACTCTAAAGAGTGTATGTGCAGGCTACAAGGACACCTATCGTAACACCCTTGATGGAATCAGCTTTGATCACAGCAATGTCTTTTATTATAGTAGAATATAGGGGAAAAGTTAGTGTGTGTAGGCTCATCCATTTTTAAAAATGTCTACTGCTTGCTTTTTTAAAACCTTTACTTTCCATTTCAGAATCTCAACTTGAAAAAAAAGTCCTAATTTAAAATGTCAGGATTTTTTTTCTGTATTTGATTTGGTTTTGCTAATTTGTCTTCATTTTCTGACCAGAAATAACTAATTTAACTAGTACTGCTATTTATTTTAGTAACTGATTTAGAACTGGTACAACCTGGTGGGGCTGCTTCTGCCAACGGCATGACGGTTACGTCTGCAGCAGAAAACCTGGCATCATTGCTTGTCCTGAGGAGTAAGGAATCCAGTTTGGAAATCATAGCTTTTCTAACCCCCACCCACAAATCCAGCCTCGTGCACGTGTTAAATCCTGTCCGTTTGAGATATGACCTGGATGTGTGCCAGTCCTGTCCCTGCAGCACCGTGTGTACCAGCAGAAGAATTTGCTGGGGAAGCATTGAGTGGCTGCTGAGAAGAGAGAAATGGAGAAACCAGGATGGGACAAGCATCCCAGGGATGGGGAAAAGGGGTCATGAGCGGAGCACTGTGAAGAGGGGAAGCTCCCTCTGTGCACCAACCAAGATTTCACCTTTGCGTGCATGTGTCCTGTAAGTGATATTTGGTGCACGTAGCATTTCTCATTCAAATCCCTCACTGAGGCAAGTCATTGCCAAAAAGACCGCCCCCCCCCCCACCCCCCAGGAGACTTCAGTCCTTCCTCACATCATATATTAGCACCTCAGATCTCCTGCATTACTGCTCAGACTAAATGTGCATTTAAAAAGAAAGGAAAAAAAACCCCACACATTGCAATCTTCCTGTGAAAAAGAATCACAAACATGAGGATAACACCCCAGTCCCGGCTGTTGGGAAACAGTCTCTGTTTGGGGGGGTTTGCTAACTCGTCCTCTCCGTGGTGGCCGAGCCACCTCAGTGCACAGGCAGTGTAGCGTGTGGAGCCCACGGAGGAGCACGTCCCTTCTCCTGGGGTCGCCACTACAGTAAACATCTCATTAAATAACTGCAGCAGCGGAGATACACGGAGTGCTTGGTGACCCTCGTAATTTCTCATTTCTTCCCTCAGATGAAGTGGTCGGCAAGTTGTGCTTATGGTGGTAGTCTGAAAAATGTAGGAGCTCTTGGATGATCTCTGCAAGATGTGCTTTCGCTTATCCATGTGCATCTCTTTGTTTCTGAATTTAAAATGTGGTACATCTGAGTGAAGAAAACTAGGTTTCTATGCAGGCTGCCTCTTTTCCAGCTCAGAAGTAAAAGATGTCAAAATATGCTTTTTGAACAAACCTGCTTAGAGGCAGAAGGCTTTCTCTATTGATCAGAAAAGCTTGGAGTGACCAAACTGAAGTAAAAATCCCAGAATAGTATGGAGGAGGGTATCATTATTTTTTGCAGATGGCATGTCTGAGCAGCATTTGGCTTTGGTTCCTGGACTAATGCAGCATGTTCTTGCTGCCGGTAAATCCAGTCTACTAGAGATGTGGGTGCTGCAAGACATTCCTAAAGGCTCCCCAAGATCATTGCACCCCTGCCTCCCTTGTGGCCTTCGGTCTCTTTCTCCATCTTCAAATCTGCAAGTGTCAAAATTAATAGAAAACACCGAAGGGGGGAATTGAAAAAAATCTTAAAGCTTTTCTGTGGGAATGCTGAGCAGGAATCCCAGAAGTGCACAAAAGAGTTTTTAGTCTGAGCACCTATGTGACTTAGGCACACTGAAAGCTTTATCTGCAGTTGCTAGCTGAATTTTTTTTTTTTTTTTTTTGAGGGATTTGTATGCCTTCCTCTCTTGAGGATCTCCCACTGCAAATAGCTAGAGGTGTGTGTAGCCCAGGACATGTGAACAGAAAGAAATATGCATATTTTCTGGTTTTGTTGAGTGGCAGTGCAACCCAGGTGAGGTAAGAGTGCCTCTGATTTTCAGCTCTGGTACTTGTTTCTTGGAGAAACCACTAACCTTCACAGACCTAGTTTTTTTTCATCTGCACACTGACAGTGGTGGTATGTACTTGCAGTCCTCTATAAAGAGATCCCAGCAGAGTTGGGGAAAGTTTCAAAATCAGCAAACTTTTTCATCATCTTGGAGCTGCACAAAGAGGAGCAGAGAGTTTGTGGGTGCTGAAAAGGCTCAGTATGTCTGTCACAGCTTGCTTTTCTCCCCAGATAGCAGCTATAGAGTACTGGAAGCTCAAATGACTCAGAAGGGGAAGGGGAACCTGTGAAGTCAATGCTACCAAACCCAGCAACTAAGTGGTGAGGGAGAGACTTCCTCACTTTTGTGTCTGTGAGTAGGACAAAACATTCCTGGTGCCAGCCTGGAGCCAAGTAACCCACAGCAAGCTGTTCTGTGGGCAGTGCCAGCGACGAGTGAGCAGAAGTACTGCAGCCAGGTAAACAGCCACGCACGCTTCTCCGCTTCTCCGCAGACCCAGACTGCTCATTTGGTTGCTGTCTAGACAGCAGTGCCCTGGCACCTCCTACCCTGTGCCTTCCTGCCCTTCTTGCACACATTTGCTTGTGGGCTATCCCATTGCATGGGACTGCAGTGCTGTTCAGTCCTTGCCTGCTGCCCATGTAGGCAGCCAGGCTTTGTTTGCCTCTGAGGACACCAGCTCGAACATCAGCTGGAGGGAGGAACTTGACATCAGGAGAGAAAATGAGCAGTTTCTCCAGACACCCCTTAAAGATGGTTTCAGCAATTTTTATGTGCCGCCTGGTGAAATGCAAGTTAGCTGTTACGTTGGCAAGGGAAACTTTTATGGACTGTTCACGCCCTTTGGGCACGACCCTGGCCCCGTGTCTAAGCTCTCTCACACATGTGGGAAGCAGAAGTGCTATAGCAGGCAGCACAGTCACACACACCGAAGTGAGATGAGAACCAGACTCGCCTTTTTAGTAGCCGCTAAATGCCGCTGTATCCAAATGAACCCTTCCATTGGATGGGTGTGCAGAACAAATCCGGGTGGCAAACACACAAGATTGACTCGTAAGGCAGAGGTCGAGCCATCACAGGGAAGAAATGATGTATTGGTGTAGGCACCAGGCACCCCAAATATCCACTGGCAATGTTCTGAGGAAAACTGTGAGCCCTAAAATTCCAGGTCAGTGTCTTGTGGAAGGGATGTTCCCCCCCCCCCCCCCCCANAGTTTCCATTTCATTTTTTGAATTATTAAAAGATCAAATGTTGGAATGCTGGATAGCCTGAATTCATTTGTCAGATCACGAAGTACTCATAACATTTCTCAGCCTTAATAACACATCTGCTCTTAAAATGTGGTCTCTTGATAATAGCTGGCTGAAAGTGTCTGAATTTAGGGATTATTTGAGACAACAGATTTCCTTCTATTTGGAATTGAATGAGGCATCTGCTCCCTCACCGTCAGCTTTGTGGGATATTCTCAAGGCAATCATAAAAGGGCAGATCATTTTGTACATTATGAGAAGGAAAAAAGACCTCTGTTGGCAATTACGAGACTTGGAAGGGTGGATTAGAGACCCGCAAAGGTACCACTTCATGTCTAAAAATTCTAGCTGCTCCATCCATTCTCCCCTCTGTCTAGGGTGGGACACAGATTTATCTGATGAGTGGAGAGGGAGGGGGCGATTCTCCCATCAAAGGCAATTTTGGCAAAAAGGAAAGAGAAAGAAAATTAATCAGGAAAGGATATGCGCACTCCATCTTGGATAACTGACCCAACAACATATTAGAGAGATTAGGACTCAGGATGGAGAGCAAGGCATGGATCCCTTGGAGGATTAAAGGAAATTTTGCCAATATTTATGCCAGTTTGGTACATTGGAAAACCAGGACAAAAAAGTGAATGCTTGCAAATTATTTAACACATATTCATCATCAGAATCCTCTCCCACATATAAGCGGAAGATGATTAATAAAGAAGTAAAAACAAAAGCAACTGGAGCTGAGAGAAGGCACTGCTTTGCACTTTGCAGGTATATAATTCATTTCTGGATGTGACGCATGACAGGCAGTGCCCAGATGATGCCGTTTGCTATGGCAGGACAGGATGCGTGCTCTGGACCACCTGTCCTGGCCTGCACAGAGGTGAAGGCAGACAAATAAATATATGCATAAATACACACAATTGCATACATGTAGATCTGCATGCATCCGTATATAGCGTATGTATATACTCACATGCATGCACACATCTATACATATAGATGTATAGATAAGTATATTTAGCTTTTTTGTCAAGTGACGCAAACTGCTGCAGCTGGAAATAACACTGTCTGCTCATGAAAAGACAGGCGTGTACTTAGACTTATTTATGTGGTAGAAAATGTGTTTGAGGGATGTGAGCTGCCTCAAAGCCTTTGTCAGAGGAGAGGGGAGCAACCTGTGAGACACCTTGGATGCATTTGCATCTGGGAATAATTATTGACTGTAAGACTGATCCCAACATGAAGTATCTGGAGGAGGCCTTCCTGCTGCAGGATGGGATTCCAGCAGGTGGGAATGTGTGCCCTATGGCCTCACTGTGATGCACAGGAGACCCCAGTGTGTGGTGGGGAAGACTTTTCTGGTTGGTAGGAGGTGAGCTGCTCTGTTTAACCTGAGATGGGCAGAAGAAGGCACCTGACACTGGATGCTGGCGTGCAGGCATATTTATGAAAATAGTAGCCTGAGTTTGGAAAGGCCACTGAACCTTAAGGGAGTTGTTAATTATTTTGTGTTTTCTAATACCTGTCTAGAGCCCAAAGACTGACTTAGGAGCCTTGTGTGAAGGTCCTTTTCTGAAAATTATGACCCTTGGTTTTGAATGACTGAAACCATAGAATAAAAGTCTAGGACCTCACAGCTCTTCAACTCTGCTTCAGCTCTGCACCGGTGCCATAGGCATTGCAACTACCTATGTAAAATGGGATGAGGCAGAGGATGGATTGTGCTTTGCCACCGCAGAGAGTGTTTGGTGTCTCGACACAATGCAATGTGCATAGGACCCTCCCAGAGAGGGCGCGGCAGTGGCCGAGCTTTCTACCCTGGGCAAGTGGCGTTGCTGTTGGATCAGGGCAGGTTTTTGGCTCGCAGCTGACTCGGCGGGAAGGAGCAAATGCAAATGCTCTGCATAATACATAATGTACCCACAGGTCAGTGAGCATCGCACATCCTGCTCTACGGCTGCGCTGCAAAGTAGGAGTCTGCTCATGTTCTCAGCCCAAGAGACTTGCTCTTTAGCGAAAGCTGTGGGGGCTTATGCTGAGAAGGTCTGTGGTGCAATCCCCGGCCTTGGCGGGGATGCTTGGCAGCGCCGCCACCACCCTGAGCCGCTCGGAGCGCTCCGCAGCTGCAGGCGGGAGCCCGGCCAGGGGGCCGGCGATAGATCCCTGTGCAGGGCTCCCACCGGAGCTGGGCTTTCGCGCGCTAATCCTCGGGGTGAGGGCAGGTCTCTAGCTACAGGGTTTTCATTCGGGGATGGCTTGGTTTCAAAGGCAGCTTTTTAGCACTTTGATCGAGGCTCACATCAATTCTTCATGTTTTATATTAGATATTGCGATTTATACTACGAGAGGTGTTTGAAGTTTCTGGTTTTCCCCTCGGCCACCTTTAAATCTAATTTCTAACACCTTAGCCACTCTAATGAAGTTCTCAGTAGTTTACATTGTTATTAAACCTCTGTTTGGGGAATATAGCTTTAATCCTCATTATATACCAAATATGGGTATCGAATATTCATTGTGTAATTGCAATTAAAAAATACAACCCCCCAAGGATCTTTTATATTAATTTAAATTATCCTGCACTTATATTATGGTTTGAAATAACCTATACTGCTACAATGTTTTTATTGAAGACATTTCAGTGTCTGTAGTTATACTTAGAACTCCTCCATTTTTTAGTTAAATCCTGTTCTGTGACACTGCAGTCATGTAGATACAGATATACAGCAGTATTATATTGGAACCTCTTTTTCCACCCTCTTTGTATTTTAAAGAAACAGTTGAAATCACTAATTTTGCATTCAGTGTTAGCAAAAGTAGAGTAATTAATCCAGGCAGCTTTTTCATGCATTTGACAAAGCTTCATGTCACATGAGCTGTTTTCTCTTTATAAGCAGAGACAGATTCTTTACTCCTTGTAAGTATCAAGAAAGTCATCAAGAAAAATCCCCAAATAACACATGGAAGGACTTTAAAATACAAAATTTGCCATTTACAACTTAAACATGAAAAAACCAATTTATAATCTCCTGCCTATTGATAGCATGGTTTGGAACACATTCACAGTGGATTTCAATAAAGTAAACTGCTAGCAATTTACAAGATTATTCATTTAAGCTAATGTTTGTAGATAATAATACCAACTTATCTTTAATGTATCCCTCTTGGTTCTGAACATCCTTTACAAGAAAAAAAAGGGCTTTTGAAGTCTTTAGATGACAAATGTTATATTTACAGATGATGATCTCTGTGTTTGAAAGCTGCGTTAACTGGCATCATCTCCAAGGGGAAATATTCAGGTAGAGCCAAGCTTGCTGCTGTGTTGCAGCTCAGTTACAAAGAAGGGACTCCAGCCGTGGCCTCTGGGAGTCACTACTTGGAGCAGACACAGCAAGACCCATCACTGGCTTGCAGTCTGCATAGATGTGATTGGATATTTTTATTTAAATATTGTGGAAGAAAGCCTGAAAGGTCACATTTCTGCCTGCCACACAGCCCTTTTTGTTTTTACAGCCATAGTAAGTATTAAATGGAGAAGCTGTCAGGCTAAAATAGAATTAGCATTAAAACTAGCTCTGAAATCCAGAGAAATTTGGTGGAAGTTTGTATAATTCTGATGCCCACCCTCACTTTTATTTTGAACTGACAAACCCAAATGGGAGGGCCAGGGGCAAGTTTCATACTTGCTTCTGTCCCTGTTTTAAGCATGATCCCCAAATGTGAGGGATGGGAAAGGGGACAGGCATGGGAGGATTTGGTACAGTGGATGAACTGGTGCATTCCTCACTCTTTCTGTGTAATAGCCTGCTGCATGCGGTCACTCAGGAGAGGAAGGTGTCCCAGCAGTGTCTCCAGAGAGCACAAGCACTCAGGATGCTTAGATGTTGTGAGCTAATGGCTTTTGGAGGCTGAGTACTCTTCCCCAGAAGATATAACGGGGGGCTCTTTGGAGTGGCAGCTGCTACCAAAACCATAGTGGGAGTATTTGAACAACACTGGGAGAGACTTTCTTCTGTTGCAGTTGAAGGAAGGAGGAGAAGGAAGGAAAGTTATAAGGAGTTCTGACATAAAAGCCATGTCCATGGCTCCTTGTTCCCTATAAAGACTGATGGCAGCAGGTCAGCTAAAAAGGAGTTTCAAGCTTCTTGTGATCCCCCGGTGCCATCTGTGATTGCTCCTCAGGCTTACAGCTCTGAACTTTCTGGACATCATCTGTGTTAGAGCGGGGCCCTCCCAGCCTTGTGGTTGAACCTGTCACAGCACATGGACAGCAGGGACTCCACTCCAGTGCTTCATGTCCAGGAAGTCTTATTGCCCTTCCTGTTTCATCTCCTGTCTTTCAGTTGTGTGCAGCCTGTGCATCACCTGTCCTTAACACACAGCTTGATTCCCTGGCCACCCACACGGCAGCTGGAGCCAGGGGACTCCTCCTTTTCCTGGAGTCTTGGTAAGCAAAGCCAGGTGGTGCAGGGGAGTGAAACCCAGCTGTGGAAGGTAGGGTGAGGGCTATCAAGCTCCCCACCTGTGTGGTAATTCTCATCAAGATTACCAGGTAGGAAAGACATCAGTTCGGTGCTGGATGCTCTTGGCCCGTCCCATTGCTGCCAGAGGGTTGGAGGCAGCTTGCAGGTCCAAGTAGCACCTCTAATTGAGGAAAGGGAGGAGGTTGTTGGCCTCCCTACTCGTCTTGTGGATCAAGACTGTAAGTGGCAGTTCACACATCACTGTGATTGTCTGCAATGGGATGAATCAAAGCTCTTGATAACTTGAGACTTCACCTTGCCTGTGCCTCCCTGTCCTTCCCCAGCCCTGACTGAAGATGGAACCATGGTGGTTCTGGTGCCAACAACCCCATATGACTAGCAATTTAATGTTAAGGTTGTCCCTGGGTGTCCCCTTGGGAAGACTCTTGCCAGGCTGGTTTCTGTGGGCTCCCTGCCTGCAGGAGTTACTCCATGGAGGTTAGGCAGAGCTGGGTTTATGGCAACAGTCCTGGGGAGCGTTTTTCATGGGAGCTCAGGGGTGTGGGAATGTTTTTTAATTGCCAGACTTGGCATCACTTCCTTAGGGGCTGGGTCTCAGCTTCTAAGTAATGAGCACTGCAGGTCCACTGTCCAAAACTGTACCACATTTTTACCTGCAGTTATCTTATCTCCATCCCTATCACTGATTCCATGCACAGACAAGCATTGTTAGTACTGTAAGAATTAATCACATACTGTTTGAAAAAAAAATTGACATTTGCATTTCAAAACTCTTACCAATTCTAAACATTTATTCTACAAAACTTGGAAAGATTGTAGTTCTGTTTCAAATTATTCCAGCACCGTGGGCATTGCCACAGAATGTAAAATTACAGAACATATGAGACTGAAACCTGACACCCGTTCTTCCCTGTTGTGAAGTGTCGTTGATGAAAAATACACTAGTTTGAAGAAAAAAAAAATTATGTAGGAGCATGACCTATTCCCAAAGCAGCTAGCCAAATTCACTCATGTTTCAGAGACAGCTGCATATGTAAATAGAGTAGGAGACACTTCTTCAAATACAATCAAATTGGTTTAAAATAGTAAGAAAATATGAAGTATCTCCTACAGAATAATCTCCTGATGCTACTGCAAGGAAGTTCAAAGTGTTAGCAGAGAAAAGAAAGGGCATGATACTGTTTGAAAGTGTATCTCTTCTGTAATCAAAACAACACAGATTTTAGTGAAATCAGTCTTTATTGCTATTAAAATTCTTCTTCCTTTAAACATTTTCCAACTAGACATTTTTAAGTTTTGTACTCACAGAGATGACTTTTGCGTGAAATGAATAATCTACTCAGACATTTCAGTACTTTAAAATGAAAAAAGATGGTGAGACATAGGTTGAAAGGAGCATTTGTACGGAGGTGACATGAGTGAAACTGGCATTGAATATAAATACAATTGTATTAAATGTAAGTATAAATATCAATATAAATATAAATCTGCAATACATGTGATTAAAAAACTCCCCTCCTCTGTGTATTTGCACATATATGTGTGTATATTTTGCTGCACACACACACATGCTGATGTATCTATGCAACGCTTTCATTTGAAGACTCCAAAACGCTTCAGAAAGCTGAGTATTGGGCTTCGCTGCTCTCCTTTTACAGATGGGGATGTTAAAGTGCAGAGAGGTTACATGTGCAAAGCACATTGCTTTCTTGGATGTAATAACCAGTAAATGAGTTCCCAGCTAGCAGAGGAACTGCCTCTGCCACCTTCAGCAAGCCACCTGTTGCTTTTGAATGAAGAATTAGCCATTTTGGTTCAAGTATTTCATCTTCCCATTCCAGCTGTTAGTTTTCACTCTACCTGAAGAAAGCAAAAGCCACAAAGAAGTTTTGAAATGTTTCAAACACAATAGCCCATTCTTTAAAAAAACAAGCCTAACCTCACAAGTACACACCATTAATTTCCCAGATCTGGGCCTAAGTCCTGCTTCTCACATATGCAGCATTTAATTCCCTTTCTGAATCTCTTCTTTATCCATAAGTAAGTAGGAGTGTTATTTGAGTAAGGAATGAGCAAGAGCTGTAGGCTTTAGCCTTTGAGTTACAGAGATGAAATAGTTTACACTCACAATATGTTGTATTATTTGAAACAGGGAAATAATATTTTTCAGTGAAAATTAAATTAAAAACATATGTCGACGATCATCCACATCTTTCACAAAACATTGTGTGTTCCTGAAGGTCCTTATTTCACAAAGGTTGGACAATTTTAGTTTGATTCCCTGAACTGTTCATTTACTCTTCTTTTTCTGATTTGTTTTGCCTCTTGCTCTCTTTTATCAAATCACCTGGAGAGATAAAAATGAACTGTCCCACATAGATGGCCAGTTCTGGAGCACACATGTAGCAAGAAGCCCTCCAAAATCCCAGGGCTGCAGAGGTGGCATCCCCTCCCACCCAAGCTTTTATACTTATCTGCTCAATGGTCCACCTAGGAGTCCAATTTTAAGACATAAGTTTGCAGATTCTTTGCCAGCAGTGTCTGGGAAACAGCAATAAAGGAAAATCTCTCCACTACCCATATGGGCTGCCTTTGCTGTAGAACATGAAACCCTGGCAGACCCCACCATCTCCTTACTCCTTCTTCCTCTTTCACACCAAAAAATGCTCTTGGAGAAATTTAATTTTAACTGTTTCTTCATCACATTGTAAAGCAAGCACTGCTGCAGATTTCTGTGCTGGATGATCTACTGCTGACAGCAGCCCAGCTTCACTTCCCCCCCATTTGGGGAGGCTGGGGCAGGGCAGAAGTGCACACCAAGGTCTGTGCTGGACCCCAAGGTCTGCTGAGGACCAGACTAAAGTCTCAGTTCCCCTGAACCTGACCCCTATAGCCCTCGACCCTCTTCCTCTTTCAGGTGTTTGCTTCTAGGAGCTTCAACCTGGGCTGCTCACCCCATAGCCTCCTGTTAACCCCAGTCCTCCACCACTTTTTCTTCACTGCTGCCCATTCTTGCTTTCCAGACTCCTCCCAGTCAGCCCTGCTTCCTTCTGGCTCCCAGTCCACCTGTCTTGAGTCATCTCCACATCTGGGATGAACATGGTTGGAGCCTTGGAAATAAAGAACAGCTAGAGGGGCCTGCCTTATGGGTAAGTGGGAAAAAAAATCTTCCAAGGGCTGGGTGGTAGTGGGGTCAGGGGGAACAGAAAAGAAGTATGAACTTCACCTCAAATCTGGTGGCAATTAGAAGTACCTTGATACTAGAGGTCATGAGTCAAACTGTGGCAAGATTAAGGTTTTAATAATGTTCACTCTCAGTATTTAAGGTGGTGGATCTGCAATAAATGCTGTATTAACCCCAAATATTTCTGTAAAACACTTTTGGTTTCATCCCCTTTGTAATAGTTACACTGGGATTTTGCTGTATAGTTTGCTCCTCAGTAGTGTCTGATTCAGAGCCAGATTTATAAAGACATTTAGGTGCTCCTTCCCACTGATTAAGGAAGTAAAAGCCTAAATTGGTTTAAAAATCTGCCCTTGAGAGCTGCCATGTGTGTCTGGGCACCCGGAGCACTTTAAGATTTACGGCATATAAAGACCCAGGGAAGATCAGAGAAATTCTTTGCCAAACACAAATGGCAATGAGACATACTTTGAACTGGCAGTACTGCCTTTAATTTTCTTCTCTAAAGATCAGTGTCAATGAAGAATATACTGAGTCTAGGTTTGGGGGCCAGTTCTGTAGATTGGGTCTCATGCTGCTGCCATGAGACCAGCTGTTGTCCCCAGCAGAAGCCAGACCAGATCTAAACAACTTACTCAGTGACACACTGCAGTGACACGCAGTGTGCACTTACTTGACACAGATTTTCTCTGGTTTCTGTGGGCTCGGGAGAAGTGAAGTCTCATGCCCACAGAGCAGCAGAGAGCTGGATTGCAGCTGGGCTGCAGGCACTGTGTGCCAGTCAGTGTGCTCACCAGCACTTCTTGAGCTTTTGGCTCTAACTGGAAACTTGGGCTTCTCATGCCTAGATGGTAATGCTGGGCTCTCTGGGATGCACACTCTCTGAGGTATACATTTATCTATATCAAATGGGAAGGTGGAAATGAAAGATTCTTCAAGATACCCGAGTGATTTTTTTCTTTTTGATCTGATTAAAGATATTAGAAGATGTTACAAGCAAAAAATGGCCTTTTCAAACATATTCAATTTCTTTGAGTCCATTGGGCTTACAAGAATAAATAAAACCTCTCTTATTTCTTCATAATATCAATAATACCCCTGAAATCATTCTGCACTTAATGAGCAATTTAAGAGCATTAAATGCTGTGAATAATCAATTTGTTGGGTATTATTATGCTTCTGTTTATAAATGTCTAATTATATAGGTCAGACTTGCTTGTAGCCTGTTACCTTTGGTAGCCAACTGCAGACCTCTGACTCAGCACAGTGAAAAACAATTCCTTTATAAACCTCTCCCAGAAACAACAGCAAGACCAGAGTACCCATACAACTCTCTAGGTTTTTGCTTTGCCACCAGCACATGGCCCCCATCCGTGTCCCCACCGCCCCGTCCCTGTGCACGGCAGCCCCTCCACGTGCAGGTAATGAGGAAGGGAGGGCTGCACTGGAAAGGGGAGCACCACACGCCTTGGCAAAGGTTTCCCATAAAGATCTGTCCTCTAGCTGCGGATGCAAACTCAAGCTGGTCGTGCTCACAACTCCAGCATGCCGAGCCCACTACCCCTCGGCACAGCCAAATGTTTCAGCAGCTGCCCTTTTGTCCTGTTTCTTAAATAAACAAAGAACAGATACAAATTAATGACCTAAATTTATGGCAAAACACACTGCCTTCCCAGAGCAAATAGCCTTAAAAGAACAGATGTTAAAATAGCATTTTGTACTCAGAGAGAGAAAACGGCTACCGTGCAAATGGAAAAGCTCAGGATGTGTAGAAAAGAGAAGCTAAAGCATCTAATTGTGCCACGCCGCCTCCCGCTACACCACAAACCCTGTAACCTTCTGATGGTGCCTTGCACAGAATAATTATCCTCCCTGGGGCATTCCCCATCCCTTCTTGCCTCCTCTTACAATCCCAGGAAACTTTCTCCTTTTATTCCTTTATATTCCTTTTGGAGATGAAAAGAGCAAAATGATAATTTTGCCAGCACATTAAACAGCGACTGGCAATCCGGTGCAGTAATCCTCAATGTAATTTAGCCCGGAAGAATTGTGCTCCCGCAACGCACCATCTCAACAAACCATTCCTTTGAATTACCTCTTTGTTTTACCCCGAAGGGTGCATTCATCACGCAGGAGAGATTATTTCTCACTAATTTTTTTGCTGAGGCTCATCTTGCCAACACCTATATTTAAGCAATTGTTAATGATATCAATGCACAAAAAAAGAAAAAGTAATTAAGAGGGATAGAGGCTTTGCAGAGCGGGTAGTTATTTTGTTATTTATTTATTATTTTTGCACAAAAGCAGAGGGAGACACAATCATGCACAGGAGGTGAATGTGCCTTTCGGGCGGCAAGCAGTCTCTGCCATCCGGTGCCGGCAAAGGCAGGAGCAAGCGGCACCGGGTCATGGTGAGAGGAATTAGAAGGCATCTCTGTTTTCCCGCCCAGCAAGTGCATTCTGTTTATACTACACCACATTGTATTTCTAGTCTTACTCAACATTTTAATATACATTTTCTTGTCAGGCGTCTTGGCAATCGGGTACACGACTTGCAAGATGGACTGAGAATTCCACAGGTGGACTGATTAGTGGGTGGCATTTCTGAGCTCCAGCAAGCTGTTAGCATTATGTCTGTTTGCTTTAGGTACAGATGTGAAATGATTTGACAGTCAATCTCAAAGTGTGTGTGAGTACTTGGGCTTTTTTTTGCCTTTTTTTTTTTTTTTTCCCTTCTTGGTATGTCAAACTCATCTTATAATACAATCCTCATCCGTCTGGTTGTCCATTGAAAAAGCATCCCCCCGTACCCCCCTCCTGTAGCCAATCTGGATGAGTCATGCATTATTCAGGAGATATAATTTGTAAGTGTCAGAAGTGGCTTTGGTTTTTTTCCCTGTTCGCTCATTTGAGGACCACAGCTGTCGCGACCAAGAGTCCTTGCCGGGCACGAGGGTTATCCCACCGCAAAGGCGAATTGTTTCCTTCGGGTAACTTGTCCGAATGCAAGTTTCCTTAACAAAGCCGCCGTCGTAAGCAAATGGTGTTTGACAAGTGGAATTTTCTGTTGACTTGCTCATTTCATTTCCTTCTTTTGGCAGAAACACTTGGAACTTGATTTTCTTGCAGTTACTATGAGCCCAGAATAATAACTCCTAAATCAACACTGAGGAGGTGGAAAGGTACAACAACACAAACACTCAGTAACAGTCAGGACAGCGACATGGAAATATGAGTTGACATGCAGAATAACCACAAGTGGTGCATAATTTATTGATTGCACCTTGTCATGGGAATGATGAGCTCTCAGCTAGAGGAATTATATTTTATATATTTCACAACTTTGGGGAAAAATATAAATATTATATATACAAACTGCATATACACTAACTAATGGATAGAGCAAGATTCCTATTTCCAGTTAGTGAAAAAATTATGTGCATCACAAGGCAATGTTTTCTGGAGCCGGGTAAGCCCAGGAGAGGGGGGGCAGGAGGGCGGTGAAGGGGGATACAGTTCTGCAGCGTTGCTTGGGTATTCAGGTGGACATGGTAAGGTTAGAGGGACTCACTTCAGTCTTTTAATTTCCCTAATGCTGGAAACCAGCTGTATTGTATTGTAAACACTAGGTTTAAAATTGCTTTAGATTTCAATGTAATATTTCAGTTGTGAAGTATTACATACATGAACTTGCAAGAAAACTGCAGGATGAAACAGTGCGTGGAGACTAGCAAACTACCCTGGAAAAGCAGGGTGAAAGGTCTGAGAAGTGTCTATTTCTTACCAACTTTCAAGCTTTCAACCAGGTAGATCTTCGAGTCTCCCTGGCTAGGTACAACCCAACAGCTCCTTTCACCTCTCTGCATTCTATTTGCTTTCAGCACCAGGAGAGCTGCTTTGCTCCCAGGCTGGGGCTGCCCCCCTTTCAAAGCTGTTGCTGTTTCCTCCTTGTTTTATTCACTGGGTAAGCAGGGCACCAACTGAAGCAGACTGTTCCCTGTCTCTGGCAATCACACAGCCAGAAGAGGAGACACAGACGCAGCACTGTTTGCTGAAGGACGGTGGCTCAGTCTCGGGGTGGGCAGTTCACAAGCACACACATGAGGACCAGCGGCTGCTCCACCAGTGATACTGACTCTACTGAATGGTTGAAACCCACAAGTAAATGAGAAATCCAGGTGTTCACCCCACATGGGTTTCTTCCAACAGGTTAACCAACTGAAAAATCAGCTTCCACTACTTAAAATAAATTGATTTTTCCTCTTTCTACATTGGAAAAAACTGTAAGTGCTTTGATTTCTGCTGATTACCTACTACAGCACTTGAGTTACAACCCTGGAGTCAAAGCTTTCTCCAAGTAGAAAAGCTGTTTCTCCAAGTGCTTCTTTTTCAGTGCTATGAAGAAACATGTCAGAGGAGACACGGCAATGCACTCCAAATGAGAAGCAGGGGCTCAGCTCAGTACTTGCTGGTATCAGCAACAGATTTGTCTATATCACCTTCTGCAGCTAGGAAAGTTGCTGCCGTGCATTTGCCATTTAAGTTGTGAGCTGGTTTCGTGCTGCTTAAGGAACAGCTTAAGTTGGAATAAAAGCAGCTTCATGGGAAGAAAGCAGTAACAAAGCCTTGGGTACCACAAAATCACAGCAGAAAAGTGTTCCTCTGTGTAGCTAAAACGAAAGAGCCTTCAGCAGAAAGCTGGTGGTCCTGCTCTAGAGAACAGCAGCTGCTCCCTGGGTGACATGCACTTTGGTTTAAATGTGCTCAGGGTCCACACGGACTATGACACACATTTTGCTTTATTTTCTCCCTTCAGACCCAGAAATACGTTTACCATCCTGCTCCAGACAATATATATCTCACCATTTCCCATGATTTACAATTAAATCTTGTCTCACAAGTGGAAATAATTTCTGAACTGTTTATAATGCGAATGTGATGGAGACCTATGACTAAATATCTCGTTTATTATTTTGCATTAGTCTTCTGACTTTTTATGAGGTCTCTCTATGTTAAAAATAGAGAGCACTTCTGCTAAACACATATTTCGGATGACCTTCTCAGAATAAGAAATTACCAGGCTGAATGCACCCAGATGTGAATCACAATGAGTATGTGGAGGGCTGCAAGAATAAGCAAAGGCCAGTGTGCAGATGCCGCTGAGGGCTGCAGGGAGGGAAGCAGGGTGGGAGGACAAAGCTCTCCCCCTTCGCGGCCGCTTCAGAGGCACCCGACGAGCAGCCAGCAGCAGCTGACTCACCTCGGCGGCTGCCAGGGGTCTCTCTGGCAGAGATAAATTCCCTGTGAATTTAACCAGGTCTTCCTTCCTTAAAGCGGAATTATCGAGTTGCCGGGTAGGGAGGTGCACTGAGTGGGTCCCCAGGAAGGCGGGTAGATGTGGGCAGCAGGGCTTTGTTAAATGCCCAGGCTTCGCCCCGCTGAGCCCGTGGCGTCCCTGGCGTGTGGCTGGAGCCCAGCTCCCTCTGCTCAGCGCAGTTGTCTCTTGCTGTGCTGCTTATTCACACATCCCAGCTCGCTCCGTCTAGCTGCCTGGGTACCGATGCCAGGGAAGCTGAAACACCACAGGCTCTGCAAGCCCACCCAGACCATAGGCTCCAAAGTGCATACTGCTGCCTCTTCCTCTGAAATTAATATCTCAGCTCGCTAAATTAAAGCAAGCAGGGTTTCACCCAGGCATGTTGTGATCACACCTCCAACTTGCAATATAGATTTACCATGTAAACTGCTAAGCAAGGTACAGTGCTCTCCGAGCAGGAGAAGACAATGTCTGCCTGCAAGGAAAGGGGTGGGAGAGCAAGGGTGCAGAGCCCTTCTCCAAACAGCTCCAGGGCACCTGTCCACACCAGCACAGGAGACCCGGTACACGGAGAGGAGGCTACATGAAGAAAGATGTTTCTCACCTGGAGAGCACTAAAGTCAGAGGCACAGAACATGTTTTATAAAGAAGGCAGAAGCCACCACAGCTGAGCAAGGTGAGGCACTTAAGTTGAGCACAGAGCAGGCCAGTGCCGGGGCTGAGCCCTGACTTGCAAGCCCACCGCTGCAGAGGAGAGTGTCCCAGTATATCCCAACAAATGGAGTATTTTAGGAATTCTGTGCATCTGTGCAGAGCTCAGTGTTTGCAGGTGGATTATTTCTTCTGCCCAGCATCTTGCTGCGCGTCTGCTGAGTGCTCTTCAACGCAGCTTTGTCTGCACCCAACGCACTGCTGAGGCTGTTGGGTTTTTATTCTTTGCTTTTAAATCAGTAGACTTGTTACCATCTTTTAAAAGTGTGAATAGCTGCAACAGAAGCCATCAATTAGCACAAGCAAACAGGGCCAAAGTCCTTCCTTCCTCCTCCCCCACAGCATATTGTGAGGAGAGCTGTGCTCTTCTACTTGGGAGGCTGCTGGAGAGGCTCTGAAGTTGAGCGGTCCCAGTGCCGCCTTTGCATCTGCTCTAGGACGGACAGTACGCTCAGTGCGAGGGAGGCAGGATGGGCTCTCGGCACTGGCACCGCGACAACGGGAGCGAGACCAGCTCAACAGCAGCAGCAAAGGAAGGCAATTTTTTTCCTCTTTCTCTTCCAGAGAGCCTTCCAGGGCTGAGGGAGGTTGCCAGAGGTTGCCTGGGTTTTTTCAGTGCCATTCCCCCTTCCCAGTATTCAAGAAGCTACGAGGGGAAGCCCCTCCAGCAGCTTTGCTTAATTACTCTGATCTATGGAGAGGCTAGAAAAGCCTCTCTGCTGAATAGTTTGCAAACCGGACCGTGCGTGCCAGAAGATTTCTGTTGATTAGATGATGCAGAGTATTAATTAGAATATAGATTATATGCAGGGGCTTTACCATAAGTTTCCTGCCATTTGGTCTGGGCATGTACATTTCTTGCCACATTGCTTTTTCTCCCAGAAAAGCAGTCTCATGGAGCCAGCCTGGCTCCTAACACGGTTCCCATCCAGCAAGGAGGAGGCTGATTGCATTCTCGGTTGTGAGAGTGCTATTCCTTACCAGCTTGGTGAAGGATGTGAACAATCACTGTAACATTGACCAAACCCCACAGAAATGTGTAGCTTGTGGGTGAGCCCCACCCCGCCTGCCCGGCCCCTCAGCCGGTGCCACAGTCACACGGGTCCCCAGCCAAACCAGACTTGGGAAGCGTAGTCAAGTGGCCACCGATTTGAGTGCCAGCATACACTTGGCACAGGCTGCCCCGAGCCCCTTTTCAAGCCACACCAAATGAAATCTCCAGGGCAGGAGGGTTATTCCAGCCACTGATTACTTTGTGTTTGCTGGGGCCCTGGGATTCGCTTATCCAGTTCCCTTGGGCCACATTCTGAGTGGCTCTTTCCAAGTGCAGAAGGACATCTGGGATGCAGCTACTGCTGAAAAAAAGGTAGTAATTTTTCAGATCACAGGGCAGATCAATGACCTGTCTCACCTGCTGCTCATGCCAACAGCCACAGGTCCTTGAGAGCAAGGTACAAGAATTCCATTTGGGACATTTTGGGGAAATATGTAGCTCACAGGGGACATTTTTTCCCAAGCTTTCGTTGGCTTACTTACTAAAGCCTGATTTATAGCTTATTATCCATATAAATACATATTTTTTCTAGATTCTGTAACCTTTATATGCTCTTCCAAGAGCAGGGACCTTGTGGCACAGTGGTATATTACCCGTGCTGGGTGAAAATTTTCTAGTGCTTATGTGTCAGTAAATAGAAATTACAGTCTCATAGAGAGTGAACAGAAGCACTGGCTTATCTCTGCTGTGCTATTCACTGCCTTATATACCTCTAATGTGCCCCTCTTCCTTATCCTATTTCTAAATTAAACAGTCATTCTGTTTTTTACATCTCTCATTATATATAGAGGTCTTTCCATATGTCTAACATTTGTTTGAGTCTCAATACATCAGACCATATAACATGCTGATTCACAGAAATCTCACGTTCTGTAATGACCCAGCCTTTGAAATCTGCCTGCATTTAAAAAAATCTGGATCAGATTTTGACTTATCAAATTTTATCTGACCACCTCTTAATCAGAGATGGCTAGGATTGCTTTCAAGTGAGATTTGACCTCAAGCTTTCTCATTTGATTCAAACTCAAGTTTATTAAAACCAGCAACTTTGTTCAGCTCTTTAAAAGGAAGATAAACACTGACGTGTTTGCAACTTGGAAAGGTCTTGCCATTTCCCTTGGTCACAGCTCATTTAAAAGCACGCCAACTGGCCACTGCCCCTTCCAAAATACCACCTTCAGATCCAAGAGCCGCTTTGCCTTCAAATGTTTCCAAAGCTGCTTCAGTCTCGCAGACATCACACTTCTGCAGTGCAAAGTAGTTGCCTTGTGGTGTTAGAAGAGCTCTTGGTAGCCCCTCACTGGGTAGCGTGGGAGATGCCGAGGTGGGCGGCTGTGGTGTCCCTACTGGTTCTGGGTCCACTAACTCCATGTCCAGTGTAGTTGCAGGTAAGGCATTTCTGGCATTTCCCATGCACAAACACATCTGTCTGGAAAACTGGCCGTGCAAAATGGCATCTGTCTTGCTTGGTGTTTGCAGCTGGACATACTCAAAAGCTGTCTGGACCTGGTTCTGGGCAGACTGCTCTGGAGAGCCCTGCTTTAGCAGGGGGTTGGACCAGCTGACCTCCAGAGACCCCTTCCAGCCTCAACCCTCCTGCAATCTCTGACACTGTGGTAACACATCAGCCTCCCCTCCTCGGCTGGTCACAGCAACTTAATCATCTACCAGCACTGTAGAGCCATGGATGCTGCAGAGCCAGTGTGGGTCTGCCGCACAGGTTCCCTGCAGGGAGAGCTGTGGCCTGGGTCCTGCTGTGGGCTCAAGCTCTGTCCCAGTTGGGGCACCTCTGGCCCCTCAGGATTTACTGCAGGTCAGCCCATCTGGGCCAGAAACACATCTGTCACATCCTCAGCTGAAAATCAGCTGTTGCTGAACCTGACGCATTTCAGAGTTACACACAGGTAAAAAAGCTGAACTGCTGTAAGCGTAGCTTTACCTGTGTCCACACATAATGGGGTGCCATGGTCAGACATTGATCATACTGGGGCCACAGGGACATTTCAGTGACACAATCCTGCTCACGATACTGAGTGTCCCCATCTCATTCAGGACATTGGAGTTGTAGAGGGCACTGGCTCACAGGCCACTCCCATCTTTTTCATGGTGCAATTCATGGAAAAATGTTACATCTCACTACCTTGGCTTGTAACATTAACCCTGAGGGGTTGTTCCTTCCCTGCACTGAGATCCCTGCACATTCATCACCCTTTGTTTGTTCCCTGTGACCCCAGCGTTCATATCAGCATATGACAAAAGCTATCCAAACCTAGGTGGTTTCCTATGGGCTAATCTTCCAGCTACTCTACAGTGCAACCCACCTTGACTTCCATGCTGCTTTAATGTAAAAAGTGCCTTGGATCATTCCATCGTTGAGACCCTCTACCTGTTGGCTCTTTTTACATTTCGCACACCTATGGGTTTATTTCCTGCTTGTCTTGGCCCAGCATCCTACTCATACCAATTATTTCAATCTTCCTCACACTCCAATCCTCCAGCCTCATCACAGAAACCCAGTTGCTTTTTTAGAAAAAAGAATTCTCTATTAACTGAAATAAATTGCTTTCACTTTTACTGGCCACAGGTTTCCACAGTCACTGGCTTAGGTTCCTCTTTATGTTCAGGCAACTGATTTGTATGGTATTGAAAGGTTTTGATCTCTTTTCTTGGGGGGGCTGATCATTGAGCTCTAACACAAAGCTCTGGTTCAACACCATCCCTTTACTGTTTTTAAACAGAGCTAGGACTAGAGACAGGACGGTTCAGTGCTTGGGACACCGAGAGGCAACGCAAGGGACTGTGCTGCAATCTCTTTTCTGCCACCGGCTTCCCGCAAGGCTTGGAATGATCACTTGATCTCTTTGGCTCTGAGTGCCCCAGGAAGGGCTCGCCAGCACCGTTCCACCACCCAAACACAGTTACCGCCCACTGCAGCAGGCGACAGCTTTTTCTTGGACATCCTTAAAAAACCCTGCTCCCCGAGTGTAATGATTTAACACCCAAGGGGGGAATGTTATATCCTTCTAAATGCAGCCCCCATTATGCTGCGGTCAGCAGAGGTACCGTGACAAGGGACACAAACTATTTCAAACCTTTCCTACTGCTGTGGCTTGCCAGGTTTGCATGGAGAAGTTTTGCTGGCGTAGCCTGGGCCAATGCATCTCCGAACCTTATGTACGGGGGACAATAGGCAATCCAGGCCTCACAGACTATTTAAGAATAAACTCCAGACTGTGAGCTGCTCAGACATCTTGGTTGTCGACTGCATATAGGTGCCATCCTAAAACTGTGAAACTGAATACCCTTAATTTAAAAATTCATGCCCAGATCTGTGCTTTGCCCTTCATCCTTGCATTTACAGAAGGCTAAATTGAGATCCCAGATTTTACATCCAAACGCCGAAATGTTCACAATTCAGGCTCCTGCAAAGGCTTACAGACAAGCACATTTTAAAACTGCATCGTGTAAACTGTTTATGTGCTGAAAGAAAGCCAGGGATTTTGCTAATGACAAAGAAATTGTTCTCTCCTCTGATAGCTGAAAGAATTCCTCTAATGACAATAAACCCCCTCTTTTACAAATTTGCTTTGGGTAGATGGCAAGATTAAAGAACAACCAGCCCAGCTATGATTTTTCAGATTGCATAAGTACCTTAAAAAGATGTTCATTATCTAAAGTGACGCCTCTTCCCTAATTGCAATGCCACTATTACATGAGATTAATTTTTTTTTCCAAACCCTCGTAGACAGTAAAACCATGTTTTAGCCCCAGGAGCGAGCCTTGCTTGGAGAGGTAGTGCTTGCTAACAGAGACGGGGGCAGGTGTGGGTCCCCCCCGACGGCTGCCTGTGCTGTGCTGTGAGGACCGCTCTGCTCCTGTCCTCACCTCACCCCGTCACATCCAATCTGCTGCCCCAAATCGCAAATGGGAATAAAAAGAAGTGCAAAACCCTCGACCGGGAGGCGATTGCAGAAAAAGCTGAGGCTGACACTGAAAACCAACATCTCCGACAACTTGCACACACCAAGAAATATTTGTTTGTTTGCTTCGGCTCCCTCTCCTCCTGTTCATTCAGCCCCTGGTATCGTGCCAGGGCCTGGCCACATGTCCCATCCCGGTGGGACAGGGCACCCCGCCGGAGGGGAGCAGCCGTGGCTCCTGCTCGCCGGCAGCCAGGCGCTGCGATAGGTTACGGGCTGGGGAAAACCGGGAGCTTTGCCGTCACCGTGAGGAGTTAGGCACAAGGGAGGCTGACAGCATCCCTGCCCAGCCGCCGCGGCAGGCAGGGGAGCAGCCTGCCTGCACCGAGGCTTTTCTTCCTGTGGGGATAAAGGTGGAGACAAAGCGTCTTTGATGCCTGGGTGCATCAGGCGGAATTATTCCCTGGGCCAAAAGGGCACCCATCAAATCGCTGTGAGCAGGGCGGCCGCAGCACCGCAGGGCCGCTCCCATCTCCGCGGGGCAGTACACGGCACAGGCGAAGTTTGCACCGAGCCCCTGATAGCGTCTGTGCCTGCCCTTACCCAGGCTCCCGCTGCCACCACCATCAGCAAATCGGCTCTTTGGTGCCCCACAACTTACCCACATTTGCAAGTGGCCCTCAGCGTACAAAAGGGGCTCTGGAAAGAGACCGTAACCCCCTCCTATCAGCTTTCAGAGAATCGGTGTTATTGGGGCAATAATGTTTCTGTTTCTTTTTGAAATACCAAAGCATAGCACATGCATCCATATGTACGCTTGAAATTGCTGGGAACTTTGTAAACCTTGTCATTTTAATCCTCTTAGATGGTTTATATTTAATTGGTTGCTAGTGAGAGATGAAAATTTCACAGATCTCCTAAAGGAATGAATATTGTTAATCAGCTCATTTAGCAAGGGAAAAGGATACGCGTCCGCTCTCTAAACCAGCATTTCACAGCACCGCACAAGTTCCAGTTGCTGCAGGAGTCAATTACCCCTCAAAAAAAATGTTGAAATTTAATCCAAAGCTACATCAGTGACATGATTGTATTCCCATTACATTCCACTTAAATGCATATGTTTACAATATCCTTTAATAATAATAATTATTAAACATAGTAAAATACTTCCAAACTTGGCTCATGGCATCATTGTACTTCTAGTGAAAAAAAATTATCTGAAGCCCTGTCAATATGCCACTTCCTCCTCCCCCATCTTTTAACAGAAGCAGCCTCCAGTGAAATAATCCAAGCTGTGTTCAAGAAGTTGGCAAGTGGGTCCAATTAAATGTGGTTTTAGTGTATTCTGGCATTTGCATATCTAGTTTGCCAAGAAGTAATGTTTTAGGAAAAAAAACCCCACACCATAAAAAAACCACACAAAAAACCCCTGCGCTGGTCCAGACAGAGAGTGGATGATGTGATGCATCAATGAACTTTGTCCCACGAATCACAGTGGTTTAAATGAATAAATAAATAAATAATTTTTGTCTCATCTATTGCCCCTTTTTGGCTAACACGCTTTACAATAATCTGAATGTCCTGTAAAAGAAAACACACAGAGGGAATATTAGAAAATTAATGCAGCAGAAGAAAAACCAGCTTTAATATTTAGTGAATCACTAAAAAACTTAAATCACAATGACCTTTATTTAACAGAAATATTTAATGCCTTAGCGGAGCCGTTCTCCAGATAAACAGTGATTAAATAAAGCAGTCCATCAAAACAGCGCCTGTCTCCAGGACGCAGAACTGAGAAGTCAATCGTTGTTTGCGAACGATTGCTCACCGCTGCTGCGAGCGGCACCTCGTTTTTTGTGGCTCCTTGTCCTCCCCTCATGAGAATTACTGCAATCTCCTCCCTGGTACCCCAGCCCCTCTTTTTCCCTCTGCCGGTGGGTTATGTGCAGACCCCTGGGCGTGGGAGCTCTACAGTCCCAGTGCCCCCAGGCCACACCTTTGCCATCATTGTGGGATGCCATCGAGGGGCCACAGGTGCAATCCCTCACCTTATTCGTCGCTCCAACCCAGAGAAAAACCTCAGCAGAGGAAGGATATTTGGAAAACAAAAACCCCACCCCAAACCCCTTGCAAACTCTAATTCTCCACAAGGCTAAGCGTAAAATGATGTTTAATGTATACTGGCCATTCCTTTCACTCATTTATTCCATAGCCAGGACAACCTTGCTACAAAGCAAGGAGAGTTAATTAATAAAACGAGGCAGCGTGGGGTTATATGGAATCTTTAAAGCCTTTATCAGTTTGCCAGTCCATTAGCGGGGCTGCATTCTCCGCAAACTCCCTGCTCCAATATGTGCAGCAGAGCAGTTAATTTCTTTTGGACTCAGTCTATGGCACCAAGCTGCTTTTTTTTTTTTCCATCTTTATCCAAACAAACTATTAAATAATCAACAAATAAGAATATTTAACCCAAAATAATGAGAGGAACGATCGCTCGCCTAAAAACTATAAATTAAAGCTATCCAGTCACAAAAGAAAGTTGAGTCATCCATTAAGCAACAAAGGAGAAGGAAAAAATAGATCTCACTCGGATGTTTTTGTGGCACTGGTTGGCTCACAAATGTGCCCAAGCCGAGGCCCCAGGAGGATGGACGGCTGGAGACTGAAATTGCTCCGAGACCATCATCGGGCAAGAGTTTCCAAAATATTAGCATATGCCCCAAAAAACAAGTAAACAAAAAGATGAGGGCCACTGTGTCCCTCACTCTGACCAAAGTGTAGGGTAGGACCTGTTGTTTGGAGCTGGCTGTGGAGGGGGAGCCTTCATCCAGGAGCAGCACACGGCCCGGAGAAATGCACTGTGCAGCTGTGATATGGCAAAGCCCAGCTGCACTGAGGGGTCAGGCCACCCTGCACTGGTGCCGCAGCATCCCCCCCCTTCACCAAAAGGCTGGGGAATATAGCAGCGTAATGAAGGGACCTCCCTGTGTTGCTGCCACCCCATGGGGCCAGGAGTGCTTCCCTCTCCTTCCCCATGAGGAGAGCAACAGAGCCATGAACCTGCCACCAGCCCCTGCACTGACTTGCCTGGTCTTGCTGACCTCACTGCCCTGTGTGGCTGCTGCAAGCTCAGGCAGCAGCACATTCCAAGGGACTGGAAAGTAACCCCCAATTTTAGGAGCAAACTCCCCTCCCTGTTCCCTCCTTCTCCTCACCACCCCCCATCAGCCATGCACAAGAGCTGTGTTTAAAAACCGGGGAGGGGGGAGGGATTTTGCAGTGATTTCCAACCCCCCAGCTGTATTTCTCAGAGTAGTTTTCTTGTGGATGCTGTGCTAACAAGATGCTTGACAGGCACCAGGCTGCGCGCTCACAGCCACGCTGCCGACTGCCGAAATTCACAGCCCGCTTCCACACGGCACAACGGGAGAAAGCCTCCTTCTCGGCATGTGCCTGGGATGGCGAAACGGTCACCCAGGGAAAATGAGGCTGGGGAGGTGGAAAGGAAATGGGGCAGTCGCAGGAATATGCACATAACCTGGAAAAATGCTACAGCTGAAGTCATTAGCCCTTCCTTATTTTTCTGAATTAATAGCATAGACACAAACCAGGGGTTGCAGCGAGTGCCCACTGAAGACCAGCAAGTATCTCAGAAGGACCTGTGATGGAACAAACACTTCCATAATTAGCTTAATTTCTGCCCAGAACCCAGGGATGAACTTTTATTTAACCATACTCCTCCGGTGTTCTCCAGAGGACTTGAAAATTGTTTTCTCTTAGCAACAAATAACTCTGGGAGAACGCGTTCAAATCGGATCCACCGACAGCAGAAAGGCGCAGAGCCAAGCCTAACATCAGGCATCAAACATGGTGCACAAAGGGGCTGGAGAGGTAGCACAGAAGATGTGGTGAAAACACTCTGAAATATCAAACCCTGCATCCAGCCTCGGGAAAAACATGACTTTCACTGATGACTTTCATTCTCTTTTTTTATTTTTTTCATCCTTCTTCAATACATTCAGTGGCTTTGAATTAGCCACATCATTTTACCAAGCAACATTGGCCACGGACTTCCTACTCCCAAAGCCTCATTCAGCAGGAGAGCAGGAGAAAGCCAGGGACCTCTGCTCCAGGGATGGGGTCTTGCACTGCCCCAACAATGAGACTTCAAGTGTGGGCTTCAAAACCATGATTCTGACATCTGTAAGCTTATGAGGAGGAGATTTGCCTTTCTTTGTTCAAAACAAAAAAAAAAAAAAAAAAAAAAAGAAAAAGCCNAAGAAGAAGCCTTTGACATGAATTAAAAATATTTCATTCTCCAGGACTGCACCAGGAGTGAGGCTCCCAACCTTGCTGTGGTATATTGCTTCCTTCCTAAGAGCCAGGAAAAAAAAAAAAAAGGAAAAAAACTCATAATGCTTTTGTCCTTAATAAGAATCAAAGTGGTGTAGAAAACGGTCTTTATACCTCCCATTCCCATAGCCTGATTAATGTGCTCTGTCTTTCAACATGTGCTTTCCCTTAAACCTCATTTTTCTGTAATTTCCTTCATTCTTTTAACAATGTGCTTATCCCTCTTCTAAAAAAAAAAAGAAAAAGCCATTCTTTACAGATGTTGCCTCTCTTCTCACCACAGTCCAAAGCACAGGCTCATCCTCCTTCTTATAAATAAAAGGAGATAAGATTGTTTCAAAAGGTGAGCATCAATATTAAATGTTAGCAATACATGATAAACTGATGTCTTTGTAAATAATTTTTTTCTGCCCCAGACATATTCCTACCCTCTTCTGGAAGTACCAATAGCTACCCAAAGTAGCTGGGTATTTCCAAAAGCAAAATTTTGCCTGTCATTAATGCAGGCAGTTTTGGACTGAAAGGATCTGGCTCAGCTATGAACAACTGTAGGACCTATCAAAGGCTCTTGATAAAAAAAAAAAATCCTAAAACACTAAATGGTCGTGCTTTCATGTGGGGGAGCCCTGAATCTGAAGAGCATCAACCTAAAATAGAAGGCTAACATTAGGACGAGTGCTAGTCATCTACTCACTGTCTTGAAGGTGACTCATATGTAGCTCACATCAGGTAGGTCCCAAATCTTAACACCTCCGCTCGCCCTCAGGCTCGCATTCCGCGAAGAGGGGTTGAGAGACCAGACCCTTACATTTGTCATACTTCTTTTTAAATAGCATTGCAGTACAGCACCCAGGTATCCAGCTCCAGACCATCCAGCAGCATTCCCAGTTCAGAGTACAACACTTTAAAATCAGATTATACCATCAAGTACTTCTGAGAATTGCACATCCATGGGCCCAGGGCAGGCAGGGAGCGCTCCCGTCTCCCTTCTCTGCTGAGAAAGTGTGAGCGCATTTGTTTTAATGCCTCGTTTGAATCCACGTTATCCAGCGTCTTCCCAGAAGCAACGCTTCAGGCGTTTTCAGTCCCTCTGGCAGAAGCGTGCCCACAAACCTGCTGGCGTTTAGGGATGAAGGCGCCGTTTGCCACAAGATGCTGACCCCTGGCCGTCTTGCTGGCTGGAGCAGGGAACCGTCTGGCTCGGCCCCACAAACGGCCCCAGTGTCTGCCTCATGCCCTCACCCCGACACAACACCCTCAGGCTGCAAGGTGAATACGGCTCTGCTGTATTTTCTCTGCTCAGCAGGAATCCCACCTTTTCTTTCACACTGCAAACTTCATGTTACAGATTAGAGAGAATAATAGAACACATTAAAATTAGCAGTCTTAAAGAAAAAAAAAAAGAAAAAGAAGAAAGCTTGGTCTACTCTCATTTTTAACTACTGGCTATGGGCATAAAAGGTTTCTTCACTGAGATTTCAAAATGCATGGGTTTATTGATCTGAATTTAGCCTAAGAATAACAAATTTCCTGAGTGAAATCCTGCTATATACCATTTGTTTCCTCACTTTTTAAAAAGTTTTTTTTTTTGTGAGACTTTTCCAATCATTAACGAAAAATAATTTATGTTTATCACTATAAATTGGGCAAAACACAACTTAGGGTTCATCTTGTGCTTCAGAAGCCTTTCCTTTTAAGTATTGAGTAGCAGTCTTGAGTAAACCTCGGAAGTATGTTGCAGTGAGTTATCCAACACTTGCAGAGGTATGTTGGTCTGTCTGTCAACAGCCCAGTGTTCCTGTGTTCATTAAATTATATCCTCATAATTAATACAGAAATGAACAACTCTTCATTTCTCCAAAAATTAAGAATTGCCTAGTTATTCTCAGCTCGTTAAACCACAGTTTTTTTTTTAAAAGTCATTCAGTCATTTGAAAATAATGAAATACTGGTATTTATAGTGTTTTCAAGCTGTCATGTATTTAAGCCTGAAAATTATCTATGAACAGAAATCATATTCCGGATACATGGTGCCAGTCAAACTACTTTAAAAAAGAGAGAATAAGCTACAGAAAATTAAGACCTGGTAGCTATAGCCTATGAAGACAGAATATGTTTCATTAAGACTTTAACTATATTTTTTATCTTGGTAAGAATTTCCAAAATTATCTCAACATGAATCCTCACTAAGTGTGAATACATGGCAAATGTGGTTGAAAAGAAATTATATCTTGTATGATAAACCTCTATCAGTTTCAAGGAGTTTTATTTATAGATAAAGTACATTTTTAAAATTGTAAAAAAATTGTAAAATGTGTATTGGGAACACATCCAAAAGTTTAAAAAAAGTAGCTTTAATGCTAAAATTGAAGACTATTTGACAAAAGCATAAAATACAGCATTGAGACTAGTTTTTATTTTCTTAATAGATATAAATAAGACTTAACAAAACTGTATTTCGGGAAGGTTGTGAAAGAAATATTTAAATCCCTATCTAGATTTACATCCAGATACAGTGTATACCATGCCGTGGAGCTGTTTTGAGACAGTTAAGCCTTTTAATATACCTCCTGTAGTACTGAAGCAGTAACATATTGCTTTGCCAGTTAAATCCTTTCGGAAGTCATGATGTACATGTAACTTGCTCCTTAAATATTTTACTAATTTAAAGCTGGGTTTCATGCACTAGGTTGTTATGGCTGGGGATGTGCTGTGTAAATCCCTATCTGGCATGTTCTGGACGTGGCATAAAAAAATCCTTCTTGGTGCTCAGATTAGCACTGATAACTGCAGGAATCACAAGCAAGGTTGCACAAGACCCCGTCGTGTTGGCTGCTACGTGTGAGCACTAAACATGTCTTCTAAAGATCTTCAAAGAATTACTCAGGCTATGATTTTGATGCACACCTAAATAAAAATTAGCAAGTTATTTTTAACTACTTCCTCACATGCACACACATATGTTCATATACAATATGCATTTTAAGCTGTAACACTGAGTTTAAGAACGGTGCGCATTAAAATGTCCTAAAAAATATTCACCAGCTGTATTTTGCATTCAAACATTTACTTGTTTCCTGCAATCCCTAAAATACCCACTCACACATTAATTTCAGTTCCAAGGCTAGACTGCATACCTTCCTTCTCCTTTGCAGCCCCAAGCAAAATCTTGCTAAAGCCAGGCTGTAATGTCTCAAAAAGAAAAGAAAATTTGGCCTCCCGGTAGCAGCTGCGGTACAGGAGAGGCATGAAGTCTGTCCCAGTGAGGGGACAGTTTTACACAGGACTGAAGACTTGTGTCCCCCTTCCACAAATGGTTGATGTTAAGGAGTTATCAAGAATGAAAACTGTGTCCCTTGTGCACGAAGATGACGGTGTATTAGTGGAGCAACTGTCTTCTAAGGAAAACAACCCTGAAAGCAAGAAACTGAATTAAAGCAAAATGAACCTGAGGATAATAAGCAGACAACTTAAATGAGTTCAGTTAGTCGTAAAATTGACTAACCCAAGAAGGTCCAATGTAAGAGAAATACTCCAGCTCAAACATGGATTATTTTTGAAAACAAGAAATATGTTTGGGTTTTATTTTTTTGCAAACATCTCTGTTACTGGAAAGCTCTGCAGCATTTGCCATCCCTGCCAGAGTTCAGCCTGTAGCACCTTTGGCTTTCCTGCTGCCTGGCTCTGCAGAAGGCTCACCCCTCTCCTGCTCCGGCAGCGCAGGGTAAGCTGCTGATTATTTGCACCAAGAGCATTTCAGTTTGACAATTGATCAAAGGTAATACTTCCTTTTTAGCCTACGAGAACAAAATGGATAACCTTTCCAAAAATGACCATTTCTCTTTGGTAAGACCCATTCACAGGTTTAGCTGAATTTTATCACGCTAGCAGGAGCTGCTGACTGTAGATTTCAAGAAGCAGGACTCTTCTGTCTGTCCACATTTGCCAGCAAAAGGGAACCTTTCCATCTTCAGTTCAAAAACACTCATACAAATAAAGGACCAACTCCTCTATTACCATCTAGAAAATATTTTTTACTACCAAAATCACTACAGTTAATAACACAATTAAAATCTGAATGAAGAATTACAAAATTTTCACAGGACTCCTGAAGTAGAATATTTTGGAAGAGCCCAAAAGATTTGTGCATTGTTTTTTCCTCCCTTTAAAAATATAAGACAATTCTGTTAAAATTCACATTTACTGTGCCAGTAAGAAAACCGTAATGCTTTGGTTAGATTTCTTTAATAAAAGCCCATACTCTGGATATATTTCAGTTTGGAAATCACATGGACAAAGACTGTTAATAATGTATAAGTTTGAGAATCTGGCCACAGAGAATTGTATGACAACATTTTAGCATCAGTTTTCTAATTTTGGGGTATTTTTTGCAGGATTGAAATGTATTTCACTTTCATTCTGAAGGAATTTGCATTGCTTCAAAGTGAGGGGAGGGAGCAGGTAGACATTTTCTCCCCTTCCAAGTTTGCCTCAGCTACAAATTGCTGCAGCATCGCTGCTCATAAAACAGTGGGCTCAGAGTTTCATTTTTGAGTAGGCTGGAAAAATGTATTTTTGAAGTTGCTTATTAGGAATCAATTAAAAAGTTAGAGCATTTGATTATTGCAGATTCAGCTGGGGGAGGTGGGAGGCAGTCAGTCCACCACCAAATCACTTGCTCCATTATCTGTAGAAGGAAAGCAGAGTTACGCTGTCACAGGGAGAACCGCAGTGCCCTGCCCGAGCAGGTGAGCCAGCACAGGGCAAAAGGGAATCTGTAGCCTTGCAAATTAGTTTTAAAATTTTATGGAGGCTTCCAACAAGGCAATGCAAGTTTTGAGGGAATATACTGGCTTCATTTAGGGTCAACAGAAGTCCATGCAATTGTTTGGCGCTCATTTTTACCCTAAGGCAGGAGAGCAGGAAAAACAATGAGGAGTCCGTCCGTTCCTTGGCCAGAAAGTTTTAAACTCCTACCAAGTTTTTCAAATTGCACCTAATGCACACAGATCTCAGTAGGTAGATGGTCTGTAGAATGCTGTGCCTAGTTCAAAAGTCTCTGCCCCACCAACCCCCTAAGCTTCAGTTTAGAGAAAACACTCGTAACTAAAAGAATATTAAGCTGTTATAGGCAGTGATTTAAAAAAAAAAAGCCAAATTATATATTTAGTATTTTCCCTGTGAGTCACTCTAGAAGAACTCTCAGTTAAAAAGTGATGACTATCACCAGTCAGAGAAAGTTGTCTGAACCCGTGAAGTTTAGAGCGTAGCTTCCATTCCCGCGCCTTGCCTTCAAACCATCATGGCAACATGAACGGTGAGGATTTTGTTACCGCAATATCCTCAAGCCAAATAAGATGTTTATTCATGCTTCATTCACTGTATTAAAAAAAAAAAAAAAAAAAGAAGAAAGAAGGAAAGTGCTACAGCTATTTAGGTAAGTCCGAACATTAAACGTTGTGGAGACAAGCAACACACGGGAGGTAGGTTTCATCTTTTCATTGAAGAAACACTTTGACGGCCACAAGTGTGTGCTACACACGTACAAACCATCTCCAGATAAACCACAAAGTATAAAGAATATTTTCAATTATTTTGTCACTAACAGCTAAGTTTTGTTTTCCGTTCCCTTCTGAAGAAGGACTCCTTCTAAGTCTGGTTTTATTTGGGAATCTACAATCCTTGAAAATCTTAATGTTGGAGAACAAATGGTGAATCTGCCTGGAGCCACCGCCAAAGCTCATCAGCTGCACAGATTTCAGCACTGCAATATTAGCCGTCTTTCAGTCTTGACAATACTTAAAACCATCTTAACTACACATAATATTCTACCATATGAAAGCCTACAGAAAAGGTCTGCTGCTAGAAAACAGAATTCTATGCAACCGGAGATGCTAATTGACAGAAGGAAATGTTTTCAAAATATCTCTAATAAACACAAAAAAGCCACACCGCAAACACAGCAAATGATGATTGAAAATTGTTATAAAGAATAAAACAGTGGAAAAGATCATTTTGGCTACGTACAAACTACAGCCGATGCAGGAAGATAAGCAGAATAGCTTAGGCACTGAGATTCACTTGGTCACTGTACAACTTGAGTTGTACCTAGGCAGATGATAAGTGTAATGAAATGTTTAAATTAAGGTATTTTTCCCCTCATCAAATTGGCCCTGCTGTCTCTGTTCCAGCCTTCTAATTTAGCTCTACTTTCGTATTCCCATTGGGCTCCACAGTGCTGGTCTCATTCCTAGGATAGAGCAGCCTCAAACAAGAATTCTGGGTATATCCTGCAACAAGCTTCTAAACCTGGTCTTTTTCAAAGGTTTAGCTAAGCTTGGTTTTTTTTTTTTGTTTTTTTTTTTTTTTTTAGAGAAACATTTAGTCTGTAAGAGAAATACCCAAAAGATTTAGGATTATTTCAATTTTCCTCTGTAGTCCAGACAGCTTTGATGTGTTACCAGTAGTTTGGACATTTTGACTACCTACTGTAACACTGACAGCCAGGCAGTGCCCGGCCAATGCTTCAGATTAAGTTGTTGCCTTCTGCTCTACTGTTCTCATAGAGACTGATATATCAAGAGAGTGAGCCCAAGAGAGCTCCTTGGAGTGAAATTAAGCCTACAAAGGGAATTGTGTGCCTGCACAGATATTTGCATAGCAGCAAAACTTCTGGAATTCAATAGATTGCTTCTGAAAAAGTCTTTGGGGAAGCAAAAAATAATAATTATTTAAAAATACCTCTACAGAATGACCGAGAGCTACACACAGAGAAATGCTTTCAAAACACAAGCATTTAATTTTTTTAAATGTTAAGTGAGATGTAAATATGTATGGTAGCAACAAAGTGCCCAAAAGCATACTGAAAACATATTCCATACACAGTTAGCAATAGAAGTCTGTACAAAAGTAATAAAGTTACACAATATAAAAAATACTCCATAACTATAATTTAAAAGAGGGAAAAAAGACAAGGGAATTGATTTCTCAGTTCATATAATTTATTGCAGTTAGCACACAGTTTAAAAATTCACCAACACACCAATAGTACAAAACTAAACAGCATTATAAGTTATTCCCTCCTCAGGAAAATAAAACATACTATGATTGTCAAAGCTAGATGTCAGTCTAAGTTTTAGAACAAAAGAAGAATGTGAAACTAAGGAAAGGAAAAAAGCAATCACTCACGAGGACCACAAAAAAATCCAAGAGAAAGTCCATTTTCCTCAGACACTGATTGTCTTTTCTAACTTAAGAAAAGAATGTAGTTTTAAACCTAGAAACTATTCAAGTAACTAAAGATAACGCTCCAAGGCCATTTTCACAGCTTTTTTTTTGTTTTAAATGCCATTACAGCCAAATTAACACACATTTGACCAAATATTTCCAAAACAGTCCAGCAATACACAATGGAGTTTTCCATTCAGTATCTTAAGCACAAAAATAGGCTATGTTTACAGTAGTTAAGGCGATCAAATTTTAAACAAAAGCAGAGAAAAAAAAAAAGGGAAAAAAAAAAAGGAAAAAACAGCAAACGTTTTCCATGCTACTCCCATAGACCTTATTTGTAAGTGCAAGACAGGAAAACAAACACTGTGCAAAATGCTTTTGACCTGCGTGTTGGTCATTAAAACCACACGTCAGGCTGCAGTCTCTGCTGCTTGGATACGCATAGTCCTTCCCCGGCCCCCCTGGCCCCCCCTGTCACTCAGGCCTGCCCAGGCCTTTCAGCCCGGGGCTTTTTTTGCTTTTTTTTTTTCAGTCCACAGCCTCTTTTCAACGGGGGGGAAAAAAAAAAGAACGACCTATTGTGGTGGAGTGGTGCAGCAGGAATCCTACAAATGCTCATCTGGGGAAATGGACGCACCTCAGTTGGAGCTGGCGTGGGGTCTGTGCAATTAGAAGGGGTCTGGGGTTAGTAAATGCACACCGCACATGCAAATCTCGAAGCCTGGTTGTAAACATTCAATTTTTTTCTCCTTGTTAACGTAGCTAAATCGGCAACTCGTAGCTTAAGTTCTTCTCAACTTAAAGACAGTGGGAAAGTAAATTTAAATTAGATAAAATAAAAACAGTGCATTTCTCGTCTTTATAACACTGGCATTTTCAACGGTGTCAGGTTTTTTTCCTAAGGAAATTAAATAATTTTCAACTCACTCGTTAAAGTTATACAATGCAAACAAAGACAAAAATATACTGAAAATCATGCATTTCTGTAGCGTTAATATTTACTTTTCAAGACTCAACTAAGAGCATCAACACAACCTGCCAAGTTCTTTGATACCTCCCCCCGGCCCATGTAATCAATTACAGTATACAATAACAGTAATTCACATTTTTTAAACACACAGTTCATCACTGCTGAAGCTGCAATATCCTTTTTCATCCCAAGCAAACCTTCACGTAAGACAGAGTCCCAGTGATCCCAGTGTACTCTCAGGGTTTTTGTTTTATGTTTTTGTGTTGGTTTTTTTGTGTTTTTTTTTCCAGTGGGAACTGTCAGAAATCCAGAAGTTGCCATAATAAGTTTTAAGTCAACCGCTTGTTTAAAAATAGATAATCCAGCATTTCAGAAATTTTCCATTTGGGTCTAAAAGCATTCAGGTTTCCAACAGCTAGAAAGGACTCATGCAATTATAGAAATGTAAAGGAACTGACAAAATTGGGAGAGGATTTCTACATTCAGATTTTAAGAGGGAAAAAGATCAAGAGTTTAAAAGAACCCAGTATTTTGGGGAGAATAAAGCCACGTCCAAATTTTTTGAATTGGAGATTCCTTAGAAGTAAAGTATCCGCTGGCTTCTATTCCGAAAAGGGGGAAAAATACGCTCCGCAATTAGTTACTTTGTCGGATTACCTCTACAATTCATTTTTATTGGAGTGCTAAATTAGTGAAATATTCATGCTGCCTTAAAGTGCAAAAACAAGCTAATAGCCAAACTTTCAGTTCAAGGAAACAAGATTGCTTTTAGACTGTACCACAACTATATAGATTTATATATATATTATTTATATATATAAAAATTTTATTTCCAAAGTTCTTGTGAGCTATCTTCTAAGGTCCAGTCTCTGACAGTAGGTAAGCTCAGTGCTTCGCTTTTGACAGACAATGAGTTCACCAACTCACAGTGAAACTTCCGAATGTGTCTGTAAAGGTCTCCGGACTGTGTGAACCTGCGTTCACACCACTTACAAGCATGAGGCTTCTCCCGCGTGTGAACCACTGCGTGGCGGCTCAGGTTGTGGGAGTACTGGAAGCTCTTCCCACACTGGGTGCAAGTGTAGGGCTTTTCACCTGAATGAGTCCTCTCATGACGTTTCAAGGTGTACATGCAAGAAAAAGTCTTACCACACAACGAGCAGGTCGGGACATTGACATCGGTAGCAGGCTTGCTGCGGATCCCGTCCTGCTCTCGAAAGTGCGTGCTTAAATGAATTTGCAGGATGTGGGGGCTAGGAAAGACTTTGTTGCAGAGAGGACACATGAAAATTTGGCCAGCGGGGCTAAGTATGTTTGACACGTAAGGGAGCAAGCTGCTGTCCATGTTTCCTTCCACCTGGACTCTCTCATTCTCTGGAGTTATCATTTCATCATCGCTTGCCTTGTCCTCTCTATCTAGCTCCCTCAAGACCGAATCTTCCCTCATCGGAGCCAGGTGGGCCGGCTCATACTGTACCCTGTTATTAGTGCTCACACTTTCTTTCACAGTGCTATGTTCCATATCATAGTCATTAGTGCCAACATCACTCTCATCACAGGAAGCCTCTTTCTCCACCTTCACCTGAACCAGGCTGTTTCTAAGCATGTCCTGCGAAGAGAAATAAGAACTGTTCAAATTTTCAACTCCTGAAAGGCTGGACTTGACAGACAGGTCCAGCACGCAGTCAACATCTGCTGAATCCCTCACGGAGGTGACAGACCTCTGGGACAAAGACTCTGTTGAGCTGCAGGGGCTGGCTACTGTTTTTCCAGCTGCTGCTGTGTGCGTCTCTGCCTCTCCGCCAGTCTGGGGAATGCCTGCTGAGTCTGAGGGCAATCTCATCCACATGTTCCCAGGCTCAGCCGCCAAGTCCCTTTTGCTAGGCAGGATGTTCAATTTTTCATCTTCTCCGTCATCTTCATCGCTGGGCAAGTCTCCTGGCATGTGGCTGCTGCCGTCGGAGAGGCTCTCCACTTTGTCTGAACAACTTGAGGCGTCTTCCTCCTTTTTTGTACTGTCTGCCTCCGTGGTTGCTTTCTCTTTCAGCTTCTTTTTGCAGACTTTGACAATGTCATACATGTGGAGATAACTGGCAGCTGCTAGCACGTCTTCAATGGGCAAGTCTTTGAACTGGAGCTTTCCTTCGTACATGAATTCAAGCAGGAGAGCGAAAGCTGGGGCTGTAACAATGTCGCTGTTCAGATGAACAATGTCCCTTTTGTCCAGCTGGTCCTTGTAAAAGAGGTGGAAATACATGCTGCATGAAGCCAGTACAGCTCTGTGCGCTCGGAACTGGGCATCTCCTACCAGAACAGTGCAATCACAAAGAAAACCCTGATGTCTCTGCTCACTCAGACACTGTAGCAAATGTCTACTGTGGTCAGGAAACTCCATACTGTCTTCATAACCTATAAGCAACAAAATTTTTAAAAATTAAATGTAGGTCAGAATCACAGAACTTATAAATCCAAGTAATTCCACTCTAAAAACCTGGTATTTATATTGCTAGAATTCTGGTACTGACACCATGCAAAGATTATTTAACACAACTGTTCGATGGCAACTCTTTCCCTGACTGACCACTACAGTTATGATTTCCTTTCTCTGGTAAAAAAGCCAGCCTAGTGAGCGCATAGGTACATCTGCAATTTTTTTTTAAGTATCACTGCTGTTCATAAAATCTGTTCAACAGTTTGGTTTTTGTTTTTTTTTTTAGAGAACCTCCTCCAGATTGAGTCCCTAGGAGGGCAGAATGCCCCACAAAAGAAAAAAAAAAAAAAAAAA
>VZSE01008388.1:702853-777944 GCA_013398275.1 Promerops cafer
GGCCCGGGCCGGGGCGGCGGGAGCCGTGGCGGA
Source organism: Promerops cafer (assembly GCA_013398275.1). NCBI lineage: Eukaryota > Metazoa > Chordata > Aves > Passeriformes > Nectariniidae > Promerops > Promerops cafer. The sequence continues at coordinate 702,887 of VZSE01008388.1, forward strand.
GCCTGCGCCCGCTCCTTGGTGCGCTCCTCCGGCCGCCTCTGCTGCCGGGCTGCCGCGGGGCCGGGCGGCGTGGAGAGCTGCCGTAGAGTGCTGAGACCATGCAGTCATTAGGGGCAAGAGCATTATTAGTGTATTGTGGGTGGTCATGTGCGTGCTGCGTATGTATCTATGTATGGTGTGTATTGCAGTGTTGTCTCAAGACCCAAGAGGCGTCACCTGCCCCTACTAAGACCACACAGTCGACTAAGATAAGGAAACTTTGCTAAAATTCACCAAGGGATCCGCATCTAAGAGAAACTCAAGTTGCTGATGCTTGGTAACTTTGCAGAAGTTGAATGCAGGAAAATCTGGATTAGCATAAATCACAAGGATGCTAATGGATGCTGCTGCAAGATGTACAAAAATAGAGTAGTTTTGCCCTGCCACATTTGTGATTGGATAATTAGAAATAAGCACCAGTGGGTAATTAGGTGATTCATATCATACCATTGTGTAAAACTCCTAAAGGAAAATCTCAGGGGTGTGCCCAGTTTGGCTGGGGCACTTTAGATGCAAGAATAAATATTTATGTTTGTAATTCTGTGGTTTGTGTCCTAGCCTCTCTCCTTGATTGACACCAGCCAGCTGTGAATTCATAACAAGAGTGCAAGTGCTTTGGCTTCTCTCCTCCAAGGAAGAGAAGCTGCCCTGAGCTTCCACCTCAAGCGTTGAATTACCGTGGGTAATTCTTGTGCTTCCCGCCGTGGCGGGGCGGATTACGAGGAGCAGTGCCAGCAGGTTGGCGCTGTTTGGGATGTGTGTGTGCCCAGGTCTGCGCGCTCCCGGGCAGCGCTGGGACGGCTGGTGCCTGGGGGGAAGCGAGCTCTCCAGACCTCGTCATGGTTCACAGGCAGATTGAGGTCAGCGGCTTGGGAGAATACCACGGCTTAATGGCGGGTTAGGACAGGGCAGTGGAGGCCAGGTATGAAGGGCTGAGGTCTTCCTTAGCAAAGGACTAATCCAAGGAGATTTGGGTATTTCCCCATCTCTGCTTGGGTTTCAGGTAAAGAGCAAATATAGGGAAGTATTTTAAAGGAAATGAGGGTCACCAAGAGAGACTTGGAGTTTAAAGAGAAAGAACTCAGTTATGTATTAATAACCAAAATTGATTGAGTAGATATAAAAGCTGAAAACCCTGCACTTTGTCTCTTCAGTAATATGAAACTGCTATAAAGAAACAGACTGAATTCTAGCTGTGCCTAATTGCTTTGACAGGACTGCTATGTATATAACACAGCAGCTAGCATCTAGGTGTCCATATGCTTCAGGTATTACATACATATATGAAAATATAAAATATATATATGTACAAAAGAAAACACTTTCCACTCCATCCTTCAGTGCTCACACTAGGTGTGGAATTTTTAAATTTTCAGTCTCTGTTAGATACTGATGCAATTCCATCATTAAGAGTTTGAGTATTTTTTCCGTTGTCACCCTGTTCCGTATTTCATTATAGCTGGAACTTGATAGGATTTTGTCCTTGTCTTCAGGATACAGCAGCCAAGATGCTGACTCTTCATGTTTCCTGATTGTTTCCTCAGTGCTAATAATCACTTCATCTGAGAAAAATCAGTACTGTATTCCCTGCTGCCTGTCATTTCTTGAACATCTTCCCTATAGCTACTAATCTGCTTTTCCTTTTGATTGCAAAAATAAATGTTGAAAGTACTTTAACAGGAAATACTTAGGAAAATAGTTCTAAAGTTTAGTTTGTTTGTGGTTTTTTAATGTTAAATATACAAATAACTTACGCAGTTATATATATTTGAACTGTCAGTGACTGTGCCTGAAATGATTACATTAACTGTGTTGTCCTAGATCTCTACACTTCACACTGCCTCTTGCTTCCTCAAGTAAGCCATCTCACCAGCTGCTCTGGGTTGGTTAGTAAGACCTCAGTTTGTGAATATTTACTTATACAAGTACAGCTTTACTGAGGGAGGCAATTTAGGCATTTTCGTAATACAGAACTCTTTGAAAAATGAGTCTCCTTAATGTGAAAAAAAATCAAATAATTTATTTGCTAAAGAGGACATTTAGCAAATAGACTTTCTCAGATCCTTACAGACTTTCACAGGACCTGAAATTTAAAAATAAACGTTAAATATAATTTAATTTAATTTAATTACTGTTTGTTCTTTCTGTTAATTTATTATTTCCTCCTCATATACAAGAACTTTCCTCCTTACATTTTAAGATGTACTGAGAAAAAATGTACTGTCCCTTATCTAGTATTTACAATGCTGACTCCTAATTAAATCAGGTTGTGTTTTCTTTTCCATTCTGTCATTTGGCTATATGACCTCCAGCAAATTGCTTTGTTTGTTTTGTGTATACTGGTTGTTCACCCTGGGGTTACAGGTTAGTTCTTACTACAGTTATCTTCAAGAGAGTGATTACCATTTATACAGCTGTTATAATAAAACACTTTTTTTACTATTTCTAAATAGGAGATGGAGAGAAACAGAGAAAAAGTGAGTGTAGGTAACACTTTAAGATTAAAAATCTTTTTTGGCAGTGAGTAAGGCTTTATTGATTTAAACCTGGAACTGTTGACATTTGTCTGGGATTTTTTTTAATGTGAAAGGAACTCTAATTTTTTAAAAAGCACTTAGAAAGGTTTAAAGACTTAGAATTATGATAAATATAGAAACAAGATGATAGAGAGTGAATTAAGGAAAAAAACCTTCAGAGGGAAAACTCACAAATACCCAATAGTCCAGTTGATCTTCTATTACAAAAAAAAAAAAATAAGACAGGCATTCCATTGGAAGGGATGGTGAAGCCTTGTTGTAAAGGGACGTAAACATCTGGCAGTACACCTGGTCTCTACACATATTTATAAATCACCTCAGGCATCCCAAGATACTGTAAAGAACACACACAAGAAAATTGAACTAAGAACATTCATAAACCAAGGAAAATAAAAATTATCTCACTATAGCTTGGAAAAAAATAAGTCTCATTTACTTCACAAACACAGTTTGGAAAGGCATGATGCAATTTTGCACTTCTTGCACCTTTTCACTTGCTGACTTTCATTTATATCCTCCAGGCAGCAAGGAGGCCTGAAGGCCTTTGGCTCATAACCAACGCTGACGTTGCAGCGTGGAGCTACAGGAGCGCCCGCAGCTCGGGCAGAGCCTCCCTGCTTTTGCCTCTGATCTGGGAATGTCGAGGCTTCCTGGCATCTTTTCTAACACAGTTTGTGTGGTGAATCTCCCAATATTGTTGCTGCTCAAGATTCATTAATACGTAGTGAGCTGCTTTGCAGATGCCAGCTTTGCCTGCTAGCCTTAAAAGTGTTCGTCGCATTTGTTTCCGGAGCTTGAATGGAGCTGTGTGCTCTCGGAAACTCTTCTTGAGGACAGTCCAGCAGAAGAGCCCACGCTGACAAGGGTCAAAGTGCCTGTGTGACATTTGGGTCCAGAACAATAGATTTAGATGCTAACACAGTTAAACTGCAGAGCCAGATGAAAATCTGGTCCTTAATACTTTCTTATACCTACTGTAACACAGTTTTCTACATTTTCTTCGAATTTTAGAGTAGTGCTGTGCTAATTACTGTACATTCCATTAATTTTGTTTTCCATGGCCAAATAGAAATTGACAATGGAAACTATTCGTCTGCCACCAAATATCCCAGGTTTATGCCCTACAGGTTATTTCAAACTGTATACTGTCACCCATATGCATCGCTACTGTTTTCATTGATAGGACAATAGAAAGTGGGTACCCTCTTGGTAAATTAAAACTCTCACAGAAAGTTTTGATGAATAGGACTGGAGGTAAAGCAGAAAAAATATCTATGGTATTATGTATCCCAGAGAAGTGAAAATTAGGATTTATGATCATGGCACTCTTGGTGTTTTTGGTTTTTTGTTTTGTTGTTTGGTTTTTTGTTTTAATTGTAGTGTAACTTAATTGATGGCAGTCTGGTTTTCAGAAAAATTAAAAAAATAAGTAGTTTTTTGAGGCTTCCATCACTCTTGAGGTTCAGCTGATGTCACCGTGGAACAGAGTTTTGTCTCTGGGGAACCAGCGCTGAGGAAGTGCCAAGGTAATATAATACATCCTTTGCATGAATTGGCTAAATGTGCATGTTATTGTGCCAGAGGCTGACTGGATCAGTAATTCTTATCTGCCCTAACTATGCTTGATAAGCATCAGGATGTACTCTTCTAAGAGCTTTTCTTACCATGTGGGCCAAAGCCTCCTCTCTCATCTCAAATGCTCTCACGTGTAGGAGAACGAGTGCTCTGCACTGAGGTTTATCACCACGGTGGCTTCTAATATTCATGCTAAAAGCTGAGGACAGACACCACTGATAAACTTTCTTTATGTCCAGATGTCCTTTTCTGGAGCATAGGTTTGTCTAATTTTAAGCTACAGCTTATGCTTCTTGTGGGGATCAATGAAGGCAAGGATTTCTTCATGATGTCCCAAAACAATTTGAAGGCTCTGCATAAAAATAAAAGAAGGAATGGGTCTTGTGGGTGGAGACATGAACTGGACTTCAGTTGGATTTGTTTGCTGACTGTTAATGATATGCACACCATCACTGGAAGCAGAGCTGAAATGTTTTCTCTCTAAAAATCTCTTCTTTTGGATTCAAAGGCTTCAAATTTCCAGCCTAGGAACACCTGACTGGTGGAGTCCAGTCTCTCACAACCCCAGCCAACCACGAACAGATGCTTAGTTCAGAACAGAACCACACCAGGAGCCACTGCATGCTCACGAGAACACATAGGTGTTATCCCAAAGATACATAACAAACACAAAACCTCAAGTTAAAACAGAAGACAGACAAAAGTCATGATGCCCCAAAAGGAAAAGGATGGGAGTGGTGGTTTATTTGTGCTCTGGGCCCCTGCAGTGGCAGAGGTGTACTGGGTGGGACTGCTCAGAAGGCATCCAGATGTCTTCCTTTCACAAAACCTCCTGTGGTTCCTGCTGAGGTCGTGTGGGTGCAACTGGTTATTGTAGTTGGAGTAATTCTGAGAAAGTTAGAAGGTGTGAAGCCATTTCAGCTAGCGTGGTGGCCCACCCCAGTTCTGTAGGTCTGCCTTGTTCAGAAGTTAATAAATAAAACGGCATCTTAGTTGTACAAAACCATTGGTTTAATTTATGTCTCTTTCTATGCTGAGTGTAGGTGTATGCTTCTGTGTATATTTTGTGGGGTGCTCCTTCTACAAGGGCATGCTGTAGAAACAAGTAATAGCCGCTATACCATTGTTTCACTATATTTAAAGCAGACCCAAAAATACAATGTTTAGCCAAAATTCTGTTAAATTTTCTTATGCTTTTTCTGTAATTTCTTTCCTATCATTACAGATTACAAAGACATTTATGCCTAAACAGAAGCTGTCTTCTTCCAATCAGCATGCTCTTTCTGCTCAGTTCATTCACTAAATCATTTAATCACCCAGGGCCATATGTTACCATCTTGTGTAAAACGGGTGGAAGAGGAAAAAAAAATATGCAAAAATCTCTGCACAAGAGTGGGTGTCAGCATCCAGCATAGCTCCCACTAGGAAGCACAAAATATAAAATGTTATCACCAGTGAATGTGACTATGAAAATAAACCGAGACAGACAAAAGAAAGAGACAAGCCATTGCAAAGGTGAAAAAGACAAGGTCTGAATGTCAATTCTGGGTGAAAAAGTTATGGACTAAATGTTGCATGTTAGTCCACGTGCTCTTATTCTCAATATTCTGCCATTAATATAATGGTCTGCTGTAATTAAATTGAAAGCGCATTAACTCATGCTTACAGTCCTGTTTTTCTCATGGCATGAATAAGACCCTGTCCCTGACCTGGTTCCATCTTCTTCTCTGTCTCTCCCTCTCTCTCTTTCTCTGTCTCTCTCTCTCTCTCTGCACTGGTGCACATTTTGTCCCAGGTATTTTTGTGTGGAGTCTTGTGCTTTTACCATTTGGCTTCAGCTGCTGTTCATTGTTGTGATTACTTTGCATGGCTTTCTCTCTTGGCACATTTGCTGGGTGACAGACCCTCAGGAAACACATGACTTGGAGCAAGTTGTGGGGTATGTGCTCCTTTCAGGGAATGAGGAGGCTTGAGAGAAATTAGAGGTGGCAAACCTTTTCTTTTTAAAGCAAGGGGACTTTCGTTTTATGAAAAGACCTGTAATCCACCCTTTTCTTCATATCTACAGGAAGCTATTATGTTTCTCCTTGCCTTTGAGCTTGTGACAGTGCTGCAGTTGGAAATGGGAGAGCAGCTGGTCAAAAAGCCACTCCACTTGTAAAGACTCACAGGACAGGGGCATAACACTACAGACTTCAAAAGAAACCCCTTCTCTAAAACTGCGCATACCAGTTTATCCTAAGACTATGAAAGCATAAAAGATTATATTTTCATTTGCATGGTTTGCTGGTTTTTATTTGGCAGCTACAATAACAACAGGCTACAGTGAGCCCATAAAACAAAGTGAGAACAGCAGCTCATTTTTGTGGCAGAATGTAATGGCTATGGCTAAAGAGCTTGCATAATTCATCTTAAACCCTTATGCCTCTATTTATTGACTTTTAAATGAAAATTAAACTCTTAGAGCCATAAGGAGGCTTCTGGTATCTGAAATGGGATTTCGATGATGATATTTTTATCTGACACTACCAGCTGAAAGCTCCCATCAGGAAGTGTTTTGCTGGGAAGCCCCATGGCTGGGCAGGGCTGGGTCTCCCCTCCCCAGCCTGCTCTTGGTGTAGCACCAAGGCCTTTGGAGACCCAAGGAGGAGGGATTGACTGGCCTTACCTGGGAGTCTGACCTGAGAGGTGGCAACCAAAAGCTGTGTTTCCATGATGGGAGGATGGTCATTGAGGTGACTCACAAGACAATATTTACCACATTGACAAAGTAAAAAGGTGAAGAAAAACGAAGGTATCTGATTTCCTCAAAAGCAGCTTATGGTAATATCAGGTATGATGCCTTTCCTAATATACAAGATTCAGCTAACCATACTGTTAGGGCAAACAAAGGATTTTTACTTCCCAGAAGCTTTTAGAAGGTTATTTTGTTTGTTTCTCAGATTTTTCTGTGATGTATCATTTCCCCCTCTTCTTTATTCTCCTGAAGATAGAGCAGACTCAGGAAGTGAATTGCTGCTTACGGAAGTGTCCTGCCTCCAAGCTGACTTATATAGTAGGACATATGGCATAAGTTATATTTGGACAGATGTGAACAAGTAGTCAGTAGATTTGATAAGATTCTTTATTTAAACTAACTTGCACAGTGTCACTGTTCCACCGTCTTTCTCTCCTTCAATCTGATCTTTTGCTGGTTTCAAGAATTTTAAATATACATTACAGCCAACTGGTCTGTAAAGCTTTAAATGCATTTAAGAGCATTCAGTCATGACAATAATGTCAGATTTTCTCTCCACTATGATTGGCAAATATCTGCTTTTGATGATAAAGCAGGCACAGATGATACATTGTATAAGCTGCAAACTCCAAGTGATTAATCAGACAGCCAAACTCAATGCAAATGATTCTTGTTGATTTGTTTAATTTGGCCACTAATGCTCCTGTTTCACTGGTGTGGAGTTAAGGCACAAAGTAGTTCTGTACCTCCCAAGGGTAATATAGAAATAAAATCTAAAAAAAATAGAATTGAATGAATTCCAAGAGGTCATGTAATTAATCTCCCAGCCTGGACTGCTGTCAGGATCATCTGTATCTGGGCTGTTTCTGGCTAATGCTGGTCCATCCTGTGTTTGGAAATCTCCAGTGAAGGACACCCCACCATCCGCCCAGGCAATTGTTCCCACTTCTCCATTAGCCTTTCCAGAGATAATATTTTTCCTGGTGTCTCTTTGCAAGTATTGTTCTAAGAAGCTTCTTACTTCCGTCCAACCCAGAGTGATCATGCAGAAGAGTTTATTTCCTTTGCACATTAATAGCTTCTGTGCTGGAGGCCAGCCATCACACCTTGTCCAGCCTTGTCTAATGCAGGTTAAACAGCCCTGCATGTTCCTTGTAGGTCATGTTTCTCATGTTGTATTTTGTATTTTTCAGCTTCTAGTTGGTCCACATCCTTCATGGCCATGCCCTAGCTATGGATCCTGCATTTACACAATTTATGATTCCTTCCAAAGAAGAACATTTTGCTTTCCTCCTAATTGCCATGCACCCAGCTCTTTTGGTCCATTTTCTAGTATGGGACCAGGACCATTTTGAACGCTTCTTTCCTCCAGTGTGCTTATAGCTCATTCCAAGATGGTTCATCTGCAAATTTAAGAGTTGTATTTTTAAGCTGTTTATCTGTATCATTAATGAAAAAAATGAGTTGTATCAAATCTAGGTCAGCTATCTAGAGAACCAGACTCAATATAGCCCTTCAATATGGCAGTGAATTTTTGGTAATGATCCGCTATGCGTGGCTTTTCAGCCACTTTTGCCACCCCTGATTAGTTCTGGCTTGAGTATGTTCCCTGGTTTAGTCACAAGGGCACCAAGCAGGGCAAGGCAAACAGCCTGGCTGAAGGCAAGACACAGTGTTGATTATCTCCCCTTCTTTCAAGACCTCTTAACCAGTTTCAGAGAGGAACTGGTTTTGTTTAACGTGCTTCATTCATGATTAATCAGTGTGAACCAACACTCATCTCTTTGTTGTCTTCTAGGTGGTTTTAATATGTTTAATTATTAAATTTGGTAAATGGCCCATAATTCTCTTTTCATCCTCTTTAAGGAAAAAATACCCCACTTGTCCCTCCATAAGTTGTCAAAAATGGCTCCTACTGATCAGGATATTACTTCAACCAGCCCTTTGCCATCAAGAGGACGAAGGGTAAGTACAATACAAACTAGGAAATTATGAGCACCTTATCAATGACTTAATAGAAACTCTTTGGTGGTGAAAAGGAGGGGTTGCAGTGCAGCCTTTTATCCCAACACATCACTTTCTCACCAGCCTGAGCAGAGCCCACTCCCTCACGTTAGCTCTTAAACCTCAGCTCTGCAAAATTAAACTTTCCTAGCGTGTTATAACTCTCAAAAGATAGCGTGGGTGGGTGAAAAATGCATTCCTCAAGGCTTGAAAATAGATGTAAGTGGATATTTGGCATAAGGCTAACAAAAAGAAAAGCCATGGAAATGTATTAATTGCTACAAAAATGGGGTTTAACTGCCAGGGGTGGTTCAGCCCACAGGTCGATAACTCGACCTAATGCTCACCTTTTAGGTACAGGCATGTGCTGCATAAGCATATGTGCCATTTTAACTTCCAACCTCACTTTTTAATGGTTAAAAGCTAATTAAAACATACAGTGGCATTTTGAATCAATATAGCGTATGGACTGCTGCAAATTCTCTCATCAGGCGTGTTGCCCTCAGGAAGCAACATTAACTTCAACAGCAAAATAGGGCTGTGAGCTCATTAATCATCACGCTCACAGACAGTCTGGGAGGCAGTGGCAGCAGCTCTGCATCTTTCTGGTGGTGAAGATTGGATACAATGGTTAGACATGTGAAGTGTTGCACAAACATTAACTATTACAGCCAACTGTCTTTGAAATTGGCATTTATCCCTTCAGATCTTCAGATTAAGAAGCAGAAATAGGACCATGGGGTAGATTTTTTTTTTTTCAGGCAGTGAATAAGAGTCAGGCTGCTATAAGAACTCAGCAACCTGGTGTCCTAACTCTGAAGTCCTCTTATTCCCCTGTAACAAAAAAGAAAACATCCAAAACAACATGCCCCTCCCTAGCTGCCTGGGAATATATGGGTAAGAAAAAAATGTAAGATAAAGGAGGGAAGTGGAAAGATAGTTGAGAAGAAATAAAAGGAAAATGGGAGTCAGAGGTAAACTTAAGGTTAGAAAAAATTAGGCAATAAAGGGGATGAAATTGGTTTATGTGTATAAATGTAGTCTTCAGTGCCTGTGAGAAGCTTTGAGATAACCTTCAGAGCTCTCTGCTTTGGTACAAGATGCTCACTGAAACTGAAGACAAATGACCTTACAGCCTCTGCTCTCCAGTCACATCAGCACTGGTGAATGAGATAGGGCTCACAAGAACACAGCAGAAAAGGGTTCTCACAGGCTCCTCTGTCCTAATCTTGCTGGTCAATTTTAGCAGATGCCCTCTGAAGCAAAGGTTCACAGACTCTTTTGTGCTAAAACCTCCTAAGCTGTGGCAGTTTTGTCCTTGCTGCAACCACTTTTGTGTAGAGTCTGATGAGCAACTTCGGAGACATACAGGTAACACTGGTAGTGTGACCCTGCAAAATGACTTATACCTGGTTTTCCCGGGATGTGAAGACCAGAAGGAGAACCTGAATGTTGGCTCTTAGCTTTGTATAGGATTGAGTCACATGAGTTCCAGCACAGACTCTTTTTATTGGGACTTTGTGCTTAGAAGCATTCAAATTTTTCTTTCCATCGAGTATTTTTTAAGCTTCAGGGCTTTTTGCTGGGTGTGTACACTGTAAAAGAAGTTAGTCCCTTCCTGAGTCAGTATGGACTGAGGGTGGACAGTCAAACTGGGGACATAGCACTGCTCTTAATTTTCCTCCTGCACTCCCTTCCTGCGGTCCATCAGACCCCTCTCCTGCCCTGTAGAGGAGGAGGAGAGCACTTTGTGCTGGCTCTCGCTGTGTGAGCTGGCCTGTGCATGTGACTTCTTCTGGGGGCACGGTGGTGTGACTGGGGACCCATCTTCATAAAATCTGGAGACAGCATGCAGAAACATTAGTGATTGACGAGGACTGAAAAAGTGCCAGGGAAGAGAGAAGCTTCCAAATAAAGCAAAGTGCTAAAGGAGTGCAGGCTGCACATGTCTGACACTGCTGCTGCCTCACGGGGCAGGGGCATTCCCTCTGGTCATGCAGGAGGAAATATCTGCACAGTCCACAGCACAGTACAGCTTCTACTCACCAGCTGCTGGCGACACGTCCACCATGTACTCCTTCATCTCTGGCCCACGTAGATCCATTGGTCCCACTTCCCTGCACTCTGGCATTTATTTTTGTGCCAGGCAGAAAGTTTCATACCTCCTACTTTCACCTCTGGAGCCATAGGGCTTCTAAGGGACCCTGAGAGGTTTCTCCTTTTTGAGGTGCTAGGGGCCTCACTTCCGTGGTCCTTTTTCTTTTTAAGCAATTTTTAATCAGACCACAGAAGAAAGATCTCAGGGGAAAGGTAGGTGCAGAGCTAGGAAAGGGGGATGCCTGTAGGACCTGGCATGGTGAATCAAAGGCAGCTTTCCTCAGACTGTTTCAACAGGTTATTGGCTTCTGCTGAGGGGTCAGATATGGCCTGAGGGCAGCTGCTCAAAGAGGTCTGTCCTGCCATGGGGAGGCTTCAATATTAACCCTAAATTAAATTGAGCCAGTGTTCACAGGACCATCCAGGCAGGAGAAGAAAATAAGATAGTGTAACATAAGAGGGCACGGGAGAAGGATTTTGCTCTGTAATGGCAAATTACCCACTCAAAAATAACATTAAAAAGGGAGGAAAAAATTAACGAATAAAGTCTGCACATTATTTTAAATCACAGAAGTGTCAAAAATGGTAATGCCTATATCAAGGCTGCCCTAATGTAGCTTTAATTTGCATGCCATTGGCATTGATTTGATGTGAATATTTACTCTCCTATTCAATTAAGAAAATCCATAACTGCCACCATATTTTAATGTTAATGTATTTTTACACAGCTCTGTGTTTACCTTATTTTCTCTTCTATAACATTAACACTTTTTTTTGTTAAAAATGTGTGAAAGATTAATTTGTAGAATGACGGGATATGTGGGTGTGTAGCACAGGCCAGATGGAAGGGGTGTAACATGACAGTTTTCTTCTGTGGCTTCGTTTTGTTTTTATTGTTGTAAGCGAGCAAAGTATAACTAAAATTATCATTTCTTCTCTGGGCAAAAAGAACTAAGTGGTAAGTTCCTCTTTTATTCCCCATGGCTCTCAGTGCTCCCATGCAGCTGCAACCCTGTTCAGGATAGCTGACAGGTTGATAAATATTTGTCTAAAACTTCAGCTTATGTATTTGAAAATCACTGTGGTTTAAAGGAGGGAATTCGTACTCAGGCTCCATAATTCCATATCTGTGGAATAGATCTGAATTCAGATTTATTCATAAACAAGAGCAATATTTTGAGACTTACTAGTCTTCACTTGGCTGGTAAGGGTGAAAACAGGTACCCTTAATGCTGAAAAAAGAAAGAAAAAGGAAAAAAGATCTATCCAAGACAAAGCCTTTTTAATCTATAAAGCTATCCATTCAAGAAAGCTTTTTAATTGTTGAAAGAGGGCTGTTCCAAGGCCAAATTCTAATTTACACATAAGTATTGTAGGAGTTTGGTATAGTAAATGTCCTTATTGAAGAATAAAGCAATTAGCACAGTAACTTGCTGTCATCTGGCACGTAAAGGCATTCCAAGAAAAAGTTAAGTGTTGAGGAAAGGAGAGAAATTCAGGACAGCATGTGGGAGAGGAATATGGAGGCTCCTTTTTATGCCACTCAGGAGAAAAGGAGGGGAGAGAAAACCCACTGCAGACTTCATCTGTTCCCTTACCTCATCACGAATTGACCCGAGTTTCTTCCCTTCTTTCAAGGGAAGGGGGAAAAAATGCAACCATACCTAAGGTCTTTCTTAGAGCTAAAGTCCTGAAAGCATGATACCATAAGCAAAAGCTGTAAGTTTTGCATCCTTATCCACAAATGCCTATTCTGCCCTGTAAATTTGCCTGTGAACACACACGTGCTTCATGAGCTTTGCTGATACTCCAGTCTTCCGTGTCAGTGCTACCCACTCTCTCATATATGGGAAATCATCCCCTTAAAATGGTCATTCTTGTTTTTTTCCCCACAGTATATGCACACAAATCTCTTGGCTGCTTTAATGTCTTGCAAGTGCACCTGATGAAACATCTGTGATCTTTAAACAGGCACCCAACACTTTCTTCTGTCTAAGACACACACCCCACCAAAAATTCTGCTATGCTTGCACATCAGAAGACCTTTTTGCTTGTCATTTTGACCACTTTTGGTGTGGATGCAGTCATACGTGTACCAGAAAAAGTGCCAATTTTCCTCCAGTTCTCTGGACTGACAAAAAGGAAGGTTTGCTCAGGTTTCAGACAAACGAGTTGTTTTGGTTTAACAACCATCACAGGTTTCAGTCCAGAGCAGAAAGTTCTGAGGAGTCAAAAGTAGTGGAAATGGAGTATTATAGTTCAAATAATTTAGCAATAACTTAATTTGTTTTTCAATTTTTGAAGTAATGAAATAGAGCTGTATTCATTCAATCCTCCCAACCCTGTTAGTGCAGATGGAGGATTACTCCATTTTGAGTGTTTTGTCCACTCTAAGGTGCTGGATCTTTGCTGGGTGATTTCATAAGTAAAAATAACAAGGGGTTTGCTAATTTTCCTGTGAAAATACTGCTTTCTGTAAGTGTCATAACTCTAGTCTGGGGCTTGCTGAATCAAGAGTCCCTTTTCTTTTTTCTCTTACCCATATATATTTTCAAACAGGTTTATGCCCTAAATTTAATTGACTGATAGCAGCTTTCTACTTTTCTCTTCACTATTTCCTCAAAAATCAAGCTTTCCAAGCCTGTTAGCATTCGTAACTTCTTCTCTGGTTTATGAGCTCTTTACTGTTCAGCCTCAGTTATGTATGGGGAGTTACAGAAACTTACTGCAGAGCCACCAGCAGTTTCTCTGGTCTGTTCTGGGCTTGGTGTCTCTGGGATGTTTCGCTCCTATGTCACAATATGAAGTCATATCTAAAACTGAGGAAGTGATGCAACTGCAAGAAACGGGTGCTCTCAGGCAAATGTGAGAGCAGACTGTGGTTGTTGGTGTTGCATATCACCCTTTTACACAACACCAGTTCAAAACTGGGTTTGTAGAGGTGCAGAGGCTTTTGGGTGCTGTTTGTGCAGCTCCTCCCCAGACCTAAGTGGTGAAGTGAAAAGGCATCTAGTGCTGTAGTCACCAGACTCCCAATAGGCAGGTAAGATTCACCCAAATGCAGTTTATATGGCTGCTGATGTGTCTTGTGAGCCCAATCCATTCACATCCAGTGAGAAACAATCATCACAGAATCACAGAATGGCTTGGGTTGGAACAGGCTCATGATTAAAGATCACCTAGTTCCAGTCACTTGGCCATGGGCAGGGACGCCTTCCACTAGATCAGGGTCCTTAGAGCCCATCCAACCTGGCCATGAAGACTTCCACTTAGGATGGAAGAGGTGAGCTTAGTGAATGTCAACAGAGAGGGGCTGGAGACAGGGAGAAAACCAGAAAATGAGAGGAGGTGCCAACTCACTGTGCTTGCATTTCCTCTACAAAGACCCCGTGCTGCTTTGGGTGTCTGTCAGGACCTGCTCAGTGTTACTTAAGTCCACACAGCCATGAGCAGTAGCAAGAATAACTATCAGAAAGCAAAGACTACCTGTTTCCAGATAATTCTGTGCATCCCAGCTCTGAAGGAGGTGCTGGAGCTGCTTCCTCTGTGCCCTCTGGCTTCCACCCACTCCTGAGGATACTGCAGGTTTTGGATGAGGAGATAACCAAGAAGGAACGAACCACATCAGCAGGCAGGAAGGTATGTTTGCCTGGGGAGACCTTTTGCAATTAAAACTAGGTAAAACAAGCAAAACCCATAACAAACAAAAGCTTCCTCAGCCCAGGGGGTTTGACATTGTCCCTGTGTCCAGGCAGGGAGCCAAGCTGCCCCAGAGATGTGCTTCCCACATCTTCCCAGTCACTTTCACTTCACCCTCCCTCTCCATCCCTTTGAGGAAAAAGAAAATCTAGAGCTGACTCCCTCTTTAATAAAGCCATATTATGCCATGCAATGCAGTACATGCTCTGTAGGTACACCTTATTCTTTCACTTGGCTGTTTTGTGGTAATAATTCTTCTCCCCTTCAATCACACCCACTTTTTTGAGATACTATAGCTTGGTTCCTGTTTAAAGGGGATTGAAACCTAGGTGGTGGGCCACAGGTTTAAAAACTAGACCTGTCAACACAATTTATGTCAGTCATTGACTGTATAATTGTCTGACTTCATATGGATAAGTAGTTACTGACTGCTAATATTAACAAAAGGGATCTTCTTTTACCTTCTTAAAAATTCCTAAGAAAACCCACATTTCATTGTTAAAAACTCATTGCTGGGTTGGGGGTTTTCTTTGAGGGTTTTTGGGTTTTTTTGGTTTTTTTTTGTTTTGTTTTGTTTTTGGTTTTTTTTTTTTAGTATTTGAATAAGCTTCAGTTTGTCAACAACTTTCTGTCACTGTGGTGCCTCTNAGAGAAGAACCCAGAGTGAGAAATCTGTTTTCAAAGCTGTTAAGACAGTCACAGTGAGGCTTTGAGGATGAACAGGTACAGGTGGGATTCAGAAAAAAAAATATGCATTTCATCACTGTAAAAATATAAACAAACTCTGCCAAAAACCAGAGGAAAGCAAGCAGACTATCAAGCTGCATAACCTTATCCACTGCCATCTTCATACCTGATGTACAGGATTTAAATCAGTACTGAAAATAGTGGTTACACAGCACATTTGCAAAAACTAATTTATTTGTTGGGGTTTTTTTTCCCCCCTTTTTGTCTTGTATGTTTACCACAGCTGCCAGAGGGCTGTCCTTGCTCCATAGATGCAGGTGAGGATGCAGAGGGATGGCTGAATGCTACGCTGCTCTAAGTCCTGGGGATCCTGGAAACGGGCATATGCCTGATCAACCACAGCCTCACCTGGGCCACCCTCAGGAGGTGGGGCCAGTTGCAGCCCCTGAATACAGCAGTGCCCAGCAGCCCAAGTGGCAGAGTTACCATTTTCTCTCTTTGCTTACTCTCCTCAGACACTGGCACTGTCCTGGGCTTAGGCACTCGGCTCCAGGACAGGTGGGGACATCTTCCAGGTCTCCTGTATGACCAGGGGGCTCATGTCCATCATGGCAGCTCTTAGTGGAGAGGCTGGTCTGTGGCCCAGAGCCAGGACAAAATGCTTGATTTTAGTACTTTGTGCAGATTTGTGTGGTTGCTTTTCATTATTAGATTGTATTTTCTTGCTAACAAAAATGATTTTCAGCCTTTTTTCCACTGGTTGGTCTTATTTTGTCTCTAGTCATCATAAAATGCTAGAAATACCATGATGCAAAGGTTTCTTGTGTATCAGTCCTTACTAGCAGCCAGCTACAAGTCACATGCTTTTTCCAAGCGCAAATTGACCAATTTTAGCAAGAGGCTGAAAAAACATTGTGCACATCTCTAAAAACCATTCCTTGCCCCAACCCAATGAACAAGCATTTCTCAAGGCTGAGCAATAGTGTTGTGTTTTCAAGATATTCTCTGCCAAGGATTTTGGTCTCCTGATGATGGACCAAGACCTCTGGGAACTGGCCACAGCCAGAACTTTCCCACTTTGCCGAGAGCATGGGGCTACTAGTAATTTCAGGGAATGGAATGAACAAAGAGACTCCACTGAAATCCACTCTAAATAAATACAGAATTTACCTCTGTTCCTTTATTTTGAAAACATTAGATGCTGGAACATTGCTGTTTCTTTTTTCAAGACCTTACTCAGCCAGGGTGGGTGACTGCACCCTCACCCTGCCACCTGCCAGCCCTCATTGGGGTTGGAGCCAGGAAGCAAGCTCTAGCCCGGCCACCTCACTTCTGGAGAAACAACAATTCCTGTACTGCTGGACAGAGCTCATGTGGAATGTGATAATTGGTTGATATGCTCCATAAAAGTTGACAGTCTCAGAGAGCATCCTCTGTATTCAGACTGGGTTTTGTGGGAATGGTGAGATGAGCTGCAAGGAAATGACCGGGAAGGTACTCTGCTTCAATTGTTGTGCAAAGATGAAGGACATGCTGGAAAGCATTAAATCTTCATTACCTGCCACCAGCTCACCAGCAAACCTGTGTGTTCTTCAGTGACATGGGCGTTTCCCTATAGGAACCTCAAGAAGAAAGATCCAGTCATGGAGGTCATTGGGCTAGGACTCAGGATGTGGTCTAGGCTCTGCCCTCAGCAGACACCCTGTGGCATCCCCTACCTCAGTAAAGGAGGCTCCAGTTACCAGTGCTGTGCTCTGCAGAGCTGCCTGGGAGGTTCTCAGATCAGACAGCAATGAGCTCCACAGAAAAGCTTATAAATATATTTAATTTATGAACATTTACTGTACGCTGCACACTGAAATCTGCCAACACTAATCCAAAAGAATTACACATTTTAGACCTGAACATAACATACTGTATGCAGTAATTCACATCAGAGCAACCCATATGCTACTGTTAATGTGCCAACTGACACATGTTAAGCCACAAACATAAGAAAGGATTGGATTTCAACTGCATTTTTTGTATTTCAGTTATTCCTCGGGTCCATTATTTTTATTCACCATTATCTTCTCTCTCCAGACAGACTGCTCTCCCTAACACATCTTCCACTGCCCTACCAGATTTCCTGCTAGGTAGAGACTGCCCTGGAGACAAAGGGACTAACATAAGCACATAGGCTGGGAAGCACAGAAATAGCACCCCCCTGCAATAATCTAGGTCACTTAATAGCCTACTTTCAGGGTTCTCAGTGAACCCTGTACCCACTCCTGCTAGGCAAAGAGAAACCCTGAGAAGAAGTGGGTGGATGAGTAGACAGCCAGCCATCCCAAGTGTCAGATCTGACTCCTCGGGAGAGATGCGTCGAAGATGCTCTGACAGAATGTGTCTGAGCTGGAGGCAAATGTTTCTGTATTATATTCATGACACAAGAGTTCTGCCACCTTGCAATATGTGCGCGCTGTTGCTGCTTGATGGTAATAACTGGATTTTTCCAGCGAGTCAGTGAAAAGCGCCCCAATGCCATTACAATAATTAGGTCTCCAGGTTTCTTGAGCTAGGATAATCCCCCAGAAATCGGTACGTTTTGCATAAGGCAAGTCAGGAGCCACTGCAGGAGTCTTGGAGAATAAATGTGCCCCATGTAGCAGGGAAGAATCTGCTTCTCACCTTCCAGGTTTGTCAAGGTGTGATACCAGCGATCAGAATGTATGACAAAGGACCAAACTGCCACCAGCTTCAGTTCTCCTCCCCAGCGAGCCAAACCCATAGACTTGCATGGGGTTAGCACCAAAAATTGTGTGAAGGATGCAATTTCATTATGTAAGCAGGAGGGTTTAAAATAGGAAAACCAAAAAGAAGACAAGAGCACTTGTCATCATGCAGATTTAAACCACAAACTTTCAGTTACCTTATCAGATGAATACTGCTTAGGGAAGCGACTGATGTATTTTATGTAGGGTAGCTACTGAAGAGGATCTGACAGAGAATTAAGTAATAGATTCCGCAAGTATTTGGCAATGCATCAATAACGTCCTGGAGAAATCAGACTCCTGAGTCTCTTCTTGATTAAAGGAAAGCAGCTGCTGGAGTCTCAGAACTTGAAAAAGTGGCTAAATGTGACATGTGAGAAACCAGAATTTATCTCCCTGCTAGAGCTGACCTAGTGTGAATTGTGAAATGAAGGAAAGAATAGCTGGCTTGTGTTTAAGGTAGGAGGTGAGACCACACGGTAAAAATGTCTTCCAGTGCATGGGTAGAGAGACCGTGATGCACATAACCCCAGCCTTTACATCAACATATTCCTATGGATGATTTGCATCCTCTTTCTTTCTCTGTCCTTTCGGCCTGTGTGGGAAATGCAGTGTAACTCACAGCGGCATGTGCTGTGAAAGCTAATAATACCCTGGAGATGATGGAAATAGCATCCTTGAGGTAAGAGCTTGCACTTTAATTTCAGCACAGAGAAATCTTATGGGATTCCCTTATTCAGAGTTATATACCTCACTCTTTTCTAGAAACTTCAAAGTCTTTTATGTTAAAGAACCCTTTCATCATGTCCTCAGACTGGTTTAATTAAATTTAGGAGACTACTGCATTCTTATAAAATAAGCAGAAAAGCGCCTGCCATTTAAGCAGAGTCCTATATATAATTTTATTTTTACTATTACTCCAACTTCTTTTATTTCAAAAATACATATAAGATTTAGATGTGATTGCAGAGCCTAAACCCAAAGAGATTAGGCATGTTGATAGCCCTGCTCATGAAAGTCTGCAAGATCCAGGCATTTAAGACAGTTCTAAATATAAGACAGAGGGCTATCCATTAATACTAATTTTAATTTGATAAAAATATCTCCCCAAGCTCTCCTTCTAATCAGTAAAGAGGGAGGTAATCCCCTTAAGCCTCCTCTTTAGATCTGTGGTCCACAGCCCTGCCCAACTTGGGGTCCAGGACAGGACATCCCATCTTGCCATTTCCATACGGGAAACAAAGCAGAGAATAGCTGCTGAGCAACGTAGATCTCGCAGAACTATATGGAACAGGCTAGCATGAATCCTCTCCACAGTGTGTTCAAAAAAATGCCTGGGTTTTATGCCTAAAGTATGTGTCTTGGGAGGTGAGACAGGAGTCACCACACACAGTAAATATTTGAGGTTCTGTAGTGCAAGTTCAGTGGTTGACAGAGGGTGTGATGGACATGAGAAGAGCCATGCTGTGTAAGATCAAGTGTCCATCTCAATAAATATTCTGCACTGAGCAGTGACCAAAATTTGTTGTGGGAAGACTATAAGAGCAAGAGAAGCAGGTAGTGAGACATCCCCCTGTATCAGTCACCCAGCCTCAAGCAATTTGCAACTCAGTGATCTTCTGAGCCAAAGGTGGTGTCTTGGAGTGGATTTTTTCCTCTTTGTCCAGTTTCTTCTGCTTGCATAAACTTTCAGCCTCCTGTGGCAGACCATCTCTAGCTAAACCACGTGCTATGTGTCAAGGTGGAGAATCTTCTTTCGTGTATTTTTGACATGCCATGTAACAGTGTAGTCTTGTTTCAAAAGAGACAATAAACAATCCGTCCATATTCACCCTGTTTACACCATTCTTTTTTTTTTTACTCTTATAATCTCCCTTTATTTTCCAGGCAGAATGGTCCTATTCTACATTGTCATTCCTGATATGATGTGCATAAATCTACAAGTTAGATGAAAATTAAATTTTTTTGCTCAAGAAATGCTAGAATGGGTAGACGGACAGAAATGCTTAAGCACAAGTAGGAACACCCAGGGAGCCAGGAAAATTATTAGACGTTGGCAGATGTGTTACTTCTAGCCTGTGGATCTCCCAGGGTAAGGCATAGCTCCTGCCTAAGTCCCTCAGGGAATTTTCTTGGTCTGCTCACATCCCTCCAGTATTTACTGTAAAAGGTAAACCCTCATGTTTTCCGCTCACCCTATTTTCCCTTCAGAGCTGTAGAAAACCTGGTGAGAAGAGACATCCTTCATGCTCTAGTAGCTGTAATGGGAAACCCTTGCTTCTCCTAAACCATGGCTTCTTGCTGGCTTCTTTTGTACAGGACATAAACCGGGAAATTTCTTGCAGATTACCCTGCCCATCCCAAAGGCTCCAACTGATCTGGGAAGAACTCTTGCTCTTACAGAAAACGATGATTAAGGTGGTGAATGTGACTATACTGCCTTTGAGTCCACACACGCGCTGGTCTTGTGGCACTGCTTCCACCTGCAAGGAGGGCTGGGAGAGACAGGCCTACCAGGACACTGCTGGCATGTCTGTTTGCTTGGTTTGTATTCTCAGGGAAAGTATAGCTAGCTGGGAGGCAAGGTCTTTATGACAGAATCACAGAATCACTGAGACTGGAAAAAGACCCTTAAGATCAACAAGACCAAACATCAGCCCAACACTGCCAACTAAACCATGTCCCTAAGTGCCGTAGCTACACATCTTTTAAACACCTCCAGGGATGGTGATCCAACCACTGCCCTGAGCAGCCCCTTCCAATGCATGAGAACCCTAGATGACTCCTCCTGAAAGTGATTTTGGCTGGACAGTATCACAATCATTCCATGCACGAATGTCATGATGACACCTCAAACCCCATCCTATTGTACCACTTTTTCAGCTTGCACTAAAATTAATAAAGAGAGCAGCATAATGACTGAATTTAAAGTTTTATCTTTAAAGTGGCTTTAAAGTTTAATGCTGCCTTAACACACTTGGGGCATTACAGGTGGAGTGGGGATGAACGTACTGAAGTGCTAGTGTTTCCTTAAAACAGATTGCATTCCTGGTGACCTTTCACTGCCACGTGTTATCTGGAACTGAAGTTGAATAAGTGAGTCAGAGATTTCATTTCCATGGTTTGAAGCATGGTTCCATGGTTTCGCTCTTGTCCTCCCCCCATCCAAGTACGAATGCAGTCTTAGCAAAGCACTGCGTTCATTTAGCTATACCCAGTTGGTACTTGTTGCCAAATGGAATGTAGATTTGCCTCAGAGAAGATCACTCGTGACTAATGAAATGGCAATTAGTTTATGCAACTTATGAGCATTAGTATTTCTTTTACTTTACAATATTACCTAAAAGCATCTCAGAGGTATTTAAACTGCAGCGTTATCTGTTCAATGCTGTCTTTTAAATAAATAGTCCTACTAAATGTAAGAAGCTGGCATTTGTACTGCATGCACCTATGTTATCATCATCGCAAAGCAGATGCAGAATGTAAGGCGACTTGAACAATCAGCACTGTAATTTGCACAGTAACATTGTTTTAGATCTAATTAGTGCTTATGCAGATCCCTTACAAAAATGTGAAAACCGCACCAGGATGTAATTGTTAATGAATTTAGTGCAAAGCACATCTGCATAAATTCCATTTCAGCAAGAAAAAAACCCCAACCTCTAAGTTCAACTGCTATTTGCTCAAGAGCCAAAACACTGTGAATTGTGCCCACTATGTTTTAGCCTTGCTCTGCTGGCTTTGATATTTCAAATAAATACTACGAAGTTAAAGCCTCCAGCTGCAGACCAACCCATCTGTAGATGTTTGTTATATTTGGCAGTATTCAAAGATGATTTGCCTTCCTGCTGAAAAATAAAATTAAAAAAAAGAGGTTCTCTCAGCAAAAAACCAAAATTGAAATACTTATCAGCCAAAAACTAAAGTTTAAAAATATTCTGTGTGGGTCAAGTGACAGAACTTTTTGTGCAGCAGGCATGCATGTATACTCTGCCTATAGTTTGAACTCTGTACCTTGCTCCATGTGTATGCATAAGTCCATCTGTAATAACTTCTTTCTGAACTGCAGAACATATCCATGGCTGACAAGGAGTGCCACTAGTGGATGCAGGTGACTGATCTTAAATGTCATGCACCTTAGAAACTGCTCATCTGCCCTTCAAGAATAGCATCAAGATCTATTCCACCACCTTTGTTTCGTCAGAAATGCTTGCTGAAGTTTAGGCAGGGTTCTGGAGTTGGTCTTCCAGCAAAGAACTGGGCTCATGAGCTTTTTGTACCAGCATTATAAATGTCACTCAAGAGTTTGAAGTTTGTCAGGAGCGAGTTTCAAGATGAGAATATTTTTTGCTGAGTCTTGGCTTTATGTGTGGCCTCTATATGCAAATATAAAGGTGGACCTTGCAGGTACCAGGCCTTCAGTAAGCTTGTGTATGGGCTTTTTTTTATATGGGCCTTAGATACATGGTTTTCCTTCCTAAATAGAGCAAGGATGGTTTTTGCAAGACCACAATTGTTCTGAAAGGCATTAGACCATGGCGAGCTTAGGGGAACATCAGAGCAGGAGTCAGGAACACCCAAAAGAACAACCTTGCCTGTCTTCCTACCCTGGCCTACCAAAAAATATCTTCTCACAAGCTCAGGTCACGCAAAACAAGTGAGTGACCCAAATCAGAAGTTATATTGTGTGATATTGGAGAGGTCTTAAGCACATTGATACCTACAGACCCAACAGACACATACTTGAAAAAGATTATCAGTCTTGGCTTTTTTTTTTATTTTATGTTGGTTTTTACCCCAAATATGGCATTCACAGTTAGGCTCAGACCCTTTCCCCTTTGTTATCATTATCTGAAACACTTTTCATCTCTGTACTTTTTGTAAATAAAGTATCATTTTATTTTTGCTTCCATGAGGTTTGGCTGTGCCTTTTTTCTAAGAAATCAGAACGGATTCATGAAAGAGGTGACAGAGCAATTCAGAGAGCTCTCTTACTTCAGGCCCTGTCAGAAACTTCCTATGAGTGATTAAATCAGGCAACAAGTTTAACCTTCCACACTTAATTCTCCATTTCTGAATAGGAGAAACTATAGCACCAGTTATGTAATTGAGGCATTCATGTTGAATGACTGTGTTAAAAGATGCTGAGTCATTCAGATATCATCTGATGCACCTACATAAAAATCTTAATGCAATCAAGATTTTGCATTAAAATGGATAGCTTCTCAAGTTAATCGATGAACCTAGTGAAAACCTTCGTAAGATTGCTATCCATAAATTTGTTAAAAGGAGATTAGTAAGATACATCCTGGCCAGCAGGCTTCAGGTTTTCTTTGGCCAGCAAGAACACGTGCTCAGCGCCTGAGGCCCACGGCCCTTTAAATGTCAGATGATCCCGTGCCAGTGACAGCTGCCGTGTCAGCCCATAGAGCCCAAACCAGGGATCCCAGACTGCTGGCCCTGGCTATTCGTGCTCCAGCCTTGACAGCCCGAGGGAGTAACAGGAGAGGAGCAAGAGGGGACCATAGCAGACCTACATGTGATGGAACTACAGAGGGACACCTAGCAGACAGTGAGGCCCCAACAGCACAGTGGCTTGGCTGCATTTCTCCATAAAGTTGTGCTCCATTTCATAAAGAAAACTCCTGTCTGAGCTCTGCACAAAGAACTCAAAGAGAAGATCTCCTAGTGTCTGTATTTCAGTTTGAACCAGCAACCATTTAAACCATGCTTTTCATCTCCTCTTTTTCCCTATTCTCTAGTAGAGGTCAACATTTCTGTGACCAAAATTTCCCTTTCTATCAAGAGGTTACTAGTGAGGTTTTCAAAATTACAAGTTAGGTGGCACTGGTCTGTTTTGGGCTTCTCTTTGACATGATATTCACAAATGTAGAGGACTTCAGGGACTGAGGGAAAGAGAAAGACTGGTAGACAGTAGAACATGATTAATGGCAGAAGTGGAGATGAGGATGTTGAACAGAAGGAGGAGAGAGGGAGTTGTGGAGGACAGAGAGAAGTAGGTGTCATTAAAAGGAAATGAGGAGACAAAGAAAAGAGTAGACGCATGTGAACTGCACAGAAAGCTTCCTTTTCAAGACCTCAAATCTCAACAGTTATTTTAGTTTTCTGTTTTGTGAGGAAAACTGACACTACACAAAGATGAGGGGACAGAAATTTGTGGAATGTAACTGCTTTGTACCCACTTATGGTGGCGCTGAGTTTGGGTCATTAGGAAACAGTTTCAGAACTGTTCCAACAGTTCCATTCAGAAAGTGGAAAGATAAATGTTGTAGACACCCAATATAAACTTTCTCTAATGGCTGATAAAACTAATATCTTCTGTTTTTTTTTAATAGATATTCAAGAAATTCACAGTTTCCAGCATCCAAAGCCTTTTTTGTACATGCTGAGAAATAAGAAGACGCATTACTAGCTGGAATAATGGCAGTCAGCAATGAAACCAGTTCCTTTTCTGACCTGCTTCCCCATCACTGGCCTGACCCTTGGACATGCCACCAGAAAGAGATTTACCCACTGAAGTAGCAATTAAGGAATTAATGATTCTATCTTTTGGGTTTTTTGTTTTTTTTGGTTGGTTTTTGGTTTCATTTTTGTGCGGCTTTTTGTTTGGGTTTTTGTTTTGGTTTGGTTTTTTCCTACAGATTTCTTTTTTTTTGTTTATGTTTCAGGCATTTCTCTATGCTCTTCATCTGTTGCTGAAGACGATCATGTGTATCTACCTTTTTTGAGAACTAGTCCTCCAAGCAGTTACTCATGGAACTTGAGCAGCCATGGGAATTGCAGCTTGCTGCTGGTTTGGACCTAGGAGAAGCCAAAATGGGAATCCTGAGTAATCCCAGGAGAGGGAAAGTGTCTCCTCCATCAGCACATTGGCTGAAACCTGGCATATGGGCAGGACAAGCAGACGTTTTCTTCCTTGCTCTACGAGCCCTTTTCATGTAAACTGTGCAGAATAGAAAATTCAGCTGTTCCCTTTTCCCACAGGTTAGCATGGATAATAAAGACACTTCACTCTTTGCTTTCAGATATTTTTCTAAACTGTTTTGATCCTTGAAACATTTATACTAACAAAGAAATTCCACTGCCTCCTTGTCTCCCTCCCTCCCACCCCTGCCCCAATAACTTGCTCTGTCTTGTAACTCTGACTTGATTTTTGGCATATATTTGCATACATTAGAAACGGAGAGAGGATTAAAGTTTAAGAGGAAATTGTGGCTAGTGTGAAAGGGGAACAAAAGGACATCTGTGAAGTAGCCCACAACTGGCAAGGAAAGCTATTCCACCTCCAGCACCAGCTGCAGGGGAAGTGGTGCCCACTGCCTCAACAAGACTCTCTTTGTTTTGCTGCAAAAACTGGGAGTGGTGGCTTTTAAAGTGACACAATTTGAGGTGAGGAGCTTCCCTTTTCCCTGCTCTATTCTGATATTGTATGGCAACAGATGTTTTCCAAGCAAATAATTTCTCCCAAGATTACCCCAACAAAATCTTCCAGATCCAGAGGGAGTACAGATTTATGATGCTGGGTCTCTCTGCACCCACAGGCAGGCATGCAGGAGTTGCTGCTGTAAATTTCTCCAGGGCTCACTAGTCCTCCTAAACGTGCCACTTCCTCCCAAGGCAGAGGAGGACATTTTCCGGCACTGCTTGGTCCTGCAGCAGCAGAAGGAGCTGGGGACTGTGTGGAGGATGTGGCAGATGGGGGAAAGTGATGCAGGACAGGAAGCAAGCTGGAGCTGAAGGGAAAGCTTAAGAGTAAAAGAAGAGGAGGACAAAAAGATTCAAACAGGAAGAAAAAATGTGTGCAAAGCTGGCTTTCTGTAAGGTAAGAGGGAACTGAGCTTTTTCTGAGGAGGAAAGTCAGAGAGGAAAGAGATGGGGAAACACAGGAATGTGAACATTATCCCACCCAGATGGGGGAGACACTTTTCAATTCTGAAGTGGTGGAAGCACTCTGGATGCATTAGAAATATCCTTTTAATACTCAGTGAAAACAATACTCCAAAACCTTGCTTACCTTCTGCTCGCAGATCCTCTGGAAAGTGTAATGTGTTCATCCTCTTGCTGGGGACACTAAAGAGAGAGGTGTCTGGAATCAGATTGGTCAAATCTCTCTACTAACACTTAGTTTTCTCAAGGGTTTAGAGTGCTGCAGCCAGTCCTCCATTAATAGTCCCTGAAAATATGGGGGTTTTTTTCCATGAATCTGCAAGGTATTGAGATCTGAAGCTTATTTGTTTCCTTTCTGGGTGTATGAACTTGGACTGCTTGGCTCCACTTCTCCCTCTGCCTTAGCCACTTTGCTGTTCTGTTCTCCCCTGGCTACATTCCTGCTTGGGGGCCACTGAAGACTGTAAGGTCAAAAGGAGTCCTGGGGTTTTTCCCCATGTGAGAGTAATGTTCATATAGTGGTGATATCCTCCCTGTGTGTGCCCAGCCCACGCAGTTTGTATGCTGTGATGACTGTCTTCCAGACAGACTCATCCACACCACTTTTATCAGGCTGGCAGAGTCCTCCCTGCCTTCCACCATCATTAAGCTTTAATTAAAAAATAAAAGTGGCTCAAGCCACCAGCTTTAAATTACTTTCATGGAAAAACCAATCAGCCAAACACCAAAATATCCTGCATGGGCTTTCTTTTGAACATATGCAACTAAATGTCTCTGGAAATTCTCATATGTGATTTGATTTTCTGTAAATCACTCAGTTACTGCCAGGTCCCTTCTTTCCTTGTGTGCGCTTGGATGATGAGAAGAGGAGATCTAAGTTTACAGTATGCCCAGGAGTGGAAGAGCTGAGCTTTTTCAAAGGTTTGGGGGTTTTTGTTACTTAGTTTTTCAATTTGTTCCATTTAAAGAGGGTGGGATTTCTTCATAAAGATGCAAATTATAGTTGGAAGTGCTGACTAATATGAGCACTAACTGCTCAGCTCAAGGTCAAGTAGTTTTTAGGTGGCATGTAGTAAGCAGACATGGGGAAGGTTTAGAAAAAAATACTATTTTTGCACATGATTTTGAATGGAAATTATTTAAATTGAAATTGTAAACTAATTTTTTGCAATTGTTGGCAACCCGTCTTTAGATGAATACATTTCTAGTTGGGAAGGTCACGATTCCTAGTCTGTGAGAAGAACATTAAGTGCTGAGTGCCACTGACAGGTTTGCATCTCTCCCTATTGTTGTCCTCATAAGCTGCTACGTGGAATCTTCTGACGAAACCTGACTAATAACATGGATATAAAAAACTCTTGTATTCATCCATACTGGTAAAGCATACCTGACAATGATGCCTAGAGAGGCTACCTGGAACAGAGGCTAGACAGAGTGACAGAGTTAAAGGAATAAAGTAGGTATTTGTTAAAAGGCTTTCAAAGGATACACCTTGGGCAGTACAAGAGCCCGGCTGTGGCTCCACCCGAGATAGACATTGTGTCATGAGTTCTTACACTTTTATAGGTTTTGGTCAATTTACATATTGGGGTTAATTGTCCAATTACAGCTTTAGGTTATGAATTCCCATTCTCCCAGATTGCTCTACTCAATTTGCCATTGTTTACACTTTTTGGGCCCAAAGCTGCAATGGTGTCCTTGGTTCTCGGGCTGGAAAAGGATTGTTTTGTCTAACTGAACTGTGAAGAGAACTTGCTAACACTTTATATGAAGTTCAGAGTTACACACCAAGGCAGTACAGAATCTGAAAATATGAAAGCTAAAATTTAAGGCATCAATAAGATTAAAAAAAAGGTGATCATATTGTTAGCAGTCTGAAAAATAGCCGAGAATATGGAAGAAGAGATTGTCTTTTTCCCCTGCCTCTCACTAGATGAAACAAGCTGACTTTCTTTTTGCCATCTTCTGGCTCCCATGTCTTTGTGGATACCACCAATCAGGCAGACCAAATTTCCTTGCTTCTCCCTGTGTTGGCTTCCAGTCACTATGGAACAGGGTGTGTGTATTTCACAGTCAGAACTGGGCATCACATGTAGAGTTTGAGGGTTAGTGCTGCACAAAAGGGAAAACCACCCAGGTTCATGAAAGCTGTCACTCTTCAGAACGTGATCCTACAAAAACCAGGAAAGAATATGTTCATTGCTAAAATGGTAGCACAACTATATCAGCAAAAGAAACAGAACTCAAGTACAAGAGGGTGCCTAGCAGTTTTTTTCCTAGCAGTTTCAAGGCAAAGCTGTCCTAAAAGATGATATGGAGAGCAGCCAAATAGTGCTGAACTGAGGGACTCATTCTGAAATTCAGAGGAGACACTTAGTCTGAGAGGAGGTTCATCTCAGATTGACTGGACTTGAGTCACAGAAGAATGAAGTGAACAGAATAGATTAGACTAGACTAGGCTAGACTAGACTAGGCTAGAATAGAATAGAATAGAATAGAATAGAATAGAATAGAATAGAATAGAATATTTCAGTCAGAAAGGATCTACAACAATCATCCAGTCCAACTCCCTGATCAATTCAGGGCAAGTGAATTAGTGGTTGGCGTATTTTTAATATATATATATATTTTTTTTTTTTTTGTCACATGCTTATGTAGCTGTCAGATATTAGCACATTTTCTTCATCATGGCACAAAGATTTTGCCTTTATGCTTACTGTCTGATTGAAAAAGGAGATAATAATCAAAATTAAAATATACATTTCAAATAATTGAAAATATTGTAACTTTTTCTCTGTTTTCACAAGAATGAGCTCTACAGTAAGCACATTTCCATGCGTCTGTTCACTGTTCCAGCATTATTCTGTGACCTTTTTTGAAAGTACACAATCTAGTGCTGATTCAGGACAACATTTCGTGCCATGTCAGCCCATCATTGGCAGGAGAAAGAAAAGAAAGGATCCAACCCAGATGTTTCTCAGAATGTTCTGATAAACTCAAGATTTTAATGGCATTTGCTACAATAGAAAAATAATTAAAAGAGGGGAGAAAAAGGCGAGTGGGAATGCTGGGCAGTCATGCAGAGGTGATCACTAAATGTCCTTTATGTACCCAATTTGTTCTTGATACTTAAGGACACTGTGGTGCTTGTACATGAACTGGAGCCACTTGTCACTAGAAAGGCTGCCAGGATTAAATCAGTAAGAAATTGTTTATTCAGCCTGTTCAAACAAAAAATGAATTGTTTTGATGAATGAGATTTTTTTTTTTAATGAATTAGCACATGTCATGCCAGTAGTTTTTAAATGTAAAGCACTGAGGCGGGTTTTTTTCCTTTCATTCTGACATAACTGCCCTAAAATAACTGAAGTACCAGGGCTCCAACCAGGCCACATTACATTGTCTTGCAAAGGACATAGTTGCCACCGTAGGTAGACAAACACTACTTAAAAAATCCCAACAAAACAAAAAAAAAAGCAGAGAAAAAACCCCACCCCCTTCATACATTGCATATATTCTGTAGTAGCTTTGATAAAATCATCTTCATTTTCTACAGCAAAAACCATTCAGTGTTTCAGTTAAATGTAACATTAAGTGATGATGAATATTTCTAAGTCCCTCTAGTAGGATTATGACCTTTGGGCAAAACTCTTCAGCTTCTTTTGAGAGAGGTCTTAATAATGGTGATAATTTGCATGTATTGAACTAAGCACTAACCTTCCCTACAGTCTTCAGAAGGGAACTAACCTTTCCTCTGTGGAAAGCTGTGTGCCTCATCTGAAGCTGAGCTTACCAAACTGGGGATATGACAGCCACACATTCACCTTGCAAAGGATCAGAAGTACCACCAGTCCTTGCTGGTTGCTTCCATCATCGATGAGGGGTAAGTTAAACTACAATTCTTGAGTAAAAAAGCCCCAATCGAACCAAGCAACTCAAAATCATACTTGGGTTTGCCTTGTCAATGTGAGTACAATATTTCAGCTTCAGTTATTATTTTTAAGAATGAGATGACTCATAATTATTACATTGATGCATTTCCCCTGTTAGAGCTTCCATGTCATTGGCATAAACTAGCTTATACACTGTTCACATTCAGGAATGTACAGGTTCACCTTGGAAGAAACGTGTGGCATCAGCCAAGATGAGGTCATGGCCATCAAAACTGACATTGTACCCATTCTGGCTGGAAGGGGCATGGTGTCTAGATAAGCCTTCCGTTATAATTGGCAAATTAAACTTGCTCCATGCTCAAGGCAGAGAATCTGGCATGGAAAAGCTCCAAAAGCTTTTTCAACCCATTCCAAATTGGCCATTGTGGTAACATAATTAAGACAGTAGGGGTGTTATATTTGGAAATGTTGCTAAAAATAGGTTATCTTATTTAAGGAGCATCTCCTCCCCTCATAACTTTTGGAGATACCTCTGGCTGAAAGAAGGGAGAATTCACTGATACACTTGGAAAACAAGTAGCCAAAATCTAAATTATGGTTCAGAAACCATACCATTAAGTCCATTTTATTTTAAAGTCTTTCTTGACCCCTTGCTCTTAAGAATAAACATGAAAGAAATAAAAAAATATATATATACATATAAAAGAAATAACAAGTGGGGAAATATATACTGGTTGTCTCTCCTGCTGGGTTGATTCCTTTCTGTTGAAGCAATCGTTTGATGAAGCAGAACATTTACAACCTGCTTTGATCAAATGCCACGACATGCAGGAGTGCTTCCAGAGTACCCAATTTCCTCATCTGGTTCCCTGAAGTAACATGACCTTCCATAACTGGTGGTTGTTCCTGGCAAGGCCTTTCTGCATATCACTGCTCAATAGTCTTGTGTAATTAAGACAGCAAACTGAAGCTCCCCATTTTATCCATATTTAGAAAATCTCAGGAAATTTTGCATAATCTCCACACTTTGACAGATTTGTCCCTGCTAGCATTTGGATTACACTTCTTTGGTTAATCTTTTAAGACAGTAATAATTAATATTTACAGAGCTTTCACATGAGGACTTGGATTTACATTATAGTCTTCATGTATTTACTGCATCTTGTGCCTATAGATAGAGCAGATGGCCCAGCTTTGGTGATTTGACTTTACTGGTGGTGGAATGAGTATGGAAAAGGTTTAGAAAATGCAACCAAACTCAGGGTGCAAATCAGTTACAATTCTGGTACAGGAACAATTCTCCAAACAGCAGCCCTGAAAGATGAACAGTACTCTTGTAAAGCTGCCCTCATGCCTTCTTAAAATGTTAAGGGCAAGAAAGCATTCTGACATGGGAATGAATAAATGGTAATGCTGACCCCCTGGTGTGCTGTTTTCTGGTACTGTGAATCACTCAGAACAAGAGTGTGGTCAGTGAATTAGTCTCAGTGGAGTTGTTCATGGAGACAGCACTAATGGGGGATCTGAAGGTGACTGTGTAAGCAATGTCACCTAGACAACTGCCACCTAGATTATTCAAGCTTGGCAGTTCTTATCTGTCCCCACTGCATCCCCATCCCCATCTCTCTGAGTTTCTAACTGCTTGAAATTGAAGCTCATGGATCTAGCAAGGTATTAAGACTGCTCCCTAGCACCTTGGTGACAATAATTTTCTTCCCTTGCCTGCAGCTGATGCTACTTTTTGGCCCAATTTATGCTCCTTACCCCACTTTTTAAACAGAGAAGTATCTGTGCTCTTACCACAGAGACAGTTGGCCCATCCCTACCAGGACTTCACAGCCTTTAGTGAAACCTTTCAGAGCCTTATTTCCCTTATGCACGAAGTGCAGATGTTGGCCCTGCTAAAGTCAAACCCGGCATGGTGACACACCAGGAAAGGCCATACACTGTGGCAGAGGAGACACAGGGTGCCTACGTAGTGGCCCTCAGTGAAGAAGGTTTCCCTGGCTATCCTTGAGCTTACAGTGATGGGGCAAGCCTGAAAAGCAGCAGTCAAGAGAAAGACCCTGTACAAAATAATTGTTGTTCTATTTTCCATCATACAACAATTAACATTCTCGCCTTGATAGTGTTACACTGATAATGAATACTCGATGTCATTCTTGTATTTAATGACATTGCTCCCTTAAACCTTTGGTAATGTACATACACACACACACGTATCTGTCTCTTACAAGAGTTTCTGCTAAGATTCCCCATCAGCTAAAAAATGTTAGAGCCACCACCAACTGTATCAATGAATCAAAATGTGCAATGGGGTTTCTACAGAGCTGGGAGCACTCCTTCATAATTGATGTGAAGGAGTAGCTGACAGCATTAGGGGCAGGGTAGGTGTAATTAAAAAGGGATCTTTTTGAGTGTCAAGGGAAGGTTGAAGAACCATGTAAGTCTAGAGAAAGATGAGTAACTACAGGAAATTTTAAGGCCAAAAGAAAATAATCAAGCAAAGCTAAGGAGCAGATGGGATGGGGGAAAGAGGAAGAAGAGGGTTTTAATACTGCACTGTAATTTAATTTTTCTTCCCAAGAGGAGCACATCTTGTATTCTCTGTGAGCTGAACTTCTTGAGTGTCACCTAAAAATGTAACCCCTTCTCCCACCCTTTCCTTGTGTCAGAGAATTTACCATTTAAACAGCCAGACTAAAATCTTTCCCCTACCAGTTCTGCTTCTGTTTGACTTTAAAAGTCTACATTATACTAAGGGTAATCCCCAGAGGAGTATTTAAAACAGCAGCAGCTTGGGGCAGTCTCCAAGGAAGATAGAAGGAACCTCAGCATTACCAATAAGCAGATTCCTTGCCTCCTCACCTCACCGTTGTCCATTGTGGCCTTTTCTGGATTTCATGCTATGAAAACTGGCTTTCGTAACTTTTCCTTACCTGTATCACAAATACCAGTTTACCTTTGCATAAACCAATCTTATGTAGACGGACTTATCTTCCACTTAGGTTTGTTTTGCTTTGCTTGACTCTTGGATTTCAGGTGCTGGCCTTGGCTAGGATGGTTTAATGATGACAGGTAACATGCAGGGCTGACATGGTATTGAGCAACAACTCTGCTTTCGCACCTTTATCAAAGTGGAGTGACTAAGTAAAGTGAACCGCCTTTTACCAGGGATGAGCCCCATTTCCAGGTGACAGCATTCAGCTCCTATGAGCATTACCTCATTTCTTCCCATCTGTCCAACCACAGACAGAATACCTAACAATACCTAAAATAAATAATTCCTAAGTAGCAAAACTCCATGTAGACAGAGGTGTCCCTACTGACAGAAAAGACTGGGGTGGAACAGAGAGGATGCCCTCTTCTCTGCTCTTCTTCTTCTTTATCCGTGTGTGCTGAAGCCAGCGAGATTCCTCCAGCTTTGAAGCAGTATATCTAAGAACCAAATCTGGTTCTGCACTTGACAGAAGCACAGATACAGAAACATGATGCTCAGCCAGATCTGCAAATAAAGATCTGCTAGATTAAAGGGCAGATATACAGTAGATGTTTTGCTTTCCTGGTAGCCTGGAGAGAACCACCCAGACTTCTAACTGGTGTACGTATACTTTCAAAAGGGCAAAAATGTTGCTTTCATAAATTAATTTCACACACTTTGCAGAGATAAAAATAATCACTGTGACATTTTGTTTGTCTTCCTTTTTTCCTGTATGCAAGCAGCCAACTCTCAATTACTTACAGCCCTAAATTCGTTCCGCTCAATTGTGAAAAGCCCCCGCAATATTCAACAGGAGGAGAAGAATTCTGATCTGTGGAAAGTCATCATGTTTGCAGAGAAAGCAAATTTCCTCCTTTCCCGATATGCTGTATATATCAGCCAAAACAAGACTCTTATACCGAGTGCCAACTGGTATGAATTCCAACCATTTTATGTATCATATATTAATGTTATAAAAATATGCACCCCGATTTTTTTATAACAAGAGAATTTGTTGTGGCAATATCTGACACCACTTCTGAATTGACGTAGATGTGACAGCCTAATAAAAACTTGCCTGCCAGCATGATAGCATTGGTTGTGGATACTGAATTGCCTCGACAATTCATGGGGTTCTGTACTGGCTTTTCTTCAGTAACAACCATATCAGACTTGCTGAGCTTTTCTCTAGCTACTTACTACACTCTAAGCTCAACCAGGTCTAAAGAAGATTAAAGTTTGATTATGTTTCTTATATATTACCAGTAACAGAAACTGTGCAGACACTTGTTTGTTAATTTTTTTGCTGATGCCTGGCATGTGACTGCTCTGGATACTTCAGCTGGTTCAGAGAAGACCCTTTCTTTTTTCTATGAAACCTCATTGACATTTTCCTCCATGAGGGCAGATGTCTCATGGGAGACATCTTTTGTGGTTTCAGCGTGTGATGAAGGAAAGCATTACATAAGCTCAGTGATGGCTCTGGAGATCCTGTGTGTGTATCAGTGGAATATACACAGACTGCAATGAAAGTCTGGGATCAGCACACAGGTTTCTGTCAGGTTTGCTGAATAGAGAGCCAGGGTACAGCAGTGGATGTGATCAGCTTCAGAAGCTGGGAAGAAAGCTCCTGTTCTGTGAAAACAGTCAGGGATCACAGGAGAGTGCAAGTGTTATTTAATACCAAGTGCTTCTTTGGTGCCATCCTTGCCTCCTGGTGTCTAAGTATGTAAGAACATACAGTAGAAACTTTGGCTGATTAGGTATCTGAAGATATAAAATCACATGATTATGTATTTTTGCATGCAAATTCAGTGGGTCCTGCCTTATGGTGGTGCAAATCAAGACTGCTGCCTAGACAGTGGATGTAAGTGTATGTCCTGCACCGCAAGAAATTGATGCACCACAGGCATGACCAGAAGAATGAGACAATTGCATGATGAGTGCAGCCTTGTCCTTCCAGTCTCACAAATTCTATCTCCAAGACTGGGACACACAGTGGGTGGCTATGACAGAAGTAAATTAGATGGTCTATTTACATAATTACCAAAATGTATGACAAAACAGAACCCTACTGTCTCTGCTCATAGTGAAAGCTGGTAGGAATAGCTCCGCTGGACAAGGAAAGTTTGCAGGGCCTCAGACTGCAGGGGCAACTTTTTCCTTGGGCCCACTGGAAGGGTCACAAATGCCTTTCAAATTTCCCGGTCAGCAGTAACAGGAAGCCCTGAGTGCAGCAGGGCATCCCTGGGGACAGGCGATGCGGGCGGCCAGCTGCCGGCGGGGATTAGGAGGATCTGCCCTGCCAGGTGCGGGTGTCGTGCTCCTTAACCAAACATTTGTATGTGCTGATCGCCTCCCACGTAGGAGACAGCTGTTCCTTCTCTTTCTTATCCAAATGCTTGCTTCCCTTCAACCTCTGGTTTCTTGAGCTGCCAGCTTCTGGGTCATGGTGCTGTGAAGTAGATAGCTGTCTCCTTGATCGGTCAATCTCATTGACTTCAAAGGGTAACCCTAAAAAACTGGTGTAAAACACATTTTTTGTTAGCAACTGCTTCTTCTGGTTTTTCCCTTTCACTTTTACTTTCCTCTTCCTTTCTGTTTCCTCCTGCCTTTTACCCCCTCCCTCCTCTTGTCCTCCCTCTCCGTCAAAACAGGGGTGATTTCCAGCTGTTTCCTCTCAGAGCAGGGAAGGCTTCCCCCTAGACTCTCCTGTTAGATTTGAGATCACCTCAGTGCCCAACTGATTTTTTTTTAACCTTTGCCTTCCTGAAAACCTATCATTTAATGCGGGTTACAAAATCATCACATCTACAGGAAACGAGTGGTACCATTTTCTAATACTGACAGAGTGTGGAACTCATTTCCCCTTCAGCAACATTCTTTCAGTGTGGCAATTAATATTGCTAATAGTAACTGTGAAACACACATTGCAGAAATATTTGACCTGGAATCAGGACCCCACTTTTAATCTTGAATTGCTTAAAAGTGCATGAACACTTGAAAACATAAGTTAGAAGCAACTCTGCAGCAGGATGGCTTCAAAAATGCTTCAAGGAGGTGATTCTAATAATATACAGACTGACTGAACAACAGCTGCTTTTAAAGAAGCATTGCAGATGAAACAACAAAGAAGAGAGAAACCTACTGGAAGGCAGTGAAGCCTGATGTGTAGTGCTTCAGTGCTGAGGTTTTGTGGCTGAAGAGCTGAATCAAACATAATTCAGCGATACCAGTGCCAGAAATCTCAATAAATTGTGCTTCGTCCAAAATCCTGGTGTGCTGGGTACCAGAAAGTGAAGAAAACAAAATCCCAGGGAGACAAAACTGGCATCATCAGTTTTTATCATGGTCTGCATTGCCATTTATAACAGCAAGAGCATTTTCTCATTGGAGGAGGTTCTTCTTCAGGGTCCAGGGAAGAGAGGCTGTGTAAACCCTGCCCAGGCTCATCAGCTGAGATGAAATACAGAGTTGTGCCTGGTATCTGAAAAGAGTGAGAGAGTGCTGTAGATGGCTTTACAACTTCACAAGTTTGTATTCTTTGGCTACAGGTGAAAAGGGCCACTAGAATGAAAGTGGAGGCTGGTCACATAGGCTTAAGACAGCAAAGATGATCCAAAGCTGAGACAAAAATGAGGTTAATTTTCCCAAAGTGATTACAGCTACTGTAGAGACATAGTTAAACCTCTGAAGAGCCTGGACATGCAGTTCCTCTGGGTACATGGATAGATCCAATACTGAAATTTCATATTTGGCTGGGAAAAGAAGGTCCAGTCTAGTCTGGAAAAGATACTGTATGCTTCTTGAGTGTGCAAAGCCCAGTAAATCCCAAAGACAGAACCTGCAGAGACATTTGTCCTCTCTCAGCCACAAACGCATCAGCAAACCTGCAGTAGCCAAGAAAAAGCAGGCAATCTAGTGAGATGACTCTCACCCAGCCCTGTATATCATTACTTATTTTATCTTCCAAGGCAAATGTACAGGTATTGGGACCTAGTCCAGGAAAGCACTTAGGGCTGTATTCTGATAGCATGCAGGAGAACAGTACTTTGCTCAGCAAACAGCAGCAGTGAAGACTTTGAGGCAAATTATGGCGTTAAACTTGCGCAGTGCAAAGGCACCAGCATTTGTTTCCTGGGCATTTGCATAGTGCTAACTCCAGTGCTGCATCTCCCTGCTGTAGGTTATTCAGTTGTGCAGGTGCTCTGCTAATAGACCTGACCAGGGCAAGGAAAGAGGAGGCAGATCTGCCTCTGACTCCCCCTTGAAGAAAACAGTCTGCAAGGGACCTCCAGAATTTGGGAATTTCCTGAAAAACCATGCTTGCCCTGTGGATCAAAAGACTGAGCTTTGGGGCACAGGCTACTAATTCCCGACTATTTAATTCCATAAACTCTTCATAGAGAATCCAGAAGTACCTCTGGATGAAAGTTCAAATAATCTACATTAATTGTGGACCAAGAGAAGCGAGTGACCTTCCTCTTTCCAGGATCCCAGGAAAATCCCCAGTATGCAGCTGAAACACCTAGATGAGTCCTCATTACCTGAGCAGAAGGTAATGTTGAAAATGTCCTGATTCAGAGCCCACGGAGAGACTTCCATTGACCTAACTGAGGTTTGGATCAGAGGCTGCAAGAGCATGGTCCAGATTTGAATTTAAGATCTACATAAAATACTGCAGAAAAAACCCCAAACCTCGGACAATTTTCTGATAAAGCAAAGAAGTTATACTGCTATATGAAAGAGTGCACATCATTTCAGTGAAGAGAAATCAGGTTAAAAGATCATTTAGAAAGTTGGATTAACTCCATCAACATAGGAATCGATTGAGGGTAAGGTATGGAATTGCAGCAAAAACTAGTTCTGCTCTGTTCATAAATGATCAGTCAGTGACTGTCACGGTGACTACAGTGGCTTCCAGGCTCTGGGCATTTTACAGGTGGGAAATTAACTCAGTACTCCATTTTATTCTGGGGTTGGGCTTAGTGTAGAAAAGGTCTGGGGCAGAGACAGAAGTAGTAAGATGACAGTGGGGGCACAGGGCTATTTCAATGGTTTAATAAAAGCTGTGAGTGGTTTTTTTTCATAAATTGGAAAGCCTGTCTCCCTGACTTTTGAGGCAAGCAGGGTCAACCACTTGGCCAGGGCACACCATGGATCCTGTGGCTGCTATGACCAGATTTCTGCTTTGCAGAGGTGCAGCAAAGACAAGAGCATGAGTGGGTATTGGTGTCCTGCCCAAGTGAGTTGGTTTTCCCAGCCACACCCAGAAATCTGGAAGTTTCCCCAGGTTGTCTCCACAGAGAGACAAAACTCTTGCTTACACAAGGAGTCTGTAGTAAAGAATACTTCTTGATCCTAAACTGGTACCCAGACAACCAGCTTTACATGGTACTGGGAGAGCATGCCAGGCACAGAGGGCAGCATCTGGATTGGGTGAAGGAAGCAACCATCAAGGGTAATGCTAAGCAGACAAAGGGCCATTTACTAACTCAATTTCCAACCTGTAAATGCTGTCGCAACAGCATGTGCTTTAATCATATTAGAAAAATTGCACTTCTGCTTCCAAAATCAATTTCATGGAGATGTTGCCTCCATAATATACAGGGCTAGATCCTCAATAAGGTAATCAGCAGAGTTGTGTTGACTTTGGAGAAGATGTAATGATTCATATTTGCTGGGGAGCTGATCCTCAATCACAGAATGTTGAGACAAGAGAAAATGTTGAGCTGTGATGACTGAGCAGCATCTTGACCATGATTAACAGGCTTATTTTCTGGAGAGTTGGGTGAAATATGGTCTCTATGCAGAGAGGTGGCATCTGTCATAGACAGTAATTAAATCCCATGTGACCTTTATTTTGAAGGTTTAAATGGAATAAAAATGGTGCATAGAAGTTAATTTTATGAGTAAGATTTGGTATCTTTAGAACACGGTGGGCTCAAATCATAAATGTGTAAAGAGTAAACAAAAATGAAACACCTATTGCAAGAGTAAAAGGTCTTTCCATATCATAAAGGGACACCTACTGCATATACAGAGCAGAGGGGAGAAATGACAGCCATCATTATCTTTTTCCCATTAACCAGTGGCTGCATTTTACTGTAGGTCTTGCTAGGAGCAGGAAGCTCATCCCAAGGTGAATAGAAATTTTCTTCAGGGTGCATCTGCTGGTGAACAGAGGGGGGAATAGCTGCTGCCCCCCCCAGTTGCCACCCCAGCTGGGATATCGCAGCCTGGCTGTAGTTCTCCAGGGACAGCAGTGAGCCAGCATGTGCAGCAACTGTTTGAAGGGGGGATTAAAGCACATCGTAAAAGTTTGCAGCCAGAAGCCAGAGAGGAATGTTTTCATGAGACATCCGTAGGTTATGAAGCACTGGGTGTGCAGGCAGCTATTAAATAAAAGGCAGAGAGCAAAGCACTCACAAAACACAGGAAACCAAGTTTATTTCTTCTTGATAAACCCAGCGAGCAGTGAGGCAGCAGCCCAGGTGAAATCCTCATCTCCCTTCCCTCATGTCAAAGATCCAGGTTGGTTCCTGCTGTAGGTCCACCAGTCCTGGGTGACAGGTAATGACGAGTCATTGGTGGCTGATGGCTTTGAAGGGATGGCTGTGTGACCAGCTGTGGGGGTTGCTCCTGGTCCCCATTGGGAGCTGGTGGTAGTGCTGGCTGCATGGCCATATCCAGGAAACCAGGAGAGCTATGGCTATTACTTGAACTTGGCTTGAAGGAAACAGACCTGGTTTAAACTGCTAGGGTCAGCTCATCAGCTTGGCAACTTAGAAAAGAAAATGTACTGGAGCTGTGCCAATATAAAGGAGCTACTCCTGATTTTATGAACATTTATAGGCTGGGTTTTGTAGCAGTCTGCTTAGACCAATAGCTGTCTGTGCTTGAAATAAGGGGACAGGAAATTTGGGTCTTGCTTTCAATACCACTGTTCCTGTGGTATAGCTGGGAGTACAGCTGAACAACAGAGCTTTAACTTCCCCTGCTCCAAACCATTCTTTTTCTGTTTCATGAGGGTTTAGATTGTAGTTATCACTTGATATAAAGTGTGTCTGACTAACTAGTGGTTTTGTACTGTACAGCACAAGGTAGGGGAGCACATGACTAAACAGAGGACAAAGAATTGCACAAAATGGCTGAGTACTAAAAACCTCTCCAGCCGTGACAGTACGTGCTCATTTGAGGTTTTTCAAGCTGTTAAATATTTTTCAATTCAGTATTTTTATTGGTTTGTCCTGGGTCTTGCCCTTTTTTTTTTTAAATCCTCTTTCCTGTAAATTCTCTTTACTAAAAATACCGACCAACGGTCTCTTTGTGCAGTGAAATCAGGTTGGTGAAAACTGGTTTTGTGCAAGCAGCATGATAAAAGGTGCATTCAGAAATATATCCAACAAGTAAGCTCTGCAGGGTGTAAGTCTTCTGAAAAGGGAAGCTGAATCCTCCAAGCCCTTCCACTGCAGGCTTGTGTTGCTATTGAAGACAGCCGTGAATAAGGTTTTGCAGGATCAGGCCCCAGAGTTCAGCAAAATTTACTTCCTGCCTGCTCTCTATAGCATTTAACAGCTGAAATAAAAGAAGGAATTAATTTCTGTTTTAAATTCTTGGCAAGCAACTTCATCTTGTTGCTTATCTTTTCATGGGAAGCAAAGGATACTGCCTTGTTACAGCTACTCGCAGAGCAGAGGCTCGAGGGAGAGCAAGGTATTTGCTTTCTCAGATGAAAATCAGACTCTAACTGGTGGTATTTTCACTAATGTTTAACAAAGCTGCATTGCTAAAGAATAGGCAATATTGTGGCTTCTCCATTTTTTCATTCTTGCCTTAAGTATGGTTCATTTTTCAGCCAAAGAATTAACTATTTCCACAGTGCTCACCCGGTGCCCTGCTCTTCCCAGTGGCTTCTGTGAAACTCATTGTGAAGCATTGCACTTTTGGAAAATATAGCCCACCAATTTGGTGGTAAACAAGACTTGGCTTTAAGACAAAGCTTGTTTTAATCTCCATGATCAGGCTACAGATCTGACCATGTTTTTTAACAAACCTCTTATGAAGAAATCCTATTCATGATTATTATCTATATGAGAATAAAAATGTCTAATTACCTTATATTAAATCTGTATTTATCAATTGTGGTTTTCTCTGGGAAATTATAATTTGCAGAAATGCTCCACATTCCAGGCTGTAACAGTTGGAGGTGGATGTCCTTAAGGATGGAAAAAAAGTTCTTTTTTAAATGGCACATTTACTAATTATAAAATGCTCTTATCTCTCTGCAGCCAAAGCCAAAATGAACATGTGCCTTGCACTAAGAAATCCCAGGATTGTCACAACTTGTGCCAGCTGTTGAGGTTATGACACCTGTGCCAGCATCGCCAGCTCTGCCCACTGTCATCTGTTCCAACTGTTCCATCTGCACTGTTTGTACCAATTCTCCCATTTCTGCATCTGTACCTTCTGCAGAAACGAGTCCAACAATGCCAGCTGTGTCATTGGTGCCAAATATGCCAGATGTTCTATTTGTCCACCCTGGGCCAAATCAATGTAGTTTTGTGCTCATTAGTTTTAGCTGGTAGATTCTATTTCACAATTTTTTGAGATGCACTTAGATGGAATCAATTCTAAATCACCACTACAACTGCTTTACATCTATCTCGCCATAAACAGAACTTAGTTTGTCATCCAGTGTTTGGTCAAAATTATTTTAACCTTATTAAGTTGCACGTGATGATTTGAGTTCTGTCAAGATTATTGAGATTATTACTGAGTTATGGCAAGATTATTTTTTTCTTGTAGAGGATGTAGCTGCAGAGAGATGAATAGAAAAAGATAAGGGTCATGGTGTCCAGGCTGTAAATAATTCCCATGGTTACAGTAAAAACTGTCCACAAACTGATGTACTGACTGAGAAATTCCTGGTCCTGATCCATTATTCCACCACTGCAGATGAGGAGAAGACCATCCGACACCAGTTTATTCGCACTGAGTACCTTAAGCTGTGAGAGACAGGGGAAAATTAAGCCCTGGGTTTGTAGTGACCATGGGCAGGTTTAGCAAGGCCTGTGCTAAAGATCTGTTCTCTTCATGGCTGTCCTGCTCAGGAGAGAGGGAGCCACTGTGCTGCCAGTGCCCCCCCACAACTACGCTGTGGCTGCACCCAGTCTCGATAGCTTTTCTATTGGAAACTGTAACCTGTATTGATTTGGGTGACAAATGTTCTGCCTTGTCTGTGCTTCACTAATGACATAATATTGGAAAGCCAAATTCGTGAGTCACTACTTTTTCTGATTCATCATTTACTCACAGGACCATCCCGGTTTGGGTCCTTGGCCACTTCCAGAAAGATCACATTGTATCCACTGAAGGTGGGACTTTAGGGTGTGTCACGTCCTCTGGAAGTTAGCACTCTGGGTCAGTAAAGAAAGTCAAAATTTGCTGCCGTCAAGTACGCAAGAGTAGAGTTAATTCCTGCATAAGAGAACAAGCCCAGGTTTTGCATCCCTGTCTAACGCTGCTCAAAATAGCTTTCACAATAAAATGTATGTAGGACATAGCTGGTGTGCTGTGCTGGCCCAGGGCCTGCAGCTGACCGTGTCTGCCTGGGCGCTTCTTCGGCGCAAGTGACAATCCCAGACTCGATCCCTGTGGGTTTCAGCTCTGACCCCGTGGCTCCCACAGGAGCTCTTGGCACCGTGGTCCAACCTGCAGGTTGCTGCTCACGAGGAACCAAGCGCTGTCATCACCTACAGCCCTGTGTGGGCGCGAGCGTGCTCGACAGCTTGGGAGCCATACGCGGCATCCCAGCGTCCTGGACCCGCAGTGCTGGAAGTGTCGCCTGTGGTCCCATCCGTGGCCCCCCCACGCCGTGGCAGAATTACTCATCGCCACCACAGACAGCAGCGTGGCACCGGAGAGACGCAGCTCTGCCGTGTGGGGAGCCAGGAAACAGGTTTGCATAAACTCAGTCTGCCACTCCGAGGTATTGAAATGCTGACAGCTCCTCGTCAAAGGGCGGTGCAGATTAAAAAATAGCAAGGGAGTTAATTTAGGAAAAGGGTCTGAGGCAGAGGGAAAAAATTTAATGGCATTTAATGGAGAGGAAGGCCATAGGTGCAGAAGGAGGCTGGAAGTCCAGCAGTGCCGTGGGGATGCACATGATGGGGACCTCTCCCTCTGGCGGGGGGAACCCATAGGGAGAGGATTCCAGTGAGGCTGCAGACCACTTTGATCTTGTCCTGCAGCTGTCACAACATATTTAAACTTAAAAAATCCTTGACCTTGAGGAGTTTGCTGTATGTAAAGGTTCCAGAGTGCAGTCCCATTTGATATGTTTGTCCCTTTCTGCCACAGGATTAAGAAATAGGGAGAAAACTGAGAGAGAAAAAAAGAAAGAAATGGTTTTTTGTGTCTGGCTTGTGTAATTGAATTGGCAGTCAATGAGAGGGACAGATTTCTAATTAAGAAATAGCTCCTGTAGTTTCTCAGGAAAAACTCTGGCTGAAATCTGTGATTCATTACTTTAAAAATTCCTTGGATTTCCAAATTGTGCAGCTGGAGGACACCCTGTGCCCCAGCCTGTGAGCTCTGCCACTGTGGTCAGCAGCCACCTGCCAGGCATTGTCTTTACTCATATGGCAAATGCCTTAAGTTGGGAGCTATTTATTTCTGTGGTGTTTGCAACTGTAGGTCCCTGGTCTTCACTCTGCTGAAAACAGGGCCTGAGAGGAATAACCAAAAGATCCTTTCTCTGCTCCACAGTCCCCTGCATGGGCCATCCCATCACTACACTGCTGTGAAGCAATGGATGGGCTACAGCTCACCCCTCCCTCCTTAGCAGGGCTTATGGAGGTGTCCTTGGAAAGCATTTCTGAGGCTGTCTTCCTCAACAGCTGAGCTGAAAAATTTTAGTCCTGGGCATCAAAAGGAACTTTTTTTCTCCAAGGCAGGTTGGCTAGGAAATTTGGGGCATTTTTTGCCTCTTTCTGTCAGACTTTCTGCTTACTGCAACCACCCAGGAGATTTGCTTATAGCCCAGAAGTTAGAACAACTTATCTCCTGCTGTGTTGGCCTGCTGATGGATTTTTGGTGGTTACTGCAGGTCCTGGGTTTCTTACAGGGCAGTGAGCTGCATTTGGTGATCACTGTTGTGGGGTGGCTGGAGCTGGGTAATTCCTTACTGGTTCCTGTGGCTGGAACCAGCAGCACAGGTAGCCCCCCATTGTTTCGAGAATCCTGATGTGTCATACAGAATTCTTTCCTTGCTTCACTGTAAAAAGAAGAAATTTTGGAGGCCAGGGTGATGGAGAACCAGTCTTTCCTTTAAGAGAAGGCATTGTGGCAGAGTTCTGGGGATATTCTCAGCCTTCAATTTTGTCCTGAAGAGATCTATTTTTTTTTCTCTAAAGGCCATTGCTTCCTGCCCTTTCAAGTTTTCTTGGATTACATGGATCTCCCCCTCCTTGTCCCAAGGAGCACAGCTGACCCTTTAATCACTCTGTTTGCCACCTAGCTAGCAAATGTAGGTCACTTTTATTTATAGATAAAAGAAAAAAAAAA
Organism: Promerops cafer; assembly: GCA_013398275.1. Classification (NCBI taxonomy): domain Eukaryota; kingdom Metazoa; phylum Chordata; class Aves; order Passeriformes; family Nectariniidae; genus Promerops; species Promerops cafer. The sequence goes on from VZSE01008388.1 coordinate 747,364, forward strand.
AGAAAAAAGTAAAATAAAATAAATTTCAAGACTGGGAATACAGAGCAACTCCCAGTTTGGTCTGTATGCTTAAAACAGAAAAATATCATGGCTGAGAAGGCTGTGTGTTAAAACCTGGCATTGTGGAGCACTAGCACTAGAAATATTCACTTTGACCCTTGCCACCACTATCGATAACACAGACATCAATGTGCACACATTCACACACCCCCAGATGATTGTGTCTTTACTACCATGTTTCTAGGTAGCACAGGCCAGTTCCCATTAAAGTCCAACTATTGAATTCATGGGGCATAAAGTACATTCAGGATACATATTTTTTAATAGCATTTTATAAATTTAAAAAAAATAATTAAAAGTATGAAGAATTGAAAATATTTTATTTTCCATTCTTTCAACAGAAGGACAGCTTGACTTAGGGGGAGGGTTTGCACACAGGGCAAAAGCATGTGTACTATCTCAGTTAGCTTCCCTGGCTGGCCTGATCTTGGGACTGGCCAAAGGTCAGAAACAGTTCTCATCCCACATCCACCCTTGGCAGCTCGCCCTATGGAGAGAGATGCTTCATCAAGAGACTCTCCTACTCTGGCTACCCCTACAGAGAAAAGCTTCAGTTAGCAGAGCTCATCAGAATACTGGAAAAGGAATTGTGTAGAAGAATTTTACAGGGATCCCGTTCTTTCTCAGCTGTTTTGCACCTTTTTGGTTTCATCTGGGTGATGGCAACAAAAGCAGAGACATCCTCTTTAAAATCCTCCAGAAGAATTTCTAAAAAAAAAATTAATTTCCACAGCAAACTCTGCACATGAACAGCCCAAAGGGTGTGACTGAAAAGGATCTTTTTCTTGCAGCAGCAAACACCCAGGCTTTCAAAAAGAATGAACCCACTTCAGTATTTTTAGGTTTTATTGCGTTCATTTAACGAATGTCATTACTTGCAGCATAGAAAATGACAGCGAGCTTGTGTGAGCTCTCCTGATACTTTTTTGCATTATCCTGGTGGGCAACAGAAATAGGCAGGGGAGAGAGGAGTGAAGCAGCTGAAGGGTGCCAAAAACCAGTGAATATCTATGCAGCAAAAAACGTTGAGGTGGTACTGAAAAATTTGGTATTGAACCGCCTGTAGAAACTTTTTTAAAAATATGAGAATAGCCCATTTGTTGGGTTTAAAAAATATATCAAATTTCACACTGGGATGCTATGAAGGGTGGAAATTTTCTTGAAAAATTGTCATTTTATACAACTCTAATTAGCAAACTGTTCATATAAACCCGCAAGCTGTGCAGCAGATTTCACTTCCAACATCTCTACAGACAAGACAGAATTTCACCTACTTATTTACTGATCATGTCACAGCATCCTTTTCCTACTCGCTGATGACTGTTCAGTGGCTTATGTAAAATGTGCTGGTGATTTCACAGCATTTCCATTGGACGAGTGTCCACGTGCTAAAGCAAATCACCATCACGGGCACGCTCCTGTTGGCAGTCTCGTTAGGCAAGAACCAAGGAGCAAAAGATCAAATTATCTTTTCAACCCAAGACATGGTGCAACCAAAAGTAATTGAAAAATGTGGATGGGGCTGTTTGGGGTGTCACACACCCCTCTTGGTATACCTTTCAGCAGTGTGAATATTTATGACTATACTTGGTCTTGTTACAGACAAAATAGGAGAAGCCCAAGGGGATTCAGTCAATGCAAATAAAAGCAATGTTTGCAAGCATGAGTAAATCTCAGTCACAGTACTTGGCATTTTATGTCAAACACAGCTAAAGCGCAAAATTGCAAGAGATAGAAATGATTTCAGGACAGAACAGTTGTTGGGAGGTCACTGGAAAGAAGTGGAGCCTTGAGCAATGAGCCTTCCCTCTTTCAGGCCAAGGGTCAGGCAGGGTTGCCTGTGTTTTGTATAGAGCCACTTGAGGAGCCTTTATCTTAAGTGAATCCCCTGTTTAATGAAGTGGTACAATCACAAATACTGGTTGGACCTTTCATTCCTCCTACAGTCAATTTGTAGCTTCTGCTAGTTTCTTACGTGTTTCAAAAGGCACCTTTATCCCTAAAAATTTTTCACACTGATAAAAATCCTTCAAAATCACACTTGTTGGACACCATGGCAGAGATTAATGAGTAAAGATAACACCTGATTAAAATCAAGTAAATTTATTTCATTCTTACTTTATTTGTAGCCCTTCAGTAATGAATAACAAAAAGATCGTGCAAGAAGGCTCATACTCTGCAAGCATCTGCTCAGTATTTCAAATGAAAGATTTATCTTTCTCCTCTAATTGTCTTATTTGATGTCATGGGGAACAAAATCTCCCTCTAACTATTCATTTAATTCCACCACTTTTGCCAGTGCTTAGAGATAATATACTGGTAATTTTCATTTTCCTTTGCATTCCCCCAATAGACACAAGCCAAGCAAAAGTCTCTTTGTGCTCTTCACATGTGTCTGTAAACTTAAAGCATTCTCAGACAGGGCTTCTTAGATTTCAAGAGGTAGCAGATATATAATGACATGACTTTTTGTTCATTTTGCCTATAGTCATTGTAACTTCCAATTTAAACTACACAGAAAAATAAAATTAAACCTATATATGTTATATTTTATGTCTTTCATGTTGTATTTATCTATGCATGTCTTATTTATTTGTTCACATGTATATACATTTACTTGTAGATTGTGACCACCTCCAAGCAGGCTTTTCCAGATGCTCTATTTTCTAATCTTAGACTTTGGTATTTGCAATTTGTAGAAGATTTAAAAACTGTTTTAAGGCTTTTCATGGTGGATAGTTATAATTTGGCTTGAATACAGAACATGTACAAATCCGTTTTTGTTTATCTTTTTCAGTACTCAATAAATGCTAATCCAATAGCTTTTTTTAGGTTTAATATATACTTATGAGGGCTTGGATTTTCTAAGATGTGCAAGATATAGTCCCCCTCAAGACTCACCAGCTCCCTTTGGAGATCCAATTTATTTTAAATTCCACGCTTCTTTTAAATACCAGTAAAACTCAATTTATAAGCATAACTCAAAACATGGGCATGACATGTCTTTTTAAATTCATAAACATTTATTTATTTTTCTGTACTTTTCATTTCTTGAAGCTGCTATAAACTGAAATAAAAAACCAATAAGTAAGTATAAAACCAACGGTTCTCTTTGAAACATAATAGCTGCAGGTTTTCATTATTTAAAGCTCTGTGAAGCATGATCACAGGTGTATTGAATTCACAGATCTTTTCTGGAATGGCTTTGCGTCTGTACTTTTATAAATTGGTGAGAAAAATTTTACTGTCTTTGCCAGATTATTAATCTGCCTTGCCTGGTTATTCTTCTTCCTTGCAAAGCACTACAGCTGTTTTGTGTGAAAATAAGGACTGCGTCCTCAAGGCTGACTTTTCTTTCTGTTTGACTTTACAATAAAGAGTCATAATGATGAACCAGTGACTCTTCAATTTTATCGTCTCAGCACGTCATGTAAAATCAGAAGTACAGATTCACTTCATAATGAAATAGACAGAAAAAGTAGTTTGGAGAATGCTCCTCTCAGAGGCTGTTATTTTAGAAGTTATATAATAGGCCAGAAGTATGAGAATTAAAATGCCTGTATTTGTTTTCACCCAGTAGTTTTTCACTCACATTTGTTTCTGTATAGTGCCTGTCAGCACTAAGGGGGTTATTAGGAGCTCCTGCCCAGCTTGAGTAATGTCGATCCCTGTGTTTTGCTCTTTAACCCACTGTCTGATACCCTGTGGGGCTCTGGTACGTGATACTGTGTTTGGTCAAGACCCACTGCTCACAGTGAGCTGCCTGGGTGGAAAGCCAAGGTGTCTTTTGGAAGGAAATCCCTTTGCAGTGAGGGCACACTTATCTGCTCTGTTTCCAGTTACTCTGGGGTAAACGCCTAGGCCAGTACTCAGGGCGAGCAATGATTTACTGACTTGATGGGACTTAAATGGGAGGGTGGTGCAGCACTTAGTGCACATTGCTGAATACAGTAACAAAGGAGAAAGAAACTATTTGCACATTGGATTTGCTGTCCTACTTGAGACGCTTAATATCTCTAGACTTGTGCTGTCACTGATGCAGCGACGTTATTTAGACATCCACTGAAGTCAAAGCATGAGAGAAGGTGATAATAGAGGAACAAGCGTGGTGGTGAGAGGAGAAGCCTGCCAACATTTAAAGCACATTGCAGCCACATCTAAATTGCTCCTTCTAACATATTTCAGCTGTAGGGATGGGCATCTCTAAGGGCAGAAATCTGAAATGAGTTTCAATCCTTCACTCAGATATAAGGAAGGTAAGGTACATGGCAACACACATTCAGTGCTAGCATTGGGTCTTCTCCATTTAGGCAGAGAATTAAAGGCATGATTGCTTAATAAGGGCATAACCAGAGGCATTTATTGAATTCCTTAATCCATTCAAAGACATGCTTTAGTGCAGATCTAGAGAAGAGACTTTATCTCCTGATTTAAATGTCGTCTTTGTAATGACAAAATTCGTGAAAGATTAAGAAAGATTCTGACATCAAAACTATTCATCACCAAAGAAATTTCTGAAGGCTGAAACACTGAAGCTGTGTATAATTATGCACTGTCACAGAAAGCTATCCCCATGCAGAAGACCTGCACAAGTCAAATGGAGTTTAAAGTCCTTAATCATTTTATCAGTGGGGTTGTCATGGCACATAGGACTCACGCTGTTCATCTTATACAGGGATGATATTTTATCATAAATGAAAGAAATATTGGGTCAGAAGTACATATTTATGACTATATTTAATATGATGGCTTTCAAAAAATACATAGATTTTGTTCTATTCTCATCATAAGTTTTAAAAATACTCTATTCCTTTCTTCAGTTTTCCACTGTTTTAAAAAATATTTTTAATATGTAAGCACCAACTTCAATAAAACTTTTAACATGAACAGCAATTACAGGAACAAAATTGCAGCAACTCTTCAGAAGTCAGGCTGTGTCACCTGATCTTTACAAATAAGAGTTTCCTTGAAATGTGGCTGAAATACACCATTCTGCTTACTATGACGTGACAATGACATTGTCATTTACTAATAATCATGATCCTCTTTGAAGATGAACATAAATGTTCACTAACATTAAATATATCCTGTAATTCCTGTTGAATGCTCCTTCTATCCTCATAGGGAAGAAGAACTGTTCAAAAACTTCAAATCAGAAGTGATATCTAATCGAATTGCCTTTAAGAAAAGGAGAGCCTGAGTGGTCTGGGATGGCAAGAAAGAAAATAAAGAGGAAGTGTAGTATGGAGAAATGCTGGCAGAAGGCTTGGACTTTTAGAGGCTCAAAATATGAGCAGGAAAGTTCACAGCTTGTCATCTGATGAGAGGGTAAAGAGAACATGAAGGAGTCAAGGAGGGGACATAAGAAATTGAGTTTCACGGGACTGACTGTATCAATGAACTGGAGAAATTCCCTATTTCTCCACAGGGAAATTGAAAAGGTCTTACATTGAACGACATGATCATAGGTGCAATGTTATTATTTATATACAGGACAGCTGGTTTATCATTTGACTTCCCTTTGCTGAAATACTGCTCCCACACACTTGTTGCAGTGAAAACTGCCCCTCCGGTGCGAGGGATGGGCTGTCTGTAGCGGGAGATGTTATGGAAGCACAGGTGCAGGGGAAGGGGTTCTGACACAAACCCTTCTTTTTTAGTAGTTCCGAGTTCAGAACCAATTTGCTAGAAGTTTACCAGATGCCTAACAGATATAATCTCTCTTTGCATAGCTCTGCTAGAGGAAAAATACTTTCACAATTACATCCGTGAAAACAGTAAGTTTTTGTAAAGTGCAGCAACTTCTTGATCTTGGTATTGATCATTTCCCTTACTGTCTGTGCTGTATGGTTTCGAGGAAAGTTTGCAGCAAGCAGATTAGACTGTGATTTTCTTCTGTCTGGTTTCTGTGGTGCTGCCTGGAGGCAAGATAGACCATGCACAAATCTAAAATGCCTCAGCACCTCCCAGGCTGTGCCCACCCTATGCTGAAGAAAACCTCACACCTTGCTCTGCTGTGGTTCCCTGGGCACAACCAGGCTCCATCAGCTAGCCTGGCAGGCAGATAGAGGCAGAATTGGGTTCAGGGGCCTTCAGTCCACACCAGTGTCAGGTGCTGACCCTGGGAGTGCCTTTATTTTTGAGAGGATCCTTAGTCCAGCGCTTCAGGCACAGTGTAGACACATCCAGTATTTTGTATGTTATATAAGTCATAAGTCCTACATCCTGCAAACCCATGACCTGCACTAACGTTTCAGTGCCTTGTGCAGCCACTGAGTGTTGGATGGCATTGCACTGGCCAGCAGGGCTTTCCTCAGGGTACAGGGTGCTCAGGTGGTTCAGGGCAACAGACATTCCGTGTTTCAGGTTGCTCTGTATGCAACTGCTGCTTTGAACTCACAGGATGGATGGCAAAATTTTGGAGAATTACAAGAATGTTCTCTGTCTTTGAAAACAAGAGCTGAATGTTTTACACTGAGAGCCCTAAACCAATGATCAGTGAAGATGTTGGCCTAAATTGCCTTGTCTTGGGTCCCTCCCTATAACATTCCAATCCAGCTGTTTGTGGTCATGAGTGTTGTAAAGGACAAGCAGAATCCACAGCTGGAGTCCTGCAGAGAAAATTAACAACTTGACATTAACAACTTGATATTCAGAGTTTGATTCACACGACAATGAGGAGAATCAAAGTTTCACAGAACCACAGAATTGTCAAGGTTGGAAGAGACCTTCAGGACTATGTAGGCCACCTATCAACCCAACACCAACATAATCACCCCTCAACCATATCCCCAAGTGCCATATCCAGATTCCTCTGGAACACTTGCAGGAACAGTGACTCCACCGCCTTCCTGAGCAACTTACTCCAAAGCCTAACCATTCTTTCAGTGAAAAAACATTCTAATATCTAATCTGAACATCCCCTGATGCAAATGAAGGCCATTTCCTCTCTTTCTTTCACTTGAGACATGGCAGAAGAGATTGACCTGCAGCTCATTACAACCTCCTTTAGAGTAGTTTCATGGGCAGTGGTACAGCTCCTCCTTCCCAATTGTGATTATCTGACTTTTCAGCTATAACACGCCTTCAACATCTTAAAATGCCACCATTGATTTCAGCAGAGTGGCACTGACCTCTGCTTTCTAAAGGTTTGCCCCATTACAATCTCTCAGACAGCCATTATTTCTTGTAACAGAGGCTTGACCATCAAGATCTCAGAAACTCAGTTTCCTTTCTTTTTCATAGGAACTTAAGTAGAAATCCTGAAGTGAAAACTAACATCCAGGGTGGATCACTGAGAGTTTTGTAGATAAACAGATCTGTAAATAGAACTCAGGGTGATGGCAAGTTATCATACTGAGACATCTATTATCTGTCAGGTCAAAGAATAATTTATCAAAGAAATATGAACACTGTGACTTGGTATGCCGGTGATTAAAATAAGCACCATCCACCATAAGAGAAATACCTGTTGCTGTACTTTTCCTGTATATTCAACAGTGTCTCTTTAAACTTCAGAGATTTATCTCCTCTCCCTTAATCAAGGAAATTATGTGAATTTTTACCACTTCAGCCTGAGTGTTGCAGGCAGAAAAATCCCAGAGTAGAGTCCTCAGCACACTGGTAGGCTGAAGACATTGCCTCACGGGACAGAAGGGTCTTAAAGGCCTAAAGTGAAGAGAGGTTTGGTGAACTTCCAGAAGGTGGTTGAGCCAGGAGAGGGATTGTCTGAGCCTTTGCTTGCAAGGGCCACTCCACGCTGCTGTTCAGTGAGAGGCTTAGCAGGCAGCAGGTGTGGGATGCCTGTGGCTGCTCTAGTCAATGTTGCCTGGCAGGGGTTATGATGGTGCGTGATCATATTTTGAGCTTCTTCAAAGGAATGAAAGGAATGAACAGAGGTTACTGTAGTGCATTATCAACAGAATAACCCCCATTCTCCACTTAAAGTAATAATCCTCTCTTTGTGAGCACCAGTAATCTGCTGCCAGCATGCACAAAGTAATTCATAATTTTCTTTCACTTCTGCACAACCTGCAACAGAAAAACACAAACGATATCCAAAATAACTTGGCAAACCATTTGCTTATGTGTAAAACAAGCAGAAATGAGCAGGATTGCACTAAAAAACGTTGTAAAGCCTGAACTTTGCTCAGTGAGCTCATGGCGGTCTCACGACATCGCGTTAGTTTCTTACTTGTTAACAGATCCTACCTATTTCTTTCTTCCTAAAACTTTGTTTCAGCATATTAAAATGGTATCCATGAGCTGTCACCAGAGGTAACCATGTTGTATTTTCTTGAGCTAAATGTAAACTATTGCACTTTGCTGAGCTGCTCTTGTTAGTGAAGAACAAACTGAAGAGAGTGACGCCTATAGTTTCAAGTTACTTGGGCAGAAGTTGTTTTGGAGCTTGTCAAAATTACCAACAATAATGCACAAATTTGAGAGCTTGTACCAGAAAGCAAAGGAGCAGCAATTTCTTTCGTCATTTGATGAAAAAGTGGAAGTAAAAAACAATGGGTTTATGAATGTGTTAATAAGTAAACTGAAACAAGAAATTAATTATTTTTAAAACCTTGAGAAAATCTTGAAAAAATCAATTAAAAATCTACTGCTAACTCCCTAGTCTCATAAAAAGTATTTTGGAGGTGTCTTTTTTATATATTTTTTTTTTTTAATAGACGGTATTCTTGATTTTTCACCTTCATAAGATCTGATGATCTGTAGTGTCTTATATTCCTAAATTCAGTACATTATTATAAATTGTTGGATTGAAAGAACAGGAGAAACACTGTTGATACCTGAAGTTAGAATTACTCCAAATACACTACCATTAACAGCTGAAGACCAGAAATATTAGCCTTCTTGCTCATGTGATGAGCAATGGCCATCTGTCTTCACAAAAGATTCCCAGCCAAAAATGATTACCTCAGTCCCAGTAAACTCTTGAACTTTTCAGCAGAGCAATAAAAGATTTAATGAAGGAGGTACAGAGCAAAAGCCTACACCCTCAAAGGTCTATTTAGGTGGTTTATTCTTGTAGAAACTCTCTCTTCCACGAAAATCTGTACTACAAAACACATGAAACAATATACATTTTATGTTAGGAACATACAGAATAAAGAAAAGTCCGTGGAACAATGTTCTGCAAATGCCTTGGAGAATCTGGTTCAACTTCTCTCACTTTAACTCCCTGAAATCTCAGTTACTCTATTAACAGTTAAATTAGGTTTGCTTCAACACAAAACAGAAGATAAGAAAAAAACCCTAGTAATGTATGTTTTTTGGAATTTGAAATGGATAATGTCATTTGTATCAGAGCTAACTCGCTGCTTGTACATCTCTCACAATGCTATGTCAATGTCTAGTGTCAAGCTCTCCTGACTGATATAGTGTGAAACAAACCCACAACCCTGAGACTAACAAGGTATCTGTCAGTAAAACCAGAAAATCAGTCTTTTATTGTAGTGGCAAGCAAAACCCCATCTTCCCAATGTACTGGCATAGAATTGATTGTGTATATAGTCTGTGCAGAATTACAAAACATGGTCATAAAATCGGGATATCAAGATCAGTATCAGCAAATAAGTGCAGCCAGATTAAGGCAAACATCTGCAGGTGGAAATACATGTAGATATTTACATTCACACAATCCAAAAGAAATCAAAAAGCGCTGCCCAAGATAATGGAACGTTCCACATGGATCCATTTGCTTCATAAAAACAATAAATTATTAGAAGTTGGTGTTATATAATCCAAACAAGACCAAAAGAGTCATTGCACCACCAAAGGTAAGAGGACAGACACTGCTATCCTTGAGAGAATAAACCAGCACAAATGGACATGAGCTGTAAATCAGTACTGACAGGGATGGAAAGCAGGCTGACTTCAAATATTAAATAGCAGAAATTGCAAGTAAAAAATTGCAAGTTGTTGCTATTTGGGACATACATGGCACTTTTTTATTCATAGATCCCAAAGTATTTAATAAGAACAGATTAAACTTCTTCCTCTTGTAGCTAGAGTAAGTAGGGCATAGAGGAATTGCAGTGACCTTGCTAGCATTTGTCCCACAATGCTTCCATAACTACCAGCATGGGGAAAAGAGATCCTAAGGGCTGTATTTAATAAAGGTATTGAACTTATAATGGGAGAAACAAAGAAAAAATTTTAGACTAAGGAAATGAGGGAAAAAAGAATGTGGATGGGAAATAAATTAGAATGAGGAGTGAATGGAAAAGAAAAAGAAAAAATAAAATCTCCGAGATCTTAAAAGGAGGGGGTTTGTACAAGCCTGTAAATATAAACATATTCACTGTAGATACACAGAGACTTTTATAACACTAGTGAATTTTTAGTAGGGGTATCTTGGCATCAGGCTCCTGCCATGGACACAGATTAAGAGCACCTGAGCTCCGTGCACAGGGCTGTGGCAGGAAGCCCCTCCGAGACTGGGCTGGAAGTCGCCCCCATTAGCATCACCTTGAAAAGTGTCATCCTGAATGGTGAGGTGGGGCTTTCAGCTGACAACGATGCAATCAGCTGAATTACTAAACAGTTTGGCTTCCAGATGAAAATCTTGCAAGTTAACCTGTATTAGGACAATTTTCTCCCTCCCTTTTTTTCTTTTAATTCCTAAAAAATCCGTGAGCTCAGAAGTTTCTTATAAAGAAAAAGAGCACATTTTAAAGTCGGTATAAAAATCAGCAATCCTCAAGAAATTCTAAGCCAATGAGAAGAGCCTGGAAAAAAATTGTTTCTAAGTATGAAAGTACAATGAAAATCAATGATGCACAATAGTAGCTTTTTGCTCAGCAGTTCTTAGTCTCACACATCTGTTTGCTTAAAATACAATGACTTTAGTGTTGTTTGCTTATGTTTGAATTACAGCAATGTGGTGTCTCATCAATAGATCAGTTTCCTCATAGATTATATATGTGCCAGATCTTCAGAATTCTTCCTTTTGTGGCTTGATCTGAATTCTGCTGAAATACCTTCTTTTCATCCACTTTGTATGATTTGGCTCAGACTTGTGAAGACTGTAGGTGCACAGATATTTCTCAGAACCTGAATTTTACATTTCAAACCCTGTGTGGAGTGAGAAGGAGCTCATGCCCAATCCCAAGGTGCCTTGTTGATTTTTTTATAGTTAGATTATAGAAAGTCTATTTCTTTTAACTTATAAAGGAAGCAGGATCACAATAAAATGGGAAAAAAATGCAGTGGCCTACTAAAACATTTTTGTAAGTTCATTCTTTGCATATTTATAATTGATTTCCCATAACAAGCTTTCTTTTACAACTTTTATTTCTTCGTTAGTATTTTTTCCTCTAACTGTAATTTTTTTAAGTTATTTTTCTGTTTGTAATTGTTTTCTTCAGCTATTGTGAAAAGGAACAATATAATAACATTAAGTAGTTAAGACAGTGAAAAACATGGAAATAGTCAAATTCCCATACAGATTAAAAAGCCAATGAGAAGTGAGGAAAAAAAATCAGTGTTTAAACTATGCATCATCAAAGCATAACATAAGCCTTTCTTATTTAAAAGGTGTGCAATTACTTTATTTCCAAGTGGGACTACTCATTAAAGAAATGAGACAGTGAGGACAAAATTGCTGAAAATTCTTAGATGTGTATTTGAGCATCTGTGCATTTTGCACTGCTGCAAGTTAGCCCCTGAAAGCCATGGGAGCTGACCAGGTTCAGTCCAAAAGAGCATTCCTTCACATTTCTGAAAGCTGTGATTGGCCAGCAGTAAGGCAGGTTTACTGCTGCTGCTCAGGCTGGGCTGCAGCAGTCCCAGGATTTGGATCAGGTGTCCTGAGTAGACCTCCTCCTAGATGGCAAACTTATGAGATGTAAACACTTCTTTTGCATCTTAAGGGAAAGCAGAGCTGACAAATGAAAGACAGTGTAGGTATCAACTTCGTTCACACAGCACGTAGGCTCAACTTGCATCCCAGCTTTTACCTGCTGGAAGGCATTTTTGTTCCTCATTGCATGACTTTTACCATATTTGATAAGATTTCTCAAATTTTCCATTTTAGAGTATTTGATAAGATTTCTCAAATTTTCCATCTGAGGAATTTCTCAAATTTTCCATCTGATCTGTGTTAATACCACAGTCAACAAGTAACAGATTATGAGAACTTCTGTGTATCAATATTTACAAGCTTTGTTAATCCAAGGATGCTTTTTGCTTACCTTTTATGACAATTATGTACAACATGGCATGGTTCTTTTGAAGGAGTATTTCTTGTACCAGCAAGGATGGTGTCAAAGTTCCTACATTGCCCAAGGCTGTAGAACTTCTAGAGGTAATGTGGAGGAATTTCTAAGCAATATGAAGTATGTATGCCTAGGTGGGCTGCTTCAGGCCTGTTTATATACCCCCTGAGCTTGGCTCAAGAGTCTCACTTGGAAACAAAATATTGAATAAGTCATTAAAGCAGGGAAAAAATTGTCAGGATCTCTGACCTCATAACTCCTGCAAGAAAAAAAAAAAAAAAGCAGAAAAAATTATCTAGGGGATTTCTAGGTCATGTACCAACTACCACATACCATGACTGACTCCTAAAGATATGCCAGGACCACCAAGTAAATCAAGCACATCCCTCTCTTGATGCAAGCTGTGGAAAACCCTACAGATGTGTTACTGTTGTTGCTTTGAATAATTAGGGTTTGAAGAATGGAATATTCTCCCCTGAAGAATGGAATATTTGAGAGACAAATGGTCTGGATATTAGATAAATCAGAGCCATTCAAATTATTTTCTTAAGGATAATGATTTACACATGTCTGGATTTACACGTCAGGTTTGACATGATTCAAAGGCTGGGGTATAACAGCAAGAGGGTCATTTAGGGCAAAGGGAGGAGGATGAGGAGGGTGAATGGCTGAGGCACAGAGCTGGTCATCAGGAGAGGTGCCCTGCACCCCTCACCACGCTGCTTTTGCTGTTCAGCAAGGTTGGAGCATTTGTGAATGAGGGATGGTGCTCTTGATACACATCCATACACAAGTGAATTGGAAGGGCTGATCTTTATTTGTGTAATACTAAGAACTGTGAGTCTTCAGACACAAAAAAAGCAGCGAATGTGAGCATTTTTCACCAACCTTATATTCACACAGGTAAGTTTAAAGAAACTTTAAACAGATACATATGAGTTATGAGGTCCATTTGAAATTCACAAATGTTCACAGAGGAGTTTATGTTGAAATTCAGTTACATTAAAGGATGCCAGTCAAAAGGCAAGGTGTAGGGAATAAAACGAAAGGCTTCCTTTCCCAGATTAGCTTTAAAGCATGCTGGCTTTCTCCCTCAACCTGGTTTCGTGTCAACTGAAGCTGAAAGTGTCAGTTCCTCCTCAGTTTTCTGCTATAACTCCATTACAGAACTGTCATAAAACATACCTTATTTTTTGTCAACAACTGTAGGTGTGGGACTTTACGAAGATTTCAGCTGCCCTGTTCTATTCCCTGATAACTCAAATGTATCAGCATATTCAATGTACATACATGCACATCATTTACACACTGGTTTATACCCTGGTTCACTTTTGTGTAAGATTTTAAGGGTATTTTTAAAAACATACAAATGTATAAAGTATATATTAGTTGTGAGCTGTTCATATTAATAAATGGGAAGGGTTTTTTTGTTTGAAACAGATAGAGAAGTACATACAGTAAAGGAAAATGTGTACAAATAACTAGTACACATTGAATTAACATAAAAGGTGAAGAAAAGAAATGCATAAGAGGAAGACCACAAGAGAAATCAAGACATATTACACTGTCTGTGAAAGAAAGATTGACATCTAAACATGAAGAGAAACATGGAACAAAATCTGTGTACTTACTTTTGACTGTGTTCCCTTGGGTTACAGGGAAATGGGAAGGGTGACATTTAAGACCACTGGGTACTGACTAAGAGACTCATCTCATTACTTCGGGCAGAATAATAATAATTAACATATAGACAATGAGATAGATACAGATAGATAATGAGGCAGAATATTAATAATTATCATATAGACACAGCAGTTTTTTTAGATATCTTTGCCTGTTTTTTCCAGTACACCTTTAATCGAAAAGTTGTCACACAAGAACAAATTCCAAGTGTAGTTTCAGTGAACCAAAAGGCCCTCAGAGCTTCTACATTTGATGAATTTTGGACTCCAACAAATATACTTTTATTTCTTTTCCATGGGAGGTAACTGACTTGAGTTTTGTGCTTTGTGAAGAATAGCACCAGTGCTTTTCTAAATACATTCTTTCATTAGCTTAGTATTTTAAATTTAGCCTTATGTAATTTTAATTTAAGGTGGAAGTTGTGAAAATCCCTTAAGTTTGGTTGAAAGTAAGCAGAATTTTGTCCTTTTTTTTTCTCATTTGTAATAGTTCTTTCACCATAATTCTGAAGTTTCATGTCTTTCTGAAGCATCCTTCTCTGGATTAAAGTTACGAGAAATAGCCTGAGAATCTTTAAATTTGATTAAATTTATCATCCTTCAGAAAATTTTCTTACACGTAGTGTCAGTGTATGATGTCAAACATCTACATATACATGTTTAAAGGCTGGACTCAAACCAGTGCAGAAAGTTGTAGTGAGTCATTGGCCAACTGATGATGAATCATCCCCTCAGCACCTGGGACTGATTCATCCTTCCAGCAGGCAGCTATTGGCTACTGCCTTCACAGACACAAACACTGTCTCATAGATAGCAGTTGTCTGCGTTAGGATGTTGCTTGGCTTGTTACTGCAACCATTAATTGAACAGAAAAAAGATTGCTAAAAAAGATCAGTTTCAGTCTGAAAGTCTTACAGCCTACTTTCTCTATCCTTGGGAGGTTCTTGTGTCCTTGGAGGACATGTCCTAACAGTCAAGAAAAACACCTGTAAATTTTGTCACCAATTTCATGTGAGGTGCAGATGTTTTTTACAGGCTCTATTCTATGCAAGTTCCCAAGTCAGAGAGTATCCAGAACTGTATTTCAGATCATCAGCTTTATTACTTACAACTTGCTTTGGACATTGATATTGGTTTTTCTCTGACTATCACATGACCCTGTCGTGACTTACTGATCTTTGCTTCATGGCCTTGGATCCCAAGCTTTCTGATAGAACTATTTGAACCTGGACTGATCTCTGATTCTGGTCTGCCCATGACCATCAGTTTGTCATCCAGGTATTGGACCAAGCCTGGACAACATTTCCTACTATCTCAGGAAAAACCAAAAATGTAGGGAACCATGTGTAAAGGTAAGTGTCATCAGTAAAGGCATTATAGTTAAATTACTTTTACCTCAATAGAGAGGAGAACAAAAACCCCAAAAAACCAACCAACCAACCAACCAACCAACCAACCAACCAACAAAAAGAGAAGGTGTTTTGGGATTGGAATCTTCTAAGGTGACAGAAATGAAGAGAAAAAATAGGCACTCATTCTGAGATGTGGGTCATGTATAATTCATCTGCCATAGCTACAATTATTTAAATAAACACTCTGGCCTATTACAAAGTACAATGTTCACAAGCCATAAAAGAATTCTAAATACCACATCTTCAGAGTAACACAAATTCCTGACTGTGTACAACTGCTTACCCTGCTCCCCCTTTTATTTCTGCAGAAGAGCATCTATTTGCCATGAACCTTGAAGGATGGTGTTCAGATAACACAGGTACTGATGCCATTTTAGGTGTCCCTGGTATGCTGCCACTCTAGAAAAGTAGAAATCTTCTACAGGTTCCATATCTACTTTAGAAACATTATGGATTTTAAATGGTGCTAGAGTGATAGATACCTAGAGATTATAAGCAGAGACATCCTTCATTCAGCTTACTATCAAATCAAGCTGCTTTACCTTTCTGCCACAGAATGAATGCTGCTATTTCCCCCTCTGTCAGCCTATTTTCAGTCTGAAACAAGCTTTTCAATAGTAGAAACAAACAGAAAAGTCTAGACAACAGCTAATGTTTTCTGAAAATTCTCCTGTTGTTCATTTAGAAAAGTGGTTGTTGCATGAGAGTGAAAAGACAGACTGCTATGGATGTAATATATTGTGCATATATAAATACAGATGTCTTCTTGGCCATTTTTGAAATGAAGGCCAAATTAGTCCAGATCTGCCTCAACAGGCAAAGCTATTGCTTCATTTCTGCTGAATCTATTTTCTTTATTAAAAAAAAAAAAACATTCCTGTAAATTCTATGCAGTGATATTATAAAAATAAGGTTTGATCCATATTACTTTTGCAATTGGACCAAATCACAGCCAAAACCAAACCAAACTGAAAAATTTCCATAAAATCTTACAAGGATAAAATTATTTTGTATTTCTTTCAACTGATCAAACAGACGGAGCCAGCAGACTATCCAAAACACGCAGAACATGATTTCATCTACGATATTCTCAACGTAATTTAACAGTTTTTCTTTCAAAAGATGGATCTCATAGTGTTTCAAGACTCCAGGCACTATTACCAATCTCATTAAAGCACAACCACTTTGCTGTCATCTTTTTGTCTTAGGCTTGGCTTTTCCTTGGTGCGTGTCCTTGTGAGCACATGGTGGAACCACAGGCGCTCTCCAAGGTCCTGAAACATGGGACTGGACTTTGGAACATTTTGTTACTAATTACAAGTATTAATATTTTAAATCAACGTCTTCAATTAACTGTGGGTGAAAAAGACATTTATTTAAATCTATTTATTTAAATTCAAGACTAATAGAATCAGTCTTGGAAAAGAGAACTTAGGTTTAAATACATACTTGTATTTAGATCACATTTAGATGCTACAGAATACAAAGGAGAAAGCAAGCAAATTGGGGTTAGGCAACCTTGGAAATGTAAAATATCATCCTCATCATTTAAAATACTTGGAAAGTATTTTTTGTGGATGTTGAATTCCTAGAAAACAAAGTTGCTGAGATTTGCCAGGCAAGCTGAATAATGTAAACTTCTTGCTGAGCTCTGAGTTATCAGTATGCTTGTTATTAATAAATATTGTTGTTCTTTCTTTACAAATATGCTTCAATATTTTTTATCTTGGTAGTGGCCTTTTGTATTCAGAAAAAATATAACAGAAGAAATGTCATGAGCATTTGTTCTGAACAGAGAGGCACTGCACTTATTTCCATTCCCTTGTAGTACCAGCTATTTATATGAAAGAACGGTGTGGTGAACTATTTTCTTTTTGGATTTATTGTCTGAAGCTGTTGCATGACTTAGGTTCGGGATAGCAGAGATTACTTGTATATTTCTGTAAAACAGTTCTGTGCTGCAAAATGGATAATGTGAACAACCAGTTCAAGCTTTGAAAAAACTGTCCAAGTTACTAAACATATAATGTATGCTTTCTGTAAATTATGGTGGTCTCTTTATGGAAATATGCATTTAAACATGTAACCAGCTTGCAATCTTGCAGTCTTAATGAAGAGTCTAAGAACTGAATGTTAACCTTGACTGAGCTATCTGTCTCCAATTCCACGCCACTCTCTGTATCACAGCTCAGAAGAAAAATGTCCATGTTGCTCAGAAAAGCTTACTCTGCTGGTCCATTGATGTCTTTTTCATGGATAAATAAATGACATTATTTTCAACTTACCTTTCATTTGAATTTTCTTGTCCACTAACCTAATTAAAATGAACCACATGGTATAAATTAAACTTGTACTATACTACTCTACTACCTCAAATTTCAGGGAGAATTTATCAGTAAAGTCTTCCTAGCATGAACCCTGAGAGGTAATTTATTTAGAATGCCTTCTTCAATTTTTACTGTGTTTTCTAAATTTTATTAAGATCATGTATGCACAGAGAAAGAATAGTTCTTGAACCAGTGCAAATCAAGACTACTGAAGACAATGCAGTATGTCAGCATTAAAATGTCAGGAAATATTTTAAATAGCAAAATAATATTAAATTGGAATTACAGTTTAAGAAAAATATAACAAACAAACAAGCAAACACAAAGCTCCCAAAATGGTGATAGAGTTGTCACAAAAAGGAATTACTTTATGGGAGAAAAAAAAATTACAAAAATTATTTCTTCAAGTCTTTATCATTTAATTACTGTTTTGGACACCTGATTCAAAAGACTGTATAAAGGAGGAATTAATTTAATCAACAAGGAATTCTGTAGGTGCTTCATCAAGAAGAGCAGTTAACAAAGTAGAAAGACATTTCTGGACTGGAAGACACAAGAGTTCATTATGAGAGTAAGCATAATCAGGCCAAAGTGCAATTAAGAGAACATTCATTATAATTGGAAGCACAGAAAGCAAGAATTACAAGATTTTCAAATGCAGTGAAACAAACTTATACCATCTATTTAAAGAAAGACTTCCTAAATATAGAATTTAAATTAAAATACTAATAAAGACTACTTGCAGGCATGCCTAAAGCAAGCACAGGATCTTGAAACTGAACCTTAAGAATATTCTTCTTGTTGATTTTAGCAGTTCCAAAGAATTTTACTGCCCCTGTGAATGGCTCTTGGATCACCTTCTCTATGTGTAAGTCGGTGATCTTTACAAAGATTTTTATGAATTGGTACCACAAATAAAACTTAGTTTTGCAAATGTCTAGAGGTTCAAAAAGCACTAGGAGCTTCAAAAATGTGAAGAAAAGAAAACGTTAGTATCCCTCTCTGTGGATGTCTGTAGCTTCAGGAATATACCTCATGGAGAGAAAATTAATCCACCAAAGAATTGGTCCCTCTCAGCCAGGGACTACTTTCCCAGTATTTTAGGAAAATTTAGAAAAGGGAGACTGGCAGTCAGCAAGTTCATCAACCACTTAACTATGAAAGGGAGATAAACAACAAAGAAATTGCAAAATCCTCACAGAGATGTTGAAATCCTGTGGAAGATATATTCATTTGATGTGTCAATGAATCTCCTATCCCAGCTGATGGACTTATATTAAGACTTGGACTTTGTGTTTGAGGGTTGAGAAATACTGCACACAGATTATGCTGAGATGAGGCAACTCAGTCTCCTGGGTAGCAGGGTAAAGATTTAAGTCAGTATTATTTGAGATTAATAAGACAAAGCTCAGGTGTTTGTACCTTTTTGTTGCCAGCAGCAACAGCTATACCTGGATCTACTTGCTTTGTTGTTTCCTGAAGAAATCTCTTAGGTTATGACATATTTCCTTGTTTATAAAATAAACCAGATTTCTACTAGAAGATTAAAAGACACGGAATGTTACTCATAAAGCTTGTGCTGCTCCTCTTCTAAGAAATTAAGAATAATGTTACCAGATGTTCTGTGTGGTCCCCTGTGCTGAAGCTGGGGAAACTTATGTTTACATTTCATTTACTGTAAGACACAAGATGCAGAGAAGACATTGTTATTTACAAGTATTAAGTGGCACTGAAGAGCTCTGCTGCTCCACTGCCTTCTAAAGTTGAGGGCAACAAAATTTGTCAGGTTTTAGCCAGGTTTCACAAGAGTATAAAGCTGTCTTATGCTGTCAGTGTATCTTCACCTTCCAGTCCTTCCTAATAGCTTTTGAATCCATTATCCAATACCTGTCACATATTACAAAGATCTAGAAATCTCAAAAGTATTGTTTCTACAAATATTGTGAAAATCTATAGTTAGGCAGCAGGGAGAAACACAAATAAATGCTTCTGCATCTTCTCCAAGGGGAAGAAAAACACCACTTCAGTATTGAATTCACTAATTATCTGTCCCATTCTGTTTCTAAGCTGAAAATATCACTTTACAGTTTGCACAACATCATCTAAAGATCCATTTAGTTCAAGTTTAAGTCTTATGAAAACCTGGAGAATCTTGTGGACCAGTGCAAACATTGTTTACCATTCTCTCCAGTTTTCTGACTTATTTCCATTCAATTGGTGCAAGATTTGAATTTCTTTGGAGCGCGTTTATCAAACATTTGTGAAGCATCTCACACACAGTGGGAAAAACTGAAAGGGATTAAGAATAGAGGATTTATCAATTTTTATAACCAAGAGCGACAGTGGTTCATTGTCAGGATAGGGCACTTCTCTAAAAATCAGCTTTATTCTTTACCCTAAAAGAAGCAAAGGACATTTATTTTGGTTTGATGCCATCTAAGAAACAAATCAAGATGGTAGTTAGCACAGCACTAAAACATTCTTTTCTTCTGTATCAGCAGAAAGATCAAATTATTCCATAAAAATTAAAGAAATTGTAGTGGAATTGACAAGTACTAGTAAGACGATATTCACCTTGACTGAATTTAGACAGGCAAACTTAATTTTTGAGTTAAAAAGCAAATCTGCTGAGACCACCACAAAGTGAATGAAGACAGGCAGGTTCTCCTAGAAGGTGACTGAGGGCAAGACACCATTAACAACACAGAAAACCTCAGGGAATTCACCTTCTAACTAGTGTCACAACTTAGACTTCTAAATGTACAGTTGGAAGTTTAATCAAAAGTGGAGATCTGAAATCCATTTTCGTCTTATTCCCATGATTATCTGTAACCCTATAGCCAGACTCAAGACTTATTATAGTAATACTTAATTACAGCCCTTATGAGAAAAATAAACTTGCAAGGACAGGGACAGTGAAAAAAATGATATGAATTTTCACCTGCACCCTATGGAAAACTAAGCCCAGGACTTTTGTAGAATTTGGAAAGCTTTCTAGCTTTGTCACAAGTGGAAAGTAGGAAACACAAAGCTGGTGGAGTGGAAGACTCCCTTGCCTAGAATTGATTTGCACAAGTAAAGGGTAGTGAGGAATAAATACTGAATAAAGGAATATAATGAGGAATAAACTGAAAACAACAAAAAAGATAACAATTTTATAAAGATACGACAGTGCTAAGTGTCATTATTCTTCTGATTTTAGATGAGCATAATATTCTAAAGCAGTACTATACAGTAAAAACTATGAGTTATTTAAACATTTCTGTAGGATTTTAAACATTCTGATGAATCATTTATAATTAGCTATGATTAAAAAGTCACTGACAAATAGATAACCCCAATGACATACACGGTACAAAGTGCTTTCTCAACTCATATTATCTTTCTTTTTCTGTGTGTTAAAAAGTAAAAAGATTTTACTATAATTACAATCCTGTACCAGTGATTCATAAGGAGATATTATATTTGGAGTGCCTACTGATAGCCATCCATATTGGCTAGTAAAAGGAATGAAATGTTTCATGTTCATTTGAAATTTCAGCTTAAGGCCATGCCAAAAATGTTTTGGTTTTTTTACCGAAAGGGACAAAAGTGAAAAGACTTCCAGGAAGAAATGCTATGTAATAGAAAAGTATCAACCATATGTGCATTTCAGATTTGTAGATCAAGTTACAAGGTTGGCAATCAGATTTCGACTCCCTAAATATTCTCGGAGTTCTAAATATAATCTTCTTCTGTTCTTCTCCCCCCCGCTTCCTTCCCAAACTGTTGTGTAGCATTTCTACATGCAGAAAAACGACCTGTCTTGTACAACTTGGAGAAGACTGGATTTGTTTTGTGAGTAAAATGAAACCTATTCCTTGGGTACTGTCCTGTACTAGTGCAAAGCAAAGGGTAGAACCATAGGATCTTTTCTAGACTTGATATATGTTGAAGCAGTCTCAGCCTCTTGAAGTTTTCATTAAAATTTATGATAAGTCAAGTAGATACACAAGGACAATTTTTCTGATCATTTCCAGCACGGTAACTAAGTGAATTCCTGCACTTTCTTTATGCCCATCTGCCTTTCTGCCTGCCCTTTCCCTTCCACTAACTTTCTGTCCATATATCCTCTTCCAAAAAAGTTGCAAGGAGAGATGAAGATCTCAGAGAGAGTAAATTAATAAAATTCTTATTAAAACTCATCACTGAGTGAAAGAGCTGTCTATTGTTAGGGTTTTCATATGGCAAAGTCTAAAATATTAACTGAAGGAATCACTGTGGTCTTGGGCATATAAAGAGGACATATTCATATTCTTGAAGAGGTGAGATTTCAGGGATCTGCAAGGCAGCTAGTGTCAAGAAGTGTAATGATGTGGGAAATAGGGCAGAATTAATCTATAAAAAATCCCTCTTCTTCAGTTCCACTACTCATGGGACACCTTGTTTTTTTATTTGTACTTGTCTATGCTTAAGAGCCAACATTTGTCTCCAGATCACGATATTGGGGTTCAAAGGCAAAAACCCAAACTGTTCACAAGCTTGGATTTTATGACCAGAAAAAACTTACTGTGATCATCTTTCAGGACTAACAAGTTAATGCAGACCTCAGCATTTTCCTAATTTCTTTAGCAGGTGAGCTGAACAAGAATATTTAATTGTGATCTAAAGTAGCAGAGAGTCTAGCACTCATTGCTTAAATTATTCCAATTTAATAATGTCACAGAATTTAATACTCCTTACGGCTAAAGCTATACTTAAATTTTTAGTTTGTCAACTCTGTTTTCATTCATCAGATCTTCCCAAAGGCATTTACCTTTATATGTTGAATTACAACATTACACGGTAAAAGTATTAATTCTTTCTTTCTTAAAGTGATCAGACTCTTTCAATATAATCTTTTAATACAAAGTAAGATTTCAACAACATGTCATTAATTTTTAAATTCTTCTAAAATTTCTTAGCAGTTTTTAAATACTGAACTTTGGCTGGATACGGTATTCTGGTACTTGTTTGACTGACGTGGTAATAAACCACCTATTTAAAATTATTAAAATTAAAAATGCAATTTCACTAGCATTAATTCACCCTGAGCAGCTTATTGTGTTATTTTGATTTCAATTCATATGTCATGTAAACAAATATGTTGTATTCTCAGCAGCCTCAGTGTAGATTCCCTGTTAAGGATATATTAAAACTATTTCAAAATTCCTTGCAGTTATTCTGGATAAAAAATGTTACTTTTTGAAAAGAGCTGAAAACTGATTTTATGAAGATGGCATACTGACAGCTTACTAAAAAGTTCAGCCTTGAATCATCTATAATAATAGCTTTTTCTTGGTTTACAAGATGGGTAGATTATAGAATGAGGCAAGCTATGAATTCCTTACAATAGTACTAAGAATTCTTATCTGCTGTTCTGAAAGGAGAATTGCCAAGAGTTTTTAGCATAACAAACAACCAATAATGTTTCTGACAGAAGGAAGAGTTACAGAGATAACATAAATATCTGAATTCTCACCAGTAAATCCAGACCCCTACCTGCAGGAAGATATCACAAAAGACATACAAACTCAGAGGTAACAGAACAGGACACGAAAATCAGGTGCAGAATTTCACAGCATCTCCTGTGTCAAAGCAAGACCATGGCAGAGGAACTTCTTTTAAGCCATCATGAACTGTCTGGATAGACCTTCTCTGAGCCCACTCACAAATTTTGAAGTCCATCAATACTGGCAGGGGTTACCCTTTGCAAGCAATAGATGTGTCTTCAAAATTTAAGCTTTAGCTTTAGTAAGTGGAGATTTTTTTTCCCCAATGTTATTTCTTTTTCTTCCTATTTTGTACTTTGTAAAACATTATTTCATCCTAATATTTTTCCTTGATTATTTTTTCCATTTCTGTGCTATAAATTCCATAATTTCTATCGAGAGGAGTTCTTCTGTTATCAAATCGGCATCTGTTTATAAAATTGCTATAAAAATGAAATCTAAAATAAATTAATTATTTGCCCACTGCCTAAATCTAATAGCAAGCAAGCTACTCTACAACACTGCATTTTAACAAATTTAATGAGAATTCATCATTTTAATGTTAAACTGAAATAAATTACTACATGAAATCCTGACTGTTTAGAATAACAATGACTATAAAAACAACAAAGGAGATATTACAGTTTTTACATTTTGTATGATAATGGGCTTAAAACAATTCAGGGGAGAGGACAATTTTGCTACAAAAAATTAAACCCTTCCATGACTGTGCGTATGCCATTCTCACAGAAGTCAAGGATGTAATCTTGACCCAAGAATGTCAACAGGAAGTCAGAGGATTAATTAACTAGGAAAACAAAAGCAAATTTTTATGAGAATTTCAGGGACAGAAGTGTAAAGGATAGCACTTAGGACATTTAGATAATTAACATCTATTCTAGAAAATACACAACATTCTTGTTACAGAAATCAGAATCTTAACCACCATTTTGTAACATTTACCTAAAGTTTATTTTAAGAGAAGCTTTGTTTTTAACAATCATCTTAAATCCTAGTAAACTGAAGAATTAATTAGCAAGCACGGAGGATCAGCAAACTAATGCTTTAGTCTGTTAAACCATCTGCTCAGGAGCACCCTGTTCAAATCTTGGCATTAGGAGAGAATGGATGAATACTTTTGTCTCTTGCACTTAGTCACAACTTGCCATTCTTTGCTCATGCACATTTTTTTTCCTTCAGCTCATGGTAAATAAAGTTATAAAGAGGTCAGTAATTGATCAGATTTCTGTTACCATGAAGTTTTGCATAACAGATTGCTAACAAATTTGGCAGAAAAACCTTACTGTAGCCATCCATCTCTCTTATTTCATACCAGATTCTTGCATTCAATAGGTATGTATGAAGGGACAGATTCAGCATTATCTTTTGTTTTCTTTGCCTAATACAAAGCAGGCCTATATGCAGTTAAACCAGGTAAAATAGTGTAAAGTAAGTAAAGTCTTCAAGGCAATCTGTCCTTCATTTCTGAAGACTATTAATGAATGCTCCATTAATATTTTACTACCTCATTCTTTTTCATTATTAACAAGAACATACTTATCAGATCTGTGGAGGTCCTTGTTATTGCAACCCCAATCTGTCTTCATTTTCTAAACTTTTGTGCTAATTCTTTGATTCTGTGTCACAGCTTTGTTTCCAGAAAGTGCAGGTACATTCTGACACATAATGGATCAAGGGTGGTGCTTGGGAATGAGGGTAGCCAGCAGTCCAGTCTAATGGAATACTACTTTGTTGACACTGAAACTATTTCTTTGTACTTCAGCCACTCTCTTACAGATTGAAAAGATGGAGGGCTGTCAGCTACAAACAAGGGGATTGATACAGGAGGGAAGCCATCCAGCAAATCACTGTGAAGTTTGCACTGTAGCAAGGGGCAGAGCAAGGTGCCCCAAGGAGCACACTAAAAGAGGAAGGTGCTCTGTACCACACCAATCAATTTGCCAAAGACAGAGCAATGTTTCAAATAAAGGCAAAGGTCTGGACTAAACCTGGCAATAGACGGCTTCCTCTCCATCAACAGCCAGCTTTCTCCACAGTTGTTTCTTCCTAACTCTTTGGGCAGACGTGCTGCTGTGATCCTCTCAGGACCACGTGGGGAAAATGGTCCTAGTCACAAAACCTCTGAAGAGGAGACATTTGTTTAAAATTCTGTTCCTCTCTCCATTAAGCTTTGTGCTCCTTGATTTTGCTTATGCATTACAGACTTGATCCTCCTAACTAGCTTCAACTGGCATTTTCTCATTGACTTCAATTAAGTGAGACCAGGACACAGATAAGGTTCTGTGTGAGAAATCACTGTATGGTAGTAATTGCAAAATTTTATTCAAAGGCATATTTTATCTGTGTTGATGAAATTAAAATAGGATAGGAAAGAGGGAAGAAAAAGCTCAGGCGGAAGGGCTGGCATTTTAATTTTTTCAGGTTGCTTCTGTAGTAGATTGACCTCCCTCAGATAAATCTGTGCACCATGGAAACTATTTTCTCACTGAGGAAAAATTTCCAAGTTCAGCTGAAGGCCTATACATCAAGTTAAGCATATAGCTAAACTGTGCAACTGTGTAATCTTACTGCCCTCTTCCCATCCTTTTCTCCCGTTGTTTGTTATCCTTACCATCACATCTGGTTTCAAAGCAGGCTAAGGTCACTGGGGTAGGGCATGTACCTTTCACACTGTTTGTAGACCTCCCAGGCGTGGGAGTATGGGAAAGAAGGGGAAGGAAAACACTTTTTAAAATCTTCAGAGGATTAAATAATAAAGTAATAATAACATGCTGTAAAATAAATGCAATCAACTGATATTTACAGTCTCATACTGTGTTCAGCATAATTATAGTACTGCTCAGCCATATATAGGTGGACAGAATGATTTCTTTATTGCTGTCTTGCTTTACTGTGTTTTCACAGGTAGCCTACAACCTGCAGGTCTAAATGAATAATACTAGTATGAGCATACTATTTTAATAATCATAGTATGAGTATATGTCTACATGAGTTCATAAGGGCTTAACTTCTCTAAGCACTGATGAACTGTGACCATCTGAGCAAAGGAGAACTTTCTGTATCCAGGCAATTTTGTGTAGGAGCCAGACAGCAACAAAAGCCAGCCCAGCCATCCGCTGAGGGTGGAGCTGAAGCAGTTTCATGGAACTGGTGACGTGTAGCAAAACAGTGTGCAGACGCAAAATCTACAGTCCAGGTTGAGGGTTTTTTTTCTCAACTGTTTTTATATTAAAAATAAATAAATTGCTCTCCAATTTTTTAACCTAAACATGTCACAGATATCTGGGGACATGGAGTGGAATATTGCGCTCCGAGGCAGCTGCAGAAGCAGACATACCAAAATAAACAAATAAATGAATAAATAAACGTCAAGAGACTACAGACAAAGAAGCAAGAGATTAAAGCAATAAAGTTACTCAGAAGTGAATGCAACAGAAAGGGTGAAGATATGAACTATAAAATTCGACTGACCACAAGTTCTGTTTCCTCCTAGTATCCAGCGGATTCCAACATCCCCTGCTTACATTTTTCCTACGTCTTATCTGAATTCTACAGCTTTACCATGAGTTCTTTCTTGTTCTGAGAAGTCCAATTGTCACGAGATGACTACAATGCAGATAGCAGTGGTTAAAGTCCTGAAGTGTCTGTGCACACACAGCAGTACAGAGAATCCAGAGTCAGAGCTCAGCATAAGCTGAACAGATTCACCCCTTTTAGTAGCTGAACTTAAACTCACTAATAGAGGCGTTTCAGGTTTTTAAGAGCTACACACGTAAGTGAAAAAATATGCCACAACTTGCAGGCAACACCTTAACTTCACTATTAAAAAATGCATAACATATATTTTAAGCATCATTTTATGCAGAGCAAGTTTCATTGCTCTCCTGTCAGTTAGTTTCCACTGACATTTGTGCAAGCTTTTCAAACAATAACAAGGCAGACGGTAATAGGGAGTTTAATTCCAGAGATTGTCATCTGACCTATTGTCCTTTTTTTATTCTTCTCCTTTTTTTTTAATGCAACTTCTACACTTCAAGTTGTTTAGTTTGTCTTGATTTTTTGTTTTGTTTTTTTTTTTGTTTTTCTTTAAGCATTCTTACATGGAAGCAAGCTTATTAGCTGAAATGAGAAACAAGGAACGAAATTAAACTGAAGGCGATGTTACCCGTAGAGGCAGAGAGAACTGATTCTGCAGGCAGAATCTTCTCTCCTATTTAACTATTTGTTTTCAGGATGTAAATCTCTGTAATCTTAGATCCTGTAACTCTGCTAGTGATAATAGTTAATATGAACATGTTAAGTGAAACAAGAGATACACCCTTTTTTGCCTTGGAATGGACAGGTTTATATTGAGATTATCTGCAGGTTTTCCCTTTGGTTTTTGTTGAAATAATGATTACAAGTGATCATATAAAAGTTTATCAAGCTTCTTGATGGTGCCAGACAGATGACAATGAATGGGTTTTATTTGTTTGGTTTCATGACTGTAATTGGAATATGTAATGTCAGAGGCTCCCATTTTTTCCTGAAATTACATGCAACCCTATTCTCCTTCTCACGTGAACTGCAATACTTTCTTCATTAGCATATGCTGTTAATATGTTCATGAAATTCATGTCACATCGTAATTAATCTGAAAATTATGTCATTTCTGCAGAACCTACAACCTCATTATGTTCACAGTATGTACATCACAGCCATTTGATTTCTGAAAGAGGTATACCTCTGTTTGGTTATTAATCAAGGGGTCATTTCTGACCAATTTACAGTGATTAACTCTTTACAAGAAATCATTTTGAAGACTTGAAGTACAATACTAAGGAATAAAATTATTTTATGTTCTATAGAGAGAAAAAATCGTTGCATAGCAGCACCTCTTTATATAGTACATTTAATAATCTATAGAAAAAGTATCAGTTTAGATTCAGCACACTGAGGTCTATATAAGGCTGAGCAGGATCAAAAAATTAGTAGCTAGAAACTATGAATTTCAAAACAGAGCACTGATAATTGATTTATAAAGAGTAAGATGATAGTGAATCTGATTTCAAAGTCATACTGAATAAAAATTTTTTTTACCTGTGAATAGTTGTCTATATCATATAGATAGAACAAAATGTTACTAATCAGGTGTTGCTGAAAAATACGTGTTTAAGCTCCAGATCAACATGACAGATTTCAGCCCACTGTTTCATTTTCACCAATTAGTAACAAAATAAAAGTGTAGAAGAATATCTCTCCTTGTAGGTAAATGTTATCTGTTTTTTTCTTAGCATGGTGCAAGGGTTTTTTTCTTTTAAAAAGTATATAAATATGCTTTTAGGTTTGATTTTTCTGAGTTGATTTACACCATGTATCTATTTATAAGTGTAATCAAACTTACTGTCATCATAAGGGAAGTATTTCATAGCTGGCTTTTGAAGATTTGGAGACATCAGTTAGGATGACCAACCATACACACATTTTATTAATAAGAAATTTGCAGCTGTGAGTAGCAGGGGTTGACACAGAGCAGGAATGACCTGAGTGGTATCAAATACCAGGACTTTCTGTGGGCCTGGATTTCAGACTCAGCGTTTGGCACCTGAACAGTGGATTGGCAGTCTATCAGCTACTGCCCATGCAGATTTCACGCTGCCTTAGGTCCTGAGCCCTTCGGAGGAATTGCAGCAAACAGAAGGCACCTTCCAAGAACTACACCTTCAGTTTTTCAGGAGCAGCATGGCAGCAACAATCAAAGGAGACATTAGTGAATAAGCATATTTTAATAATTGATACTATGGTTCTCTGTGAATATTGATGGTTAATAAGATGCTCACTTTATAAAGTGTTTCTGAGAAAGAGGAAGACCGAACAGTAAATTCTGGGAAAGGAAGTAATGCTTGGCAAGGTCCTTTTAAACTTATTTTTCAAAAAGATATATTAATCAAATACAGTATAAATTTTGGTTTTTTTCAGAGTTAGGGGGACAGAGAGCTTAGGCTGTCGTGTGCTAGCTCGAGTAGTGCAGCAAACAAACTTCATAGTTCTAAGAGGAAATGCAGCATACTTATGAATGGGATTATTGGTGTGGTTGCTTGCCGCAGCAGGGAAAGGATTCAGTGCCCCTGGAGGCAAATTTCCAGTCCTATGCCAACTCATATGATTATTTAGATTCTCAAAAAATCTCTCTGAAGCTCTGTAGTGGTACAGAGAATAGGAAGTCTGATGTTTCAAAGAGTTGTAGAAGATGGTATATAAGAGGAAGGAAAGCTTAGAAATTAAAGGTGAAGTTCATGCTAGAGAAACATTTTTTGGTGGTTTTCTTTTTTAATATAATTTTGATGAATGTGCATTTTTACAAAAAAAAATCTGCACTGAAGAAAGAGCGCAAATAGTCACATTTCAAGCAATCCAAAATACTCGTTTCTCCTCTGCAGTAACAGGTCCTGACACAGGTCAGTGTGAACTGTGTGTATAAATAGATGCATTTCTATAGAAAATTAATTTGGGCGTATTATTGACACCATAAACGATAGAAGACATTTTTATGTGCACTAAACTCCTGTAAGTACCCACATACAGCGCTCAGCCGTGGAACAAAGCGTCGAGGGCACCGTACCTATGAACCTCAGGCAGTGCTCGGGGTTGCAGGACCGGGCTCGGCGGCGGCTGCGGCTGCGGCAGGGCGCAGCAGGCCGGGCATCCCCGGCCTGCGCAGCCCAGAGGCAGCACAGCCCAGCCGGGAGAGCGCCGTGCCCAGCACCCTGCAGCGCGGCTGCTCTGCTGACACCAGCTCGGCTCCGACAGTGCTTGTGGCAACGGGGAGAGTCAGAGGCTCGGGAGCGCCGGTGTACGCTTTCTCTAGGTGTTTATTTACCCGTCGGGATAAGGCGAAGCCTGCGGACAATTTAGCAACACTGAGGCTGGCGCATCCACTAAACACTTCAACGAGGGATGAATTACGGCTTCCTGCGGCGTAACTGGTAGTTCCATTCCTGGAGGAGTTTGCAGAGCCAAGTGGACCACTCCGGGAACCAGGGCAAGCTCGGGGCGGGGGGCCGTGTAACTGCAGAGTGCGAGAACAAAGGGAACTAACCCCGGGACACGCACACGGGGCTGGCGAGGGGCCGCGATGCCGAAAGGAAAGACCCAGGCGCGGCGCGGCGCGGCGCAGCGCCCGCAAACGCCGCTGCCTGCATCCATCCATCCTCCCGCTCCCACCCGCGGCCCGGCGGCGGGACGGGACACGCCGCTCCGCTCGGCTCCCGCCCCTGCCTGCCAGCCGGGCGGGCGGGCGGACTGCCTCGCCTCCCCCGTCCTCCCTCCTCCCTCCGCCGCTCCCTCCTCCTCCTCCCTC
>VZSE01008388.1:778931-1033286 GCA_013398275.1 Promerops cafer
GTCCCGGCAGGTGCTGCCGCGGGGCGGGGCAGGCCGGGCGTGCCCGTGCGGGAGCCCCGGCGCGGTGCGAGCGGTGAGGGCTGTGCCTGGCAGGGGGTCAGCGCGGCGCCCCTCGGCAGCGAGATCGCAGCGCTATATATTGTAGTTTAAATGCAAATGATCGTGATGTAACGAGCACTACCGGGCTTATAGGCTGCGGGGTTGCTTTGTATGGGCACCGCTTCTTAGTTTACTTCTGGATGGGAATCCAAGAGGCGTGAAATAGCCAGGATTGTTTCAGGTTCTCCCATGATACACTGATAAAACTTAAAAAAAAAGGAATCTTATTTTCCTGCGGCTGGAAAGGATAAACAATTTAATCTCTCTTGACCTTTGTTCTAGTTTTTTTTTTTTTTTTTTTCTTTATTGCAGTTATTAGTTGACTGGCTCCTTGTATGTCTGCATATCTCATAATTTTTATGAAAACGTGTCCCAGTTTCTGTTTAAGAGTTCTATTACAAAAGTTACGATGTGCCTGATACCTGCACTGCCAACTTTTTTCAGTACTGGAGAAACACAGGGCAGTCTCTTCTGCTTATGTTTGTTTAGACCTTGCTAAAACTTTGCTAAACACGGTTCCCCATGGTTCCCCACATTTTGCACATAGAGGGCTTTATTTCTCAAGGCAAGGAGCATGCAGATAAGTAGACCTTAACTTATGATAGGTAACATTTTAAGCATGATCTTCTGTTTCTGCCAGCTGCTCTATAGGCAAGATCTGCTTGTTTACAGTAATATGGAAAGAGCACGTGAGGTAGAGAAGGAAGCTTATTTTGGCTTTCAAAGTAAGTGTACTACTTAAGTTTGTAGTACTGTTTGGTTTTGGTTTTTTGATTTTTTTTTTTTTATTTTCGTAAGAGCCTATAAATCAACCCAAATGTCTTTAATTGGATTGGATTACTAATTATAGTCCATGTGGATATATTTTGGTTGGATGCAACCAGTAAGTGAAGTTCAAATAAGGGCCAAAGAAAAACTTCAGAGATAAGATGTCTCTGTTTCCTAGAAGGCTAAGTGTATTGTTTGAATCATCTTTTTTTTTTTTTTTAGTCTGATGTGAGTGCATGGTGTATGTGTAAACACATAATATCAACAAGACTGTCTTGTTTTAGACAGTTTATTCTATGCTGCAGTACTCTTACTTGGTTTGAATGGATTCAGTAGTCCCCTTAGTTTCATAAATAGGTTCACAGAAAGTCGTATTTCAGTGTTCTACTCCCTCATTTGTACTGCATTTTGGGGGCAAATGATGTGTTTTAGCAGCAAAATGCTGCTATTCTAGGGGAAGTAGGTGAGAATTCAGACAGGTACTAGTTTTAACTTTGCCCCAGTTGAAGTAGATACAATTATAAGGATTGGATAGCATTGATGTGCACTAGAAATTGTTGACTCTTTGACACTGGAACAAATGCTTTGTGAAAGGGAAAATACTCTGGTGTGTTTTTTTAAGTTTGACTCAAAACCACTTACTAGAGCTCTGCAGTAGTTTGTAATCCAAGCTTCTGTTTGCAAGACACTAACCAGAAACCGTATCTTGACTTCCTACTTCATTTTGCAACAGCATGTATCTGAAGTTTCTATTATAACCAAAAGATCCTTCAGACTACTTGGAATTTGCCTAACACCGAGTGATTGTGTGTTCTTTCACTTACTGGATGCACATTTTCTCAGTTTAAAGAGACCTGCTGAATAATAATTTCTATGCCCAAGAAGTATTATTTGCTAAATAACTTTGAAATACTCAATTGTTTTGGAAATTATGAACCATTACTAAAGTGGCTTGTGTTAAAATGCATTTGAAATTTCTGTGCTGTTCTGAGTATGAGGATGATACAGTTTCTTGTGACTGTTTGCTTACAGTTTCATTTTGTGCTGTTAATGCAGCAGGTGATGTGGACTTGGCAACATGGTAGCCTAGCTTTCCTTCAGTTTTGAAACAGAGACCCAATATTCTTTGGCAGTTTTTATGGCTTGGGCGCGCCACTTAGTTTAGTCCACATTGGAGAGTGGAAGAGTGTGGACATACACTGACTGAAAACTTTGTTGTGCCATATTTTCATTTTGACATGGATAATGCATAAATGCATTGATTTCCTATGCAAGTAATACACCATGCTGCATGTTTTGTAGGGGGTTTGGTCATGTATATAACAAAAGTCTTCTGTTCGCTTTTTTCCAACTAATGAAATAAACATTCTGTTCAAAATGTGCAATACTCCCCTTGTGAATTACAGTAGCAATTCAAAAAGAGGGAAATAATTAAATGTGTGCATCTATGAGTTTTGTTTGAGTTAAAAGGTTGCTTTTATTTTCAGTATTTGCATGAACTTTACAACCCACTTCTTGTTGAAGTAGTGTCTTTTATAAGAAAAGATTGCCAACTTAAGTGCGCTTTCAAATTATTCTAGAATATTAGATTAATTTGTGTTATCTTGGATTCTCTTTCTGTTAGGATTGGCCTAATAAGAATACTATGGAAGAGGCAGGGGGTGCTTTTTAGCACAACATGTAGTCCAGGAAGTTTTGCTTTGCTTGTGAGGAAAGGTGTGGTTTCAGTGAGAAACTTGCTTCTCCACCAATGCGTTTTCTTTTTGCTCTACGGAAGACACTTCCCCAGGATCACAGGGTCTCCTTGGTAAATAAATGTGTTGCACAAGTTACTCTTCTTGGCAACAAGTTGTTGTGGTATAGAAAAGATTACTTTCTAAAGATAAGTTACACAATAGCTGGAAAAGCTGTTTCAAGCTGTTTAATGTTAATGACTGAGAAACAACAATACAAACCCCCAAAACAAACACCAAAAGCCCCCCAAAATCCCAACCCAACCCAAAATCTACCATCAAATACTAAAACATTGAATATGAAAGTTAACTTTTTGTTTTTTTTCTTAGCGTAAAAATTAATCTTTAAAGTTTTGGTTTATACATTTATCTTGGATAATTGTATGAACAACATTCTGGACTCCCTATAAGAGTTTATAAGTGAAACTTGTTTAGGCAAATCACTAGCATGTACTAATAAAAAAACTGCAAAAAAATCCAAGGGTATAGTAGGTGATTATTTGGCATTTTATCCTTGTTCCATGACTCTAGATCAATAAATATGGGCATTTATGATGCGTGCCAAGGATTTTAAACAGATTTTTTCCTTTATTATCTAAAGATGTTGATCAGGTGTAGTAGGAAGATGTAGCAAAGTTAATACTTCCAAAAAAATCCCCCAAGACTTAATTACATTAAATATTACACTCAAGGAGAGTAAACATATTTGGCTTTTGTATGTGAAGGTGCTTACTTTTGCTCAATTTAAATGTTTCTTTGATTTTTGATACTGTTTGTGTCAACACTTATTATGTTTAGGATAAATAATATATGTTGAACCCATCTTGACCAATCTTCTTCTTCCACATATTTCTATGTGAGTGTCTAAGTGTGAGTCATGCTGATCAAAAATAGCATTAAGAACACGTTGTTGCCCTGTGATTTTTTTTTTTCCTCTGTGATGTCCTGACTAAATAACAGTACTGATTTTTAAATTCTCTTGAGAATGCACCTGGGACCCCTCAGTATTTCGTGTGCATGTCTGAATGACTTCACAGCATGGTTTGTCAAACTTCTCTGCATTGTCCATGTGACAGAGTTGTTTGAATGCCTCCTATGGCAGGAGCAGAGATGAAGACCCTGCTTCATCTTTAGGTGAATGAAGATCTCACCACTGCCTTTTTGTAGGTGTGGAATGTCAGTGCCCAACAGTCAACAGCTTCTTATACAGCTGGTTTAACACCACAGAATTTATGCAGTGGTTCTCGGCTGAGTCTCAGCAATCTTGCAAAACAGTTCCTACCAACACACATTTATTTTTTTTTTCCCTAAGCATTCATTGTGTTTCTTGAGATACATATTTGTTTCAGCTTGCCTCATGAGCTTTTATTGAAATTATTACATCCTTTTCTAATTGTGATGATACACTTTGAGACAGAGAATTAAGGTTTTACATGTGAGTTTCATGTAATCTGACTTTTCATATAACATTTGCCAAAGACCTTCACCTAGTGAGCTCTGCACCTGTAAGTTAAGGTTGTAGAGAATTCCTTCTGTCCTTAGGAAGTCCAGATATCAGGTTGATGAAAATAATGCATTTTGAGAGTGAACAAGATGATCCAAAGGTTTTAGGTTAGAAGTTGATTATGTTCTAGTCATGTTGTAGTGTCACGATTTGACAGTGGGTTCAGCAGTGTTTGGTTGCTCTGCAGAAAGGGATCACAAAGTTCATTCCTGTTACAAGACAATTCAGAATTTGATTTGTTCAATGTAGACATAATAGATAAGACATACTATTTAAGAGTTTAAAAGAAAGCCATTTGGTAGGCATGTCACTGAACTTTTCTCATCTTTCATATTAATAGTTTGAGAACCCCTTTTTTTTCTCAGTACTTTCTCCTTACTCATGAGTAGTTCATGTATTTCTGGTTTTTATTCAGTGGTGTGCTTGGTCTTTTATGCACAATACAGAGTTGTGCTGCAGAAAAGTTACCATCACAGAAATAATTAAATAAATCAGTTTAATGAAACTTAGATTGGTATCTCTTGAAAGGTATCTTTTAAAATCTCTCCTAGAATGACTAGGAATTTCCAGATTCTTTGAACTTTTGA
Organism: Promerops cafer; assembly: GCA_013398275.1. Classification (NCBI taxonomy): domain Eukaryota; kingdom Metazoa; phylum Chordata; class Aves; order Passeriformes; family Nectariniidae; genus Promerops; species Promerops cafer. The sequence continues at coordinate 783,623 of VZSE01008388.1, forward strand.
AAATTAGGTTAGTTTTTTTTCCTGAGTCTTCTAGAAATAGAAAAGTAATTTTAGTTTGTTTTAAAAACATGGAAGTTATCTTTATTTTTTCTTCATCGTTTGAATATTTTCTAAACTATATTTTTAAAGAGCAAAGGAACTTTGTCTCTAAAAGGCAAGGATCACTATTTCTACATTAATCCATGGCAAATTAAACTTAATACATGTGTTTTGAAGGGTTGAGTGAAGTAACATTAACATAGTTGTGATACTCAGCTCAGCTAATCCTTGATTCGACTTTCTCTGAGTCTCAAAACTCTCCCAAGATCATTGCCTCAGTAACTTTTCTTTAAGCATAATTTTAGCCCTCCCTTCATCTTTTCTACTTGAAATGTATTCTTTGGTTACATTTCAGACATACACTCTAATAAGTTTTTTCTCTGCTTCTGTCTGCTTTTCAGTTATTGTTTTATGTGATTTGAGGGGGACAAAAAGGATTTAAAGCATTTTTGTCAATAAACACAAGGCAAAACAATGGGTTGTTAATGTTTCACATGGGATTCTAAAGAAACAATTTAGTTGCATTTAGAAACTTCCTTTATACCTTGGTAAACAAAGGCAAGGGTGGCTTTGTTCACCTTGCTTTAATTATACCTTTGTCCCTTAAAATAACTTGCTTTGTCATTGTAATAGGAAAAAATACAGAATGATGGCTTCTTTCCTGATAAACTTAGTTGCAGAATCTAAATAAAACATCTAACTTTTATATTAATATTTCAGTGTGCCTGCATTCTCCTAACTAGGCTTATCTGAGCATATATTAGCTATGTGAAGCCTTTTGACATACTGAAAGTGAAAATAGAACACTGCAAATATTAAGCATACACATAAGCATGCATTAGAATAAGCTATTTATGTTTTCCAAAGTATGTTGGTTTTCCTTACCACAAGGTGTTGGCAGTGCCATTTTCCTATCATGTGCCTCATTATTCCAAATCAAAACTTACAAAGTAAAGTTGTTACAAGTCAATTTCTAATAGCAAAATTTTCTTAAAGTTCATTGAGGCTTTTAGTATGAAATGTAGTTTAAAGAGTATTTGCAGTGCTTGTCATGGAGATATCTTTGGATTTTTTTATATTTGTTTTAAAAACTGTAAATATGTTTACTTAGAAAGTATTTAAGGTATCTTTCAGAATTTTAATCATATGTACATGAAGTTTACAGTTTTATAAATTTAGGATCTATTTTCTTTAAATAATCTTTTTAGTTAATTTCTTTGTCTTGTCAAATCAGTTCATCTTTTGTGTTGGTTTGAGCTTGTGGATTATTTGTATTTCTTTTTTCAATTTTTAATTGATGTAATAAATTGGACAAATACTATGTGCCTAGAGGTTCCTTTTTTTCTTCCACAGTCTTAAGTTGTGATAGTATTTAAATCAGTCAGTATTTAATTCAGACCAGAATTCCAGAACAGGTAGTTTATAAAAGCCTGTGTAAATACTTCATAATTTTTAGATAAAGCACTCACCTGAACGTGATTCTTCCATTAACAATATAGTCTAATTTGATTTAGCAAGTTTTGTAGCAGTCTCTGTTCTGTCACATAGTCTTTTGTGTAATTTTTGATGATGTGCAGTATATCCTCTAATTGTTTGGCCAGCTTCGCTAGGGGAGGAGAATATGCATGTGTTTTTCATATAAATAAAACCTGGATTTCAGTTTCCATTCCTAAAGATAACTCTGGTTTTAGTTTAGAGCCTTGACATTTTGAATTCCTTGCTCTGGCAGTGCAACCTGCTTTGGAAACAGTTACAGCCTGCTTGGTTGTTTGGGAAAAGTCAAACTCAAATCTGAGAAGAACTCTTAATAGGTTGGTCTGCTACAAAAAAAAAAAAGCCCCCACAGCAAGGAAACAAATGTGTGTGATGGAAGCCACTTGAGAACTGCTTTTTTGGTGATGTGGGTATTGCGTGCATGCACAAAATGATTCAGTTACTTTCCTGAAAATAAGGAGACAGAGATGATGAGATTTGGCTCTGCTTACATGGGGGTCCAAAGCATCTCAGTCAGACAGAGGGAATCAGAAAGGTTCACTGACTATTCTTTTCTCCCCAAACATTTTACCAAACAAATGATTACTTGTAAAAAGGGAAAATGGTAGTACTCATATATTAAGAGAACAAGGTTGGATGATTCACTGAGTTGATAATGGTACAAGAAGTTGCGGGGATGATTTCTGGAAGCACTGAACTTGATTCTGCTGGTATTCTCTCTGGTAACTTGAGTTGGTAAATGTGAGAGTTTCTGTTTTTTCTCAGCTCCAAAATTGTTGAAAGTAGAAGCCTGTGTTTATGAAAGTTCTTACAACAGAGAACTGAATCATACAATTTACACTGAATTTATGGGTGCTGTCTTCTTTACTCAGCTGTCTCTTGTCATGGGGAGAATGGGAAGATGCCCAGATTTCAGAGGAGTCTTGTCTGTTCTTATGAATCTCAATGATAATTCACTTGCACATAGTGGTTGTTAAGTGTAGACCTGAAACACAGTTTTTAGTTCTTCTGCTTGGAAGGGTTTTCTTTCCTTCTCACTATTAACCATGTCTCCGTAGGTAGCTGACTGCTGTGATGGGCATGAGAGTCTCCTTTAATTTAAAAACAGGAGCTGGGGAAAAGCTGTCTTTCTACTGAATGGTCCATTGCTCATTTTAATTGTTGATCTTATAGTTCCCATATGGTAGCATCATGAAGTAAGATGGTTGTTGTCTATATTGCTGATATTCTTAAAGTTCAAGATGAAAACTGAGAAGGTGTTGGCTAGTTTTTACCATGCCTCAGGGAAACTATGAGCCTTGGCACAGGGATCTAGAACTCTGTTGCTTGTAGTAAGTAGTCTGCTTAATCTTTGTTAAGAAAGTTGCCTTTGCAACCTTTACAGCTAGGAACTTAAAAGTATAATACTAGCTCTTTAGAAGTGTGCTGAATTGTTTTATCTCACACTACAAAAGTGGCTTAATAACTTCCTGAAGAAAAAAGGAAAAATTGTGCATTTTTTATGAGGTAAAACCCCCCAGCAGGTATTTGCATAGAATCATAGAATCATTTAGGCTGGAAAAGATCTTTCCGACCACTAACCTAATACTGCCAAGTTTACCACTAACTGTGTCCCTAAATTCTTCACATCACTGATTGTAATGTAGTAAATTTTTACACCTCCATCGTAAAGTATGCTGACAGAGGTTTCTTGTATGTATTGTGCATGTACATAACTATCTGATACTGTCTGCAGAATACACACAATATACTGCCGGAAAAATATCTTCCAAGTTTGAAAAAACCCCCAATCTGATGTGTTCTCTAGTTGCTGGAAAATACATAAAAACAAGTCAAGTTCTTCCCTGTAGGAAGCAGCTGTAATGCTGCAATGCATTGTCAATTTCAGTTCTAACATACTTTTCTCCTATTTCGGTAGGGTCATCCTATATAGCAGTAAGGTAAACTGTAAAAATTACTGCATACCAGCTGCTGAAACTTCAAGTGCATCGGGAGAGCAGAGTTGATTGCTAACAAGTATTTAAGTTCTATGCCAGATGTGCAGAATAAACATTTCTGTAGCTTTCCTTGAAGTAGGTGAACAATGGATGAAATGCTGTTTTCATGTGAGAGTTTTTGGTCAATGTGTTTCAGACGACTCCTTTACATCTATACACAATTCTTTATTACATCTTCAGGGAAGAAGGCTTTTGTGTGACTGTTTTTCACTATAAGGCCAGTTTTGGTCACGATAAGAAGCAATTCTCAAAGTTCTGCTCTTCTGGAGCATTGCTGAATGACTTTTAGAATAAAGGAGTATAGCTTTTAGAAAGGCTCAGAGGCATTTAATAAGGGATAATATTACAGATGCTTACAAAGGGCTTCTTGAAAGTGTAGTGTGCACATATAACCTTTATTTTCATTAGCTTTTTAATGCTTGGATTTATCTCCTTCAGCTTTCTGTGTAATTCAGCTTGACTTTTAATTACCCATTAATGGAGCAATCAATACAACCATAGAACTGTTGGTAGTTTTAAAGTTGTTTCTGGTAATACTGTGACGCTAAACTGGGGATAGTGCAGTTAATTTTATCACCATATTTATGTGATTTTTGTATTTTGGGGATTTTGCTCAAAATTTAGTAAAGCAGTGCATGTAATGGGTGGGATGCAAGCCTAAAGACATACACTTGAGGGTGTGTCAGGCACTGTCTGACATGAAAGTTGGTCATAGATCAGATTTTGCTTGCATAACACTAACTTAATTGTAATCAGTGGGTAAATAGGGAGCTTCAAGCATGAATTCATTCATAATTCATGGACTGATTGATCAGTCTGTGGGCAGACAAGATTATTGCTACTTAGTACAGAAGTTAATTTCTTACAGCTATGTCTTTACCAATAAGAATAAATCATTGCACTGTTCTCAAGTGCAAACCAAAAATGGAAAGTACATTAAATGTGCCAAAAGGGTAAAATGTATTGCAGCATATGCCAGCCTAAGGTAAATACTGAGTGTTACATTGCTTCTTGTGTCTTTAGAGCTGGAAAAAAACCTCAACTGTGATTACTTCTCAAAGAATGCAATGCAAGTCTTGTAGAAAACTGAACTTAAGTTGGGTATTTGGAAATTGATGGGGTTACACTTCCTTCCCAGAACACCTGCTCTTGGGTCACAGTTGTTTGACACCCACCTCTGGGCTTTGTAAAGATTTATGTGTTTGTAATAAGAGCTGATGCTGTGCTGCAGTGATCCAGAACGGCGGAACAGCAGCCTGCTTTCAGGCACGTGTCTTAATCTGTCAGATCTCTTTTCATGCACAGCTGATAAACTTGCTTATCTCGTTTAAAGCATGCAAACCAAAGTTCTGAAAATGTCTGACCCAGAAATTAGCTCTCACATTAGTAAGGTGCAGGATGTGGAAATGCATGCTTTGGTTATTTCTGCTGCACTGGCTTGCGTATAGTAGGATGCCGAAGCAGCTCAAGTTAGATGTCAGTAAAGCATTCTCATGTCCTTCCAAAATGTACATAACATTTTCTTTTAACTCTTATGAAAGCTTGAACAGGGTGTGTTTCTATAGCCACAGGTGTGTGGTGTTCTACTGCACACGACAGGGTGTGATGCCAGTGCCAAAGGTTGTGTGTCACCTGCACAGGTCTCACTGCCATAATATCTGCCAGTGCTGTGGGGATGTCTCAGAGTAGTCAATATTACTTAAACTTTACCATATTAAGGAGTTTTTGTGATTTTTACTTTCATGCAGCCAAATTACTGAGTGTTTTTGAAAAAATAGTCTAGTGAAAGCAAGACTTAAATGGGCACACTTGAGTGTTTCTGTAAAATTGGGTTGTGCTGTATTTTGTTGCATACCACTTGAAAAAATGCTCATGCCAAGTTTTATTTTGCATGTTACAGCATCCATGCAGAAGTAGCCTTCCATCTAGCTGCTGTGTCATGCAAATACACGTACTTCAAATGATAAATAAGAAATAACCTGTATGTCTGTAATGGTTCTGTTTTTAGTTTGTACTTGATTGTGTTAAAAAACTAATTTTCCAGTGGTTTCTTCATTCATTTGTTGCACAGATTGCTTCTATGTTTGTTTCTTTCCCATTTATATTTGTTGGTCAGTCTACTAAATCAATATGTATGGGCTGCATTTGATAGCACTAAATTTGTGGGGGGGTTCCTGTTCTGTGCCACCACTGTGTACATGTGTGCTCCTGTGTAGAGCTGTGGAAGGGTGTTCCTACACCATCAGAGAAATCCCATTTCTTGGCTTCCCATGCTTTTCTGGATGAGCATTATTTGAATGCTTCTCTTTATTTTGAAGGTTGGAGGGGAAAGGCAGTTTGCTGGCAAAAGGAAACATCTCCTGGCCTCTGGCTTCTCTTCTTACTTAATTGTAGTGCTATTTATCTCTTCTTCACAGCTGTTAGGTACTCTGGAAGTTAGGTGGTCAAAAGAGAGGGTTGTGGCTTGTGAGAGTGGTAGGTCTTGTTCCAGGACTAACTTCCCTTCTGTGCCCTGCAGGTTGAGCTTTGTAGGGATAAGAGCACTCTTGTCACTGCCTGGCTTAAAGCTTTGAGTGAATGTGCGCTCCTTCTTTCTATAAACTGAACATTTGGGGGTGTTTTTGGTTAATTTGTGCTTATAAGAAGTTGTTTTTCTGTTTGTGTAATTGGAGATGATGCTGTTTTTGGAAAACTCTTGTAAGTTCAGGATTTGTATTGGCTATAATAAAATTATAGTGAAAGTGGCAAGAATGTAACCTTTCATTTTCTCGCACTCTTGATATGACTGTAGGTAGCCATAGCAGAGGAAGCACTTGTCCATTGCATGGGTTCTGACAGCTGTGGGAACAGGGAAGGCTCCTGTGTGTTAGAGTTGGGCCCTTGAAGCAGGGCCGGCAGCCTTTCATTTAACAGCATCCTGTGCATTAGTACAAGAGAATTCTGCTGCGTGCCTTTTATAAAAGTGCCATATGACTTAAATTTTAACACATTCTGCTGCTTTTTAGTATTGTAGCGTTCATGGAAAATGTGCTGTAAGACTAGAAACATGATTGTGTTATACAGTTAATTAAAAATAAAGGCAGATTTTTAATATGAGCTCAGTCAGTTAAATACATCAACAAAGACTTTTTTGTTGGCTGTCAAGTGAGAAAAACAGAAAAGACTCAAATTCTTTCTCTAATATTTCCTTCCAGTCTGACTCATCAGTAGAAATAGTGAAGAGCTGCAGAAGAGAAGCCAAACAGACAAGCTGATAACTCAAAGAAATACTCTTTTGAGTTTGGGGTTCTGAGTGGAGTCATCATGAGCGATGTTACCATTGTGAAGGAAGGCTGGGTACAGAAGAGGGGTAAGTTCTACCTTTTAATGGAAAGTGCTTTCTGATGTCTCCTACGCCGCGTGCAATGGCATTACATGGTTACACAGATGAATGTTCTTGATTTATCTTCTGGTCTGGAGCAAGCTAATGTGACCATATGGTCAGATTAAGGCCTTGTTGGTATTGATACGTGACCCTCAGCACTGCCTCTGTTTGTGGGGGTAACTGGCAGTGCAGAGGAAGTTGGCCTCAGTAATTCCCACTTCACCTTGAACCTTGTTGCTGCAGCTGCTGTTACCTGTGCATCAGACTAAGCTGGCTGTTGTGGCAGCTGGAAGAGGCAGTAACAGAGGTGTGCAGTCAAAGGTTGCCTGGAAGCTGCTGTAGATGTGATACTTTGTGTGAAATTTCCTAGATGCCAAAATCATTCAGTGTGGCTCAGCTTGTATTACAGATGCAAGTAGTCCCAGTAAAATCAACATTATACTTGCATAAAGCTCAGCATACACCTAATTACTTAGCAGACCTGGAAGCCATATGATTAAAGAATATGTTCCTAACTATAAGCCAGTATAAAGTATGATTTTCTGTTATATTTGAATTCCTGCGAATTCCTGCGATGTCTCTTTAAAATGTTTCACCATGTGATTTGCAAATTTAGGGAGGTTGCTGTATGTTCAGCTTTGAATGTGAAACCTCTAGAAATATCTGGCATTCATATTATATGATGAACTTTGGATGAAATCTTCCATGCTTCATGCTGCTCTGCTTTAGGTTGTGGTTGCACACATGATTACTTTCAAAAGAATAAAACTTCTCTCACAGAGAAGGGGTGATCTGGATTTTAGGGTGATTTATGCCATGAGTTTCTGTGATCCTAGCCCAGAAAGATTAGGCTGAAATAGTGGGAACAAAATTACCCTTTAATTTAAAAAGAAATGCTTTGCTTCAATAGCAGTGTGTGAAGACAAAGATCATTATTAGCTTTGTTATTGCAGATTGACATTAAATGTCAAGGAAGGCAAGATAATGAGAGAAAAAGTTTATTATTCTTTTATTATTCCTACATAAATTTTATTTCAGGATGCATTATGGGTATTGTAAATGAAAATGAGCTAAACCATGTTAAGTTTAAGGCCTACTTCCTATTTTGGAGTATATACTTGAATTTATAACAAATAATCTTTTACATGACAAGAGCTATTTAAAATTTTAAATTATTTTTTTGTTTCCACCTTGTTGTTGTTTACTCAATTTGGAGATCTGATTTCCTTTTTTGATTATTTAATATAAATTTCTTTTAAATGTATTTGAACGGTTAGGATGCTCCAAATAATTTTCTTTAACATGACATCAGTTCCTTCAGGTGATATGGCTCATTCTTATTACAACTGCTATCAACTTTGTGAGCACTGGATATGCATATATTAATTACTGGAATCCAGAAATGGACACTGAAATTCTGTCTTACTTAATATTTGAAATTCTGAAATGTTAAATAAAGATTTTTCTTCTCACCCTGTTTTACTATAAATTAATTGAAGAACAGCCCACCAAGTTGACATTTTGAGGTCAGTTTCATTAGTAATTGTTTTCTTTTCCAATTAAAGACATTTCATGGCATGCATTTTTCCTTATCGTAAATAACTTTGAATTTATGGTTGGTTTTTCTCCTTGCTATATGTCACTGTGTAGAGTGTAGTGAAAATTTTTTAAATTGCATCTAATACTGTCCTTAATTTTCTTTGTCTGACTTGTTCTGGTTGTTGGTGGGTTAAAGTGTTTCTTTTGTTTGTTTCTGAAAACAAAAGGAAAAGCACGGTTGTGTTTCACAATGCTAAGAACTCGTAGGCATTTTATTCAGTGGTCATACATTTCATGTAACTACAACTTTGACCTTGCTCTGGAGCAAGAAAATCAAAGTTGCTGAGTGCATTTGTTAAATTTTGCCAAGAAAAAGTATCCAGCTTTAATCTATATTCTGAGAATACGCTCAGTAAACACTTATTTTGGCAGCTGAATATTCTCTGTGCAAAGAAGCATCGTGGGATTGGGTAAAGCTGTCTTGCTTCCACAAGCGATCATTCTGTTGCAGTTTTAAAGTGAAGTCTTTGATCATCAGCACTTGATACTCACTGGCTCAGTTCACAGGCTGGTTTTGGTAGGTACAAGCCACCTGGAGAAGGGTGAGTGTGGGATCTCTTCTCCAGGCAGACACTGAATGGATTCCAGCCCCAGTGATGGGTCCTTTGGACAGCCCCGAGCCAAGTGTATGGTGCAGCATAAATTTCTGAGACTCCAGACTGAATCTATCTAGAAATAAAATTTGTAAACCCTTCCTGCTGGGAACACAGGGGCCTGGGCTGCTTCAGTTGACTGATCTGTTTCTATTATGCTGAATTACTTGGTCATGTACCTGTAGCCCTGGACCTTTTAAAATTGTCCCCTTCAGCAGTCAGTATGGTTCGTGATACAAGGAAAGGGAAAAAAAATCCAACTTCTTTTTGTGATTCACAGCCCAGTCAGGAGTATGAGGATGACTTGAAGGTATTGGGATGAAACATGGTTTTGAGGAGTTAATCATCCAATGAGATGGGCCATCATCTAATGAGATGGGCCATTTCTAAGGCGAGTTAGGTGAACTCGATATAGAAATGAGAGGGGAGGACTAAAAATAGAGCTGGGGAGCTCTCTCTGAATTGAGACTGTTGGAGAGAGGCTAGGGAAGACAGGGTATGTTAGGGCACTGTGAATGGCTGTGAAATGCCGTGAAAAGATGTTTGCTTTATTATTATTCTTAGTGCTGTATCCATGTCAGTAATAGAGGGCTGAGGGCTATATGTTTGTAAGGTTTTAAGCCTGCTGTTGAGCACTGAAGAATCAGATGTCATACTACACAGTTGGCTTTAAAGCCCTGTTTTCCTGTGTGTGCTTAAGTGAGGCACCCATTAAAGTATTAATGTTTTACTCAAAGTTAAGAAATGGCAGAATTAAGTTTTTTTGAGACTGATCATACTTGGGCTTTGAGTAGTCTTTAGGAGAAGCAGTTTCAGTGTGGTGAGACTAGATGATACTGTGGAAGAGTAAGCTGTTGTATATGAAAGGTCAGAGGAGCAGAGATGACAGGCTGGGGGTGAGAACTTCGGACAATAGAAGACACAAAACCCAGGGAGAAGCTTGGGGAAGCTCGGGTCCCAGGTGAAAGGAGACCCTGAAGCACAGTGACTGGGTGTGCCTGAACAAGTAGTGCAGCCCAGCAAGAGCAGGTTGGGAGAATGAAATAATTGGTGATGGGGACTCGATACCTATCTACACTTAGTGCATTTGTAAAGTGAAGTGGGTGTTAATTTGGACTGGCTTCTGTCTGCTTCTGTGCCCCTTTGGCAGTGGTAGTGCTCCTGGAGTACGTTGTGTGGCTTTTAGTTTCATCTGAAAGGAACCAGGTTTGTGCAGTGTGGGACTGCTTCAAGCAGCAGATGAAAGTGCATTAACTAGGGTGGTGGTAAGATTTGCTGCAAAAGCACTTTCTGTATCTGAACTAAAGTACTGATTCAGATCCCTGTGAGACATCAGAACCTGAGCAAGTGGAGAGCCAGCAGAGCAGTCTCCTTAGGGCGGAGTCTCTGCTCAGGCAAGAGAGGAGTGGGAATGTATTTTGTAAGGATGGCTTTATGGTTGTAACTTACTGTCTTAGATCCAGTGACAAGAACCAAGCAGCTCACGGCCTGTGTCCACGTGTGGCTGCAAAGATGTTTTTGCAGTTCAGTGGCTCGGTGAAGATAATTTTTCTTTCTTTCAGTGTTCTCCAGTTATACCCATAGCCAGATTGGGAGAGAGATGCATTGTCTTCCTTTATGAATTTACTTTTTAGATGACACCAGCATTTTTCCTTGTAATGCATACAGATGAAAGGGAGGCAGTTTGGACTAAAAACGTTAAATACAGTGACCTGAACCTTGTGGCTGATACACAGAAATTAAATATTTGACATTATTGCAGTTAGTGTAAGCACTCTGCAGTAATTGCTGAAATGACTGTTACATTTTGGATTTGCAGAGGACAGTGTTTTGCAGAGTGAGGATCTTTAAATTTATGTAAAAGTTAGTATCCTTAATTTTACTTAACATGCTTTTACTGTATTTACTAAATTAAATTTAATGATTTGCAGAGAGGGATATGTTTTTAATTTATCAGTTTGGAAACAGATTTTTTTTACATGATGAACGTGCCTAGTGTCATTAGGGCTGTATCATTACAAAAGTGAGTTTTATGCATATAATTCATGTGGTATTTTTTCTTTAAAGCCAAAGTTTTCTGAGTTGTAGATTTGACCTTGTCTGTGGTCTATAATAGTCACAACAATTAGATTTAAGAAACTTTCATAACTATGCTTAATTGCAACCTAATTTCTTTATATATAACCTGTGCACAGAATTTCAATTAATTTAAACATGTGAAAAGATTTAACAGTTTCTGTTACCATGTTATTGAAAGATCATTAGGGACAAAGGAAGAATTGACACAGATGCTAACTTTTTAAAGGACCCAGTTTTAAATTTAACGTGTCAGCTAACTTTGTATTTAATTGAAAGAGTAAGGTTTTGGTTTTGGTGAGGATATACCTAGTGTGTAAGGCACAACACGATGGCTGAATCATTGGTTGAAGAGAAAGCAATATGTTGTCAATTTAAGTTGGTGCCTGTGTTGCTGCACTTAGATTGCCTTACCTCTGTTTGGGCTTTGGCATTCTGGTGTGGTGCATTAGGTAATGCAGTTTGCCATGGCAATCTTCACATGGCTCACATGGTACCTGTACCAGCATTCCAGTTCTGTAGAGGGGGAACCGAAGTCCAAAATTGTTGTGGCTTAACTGTAATAACTTAAGAAGTTTGATGTAATGAGATGGTGGTAAAAAAACAGATGTCATGAAGCTTTCCTGTAATGAGATTGTCCTGTAAATAGTGTATCACCAAAATACTGTAATAAGATTTTTCACTCAATGTTTTTCTTTCTTTGTTTTCTTCTTTTTAAAAATGCCTTTCATAACTTCTTAGTATCTAAAATTGAAGCAGTGTTAGTATTTCTAAACTCAGACAATTCATAGAATGTGTTTGATTTACTGTGATGAGATTGACATAGCTCTGCTCTGTTTTCATTTTTGAGATTCAGGACATGATGCAGGTATCATGGGATTTTTAGAAATAACTGTGTGGAAAATATTTACTATTGTTATATCTTCTATCAAGAATAATAAATAGTGTAGTGGAATAAATCTATTGTTCCAAATAGTAATAGAGTTGTTGTTTAAAGTACAAATTATTTATAGTCTTAGGGTAACATGTCTTCTCCATCCTCCCCCTGGCTCAAATCCAGAAAAAGAACTGTATTATTTCATGTAGTGGACATTGGGTTTTACAGTTGAACCAAGACCAAACAGATGTGAATTCTGGAAATACATATTGAAGATTGAGTTCATGTGGTATGTTTGAGGGTTCTGGTTTTGGTTTTTTTGTTTTGTTTTGTTTTGTTTGGGGTTTTTTTTGGTATGTTTTTTTAATGGGGGCATAAATGCCTTGATTGGAAAATTAATCTCAGAAGTTATGGTATTAATTGAGTGTTATTCACAACCTGTCAGAAATCTTGTTTGCAGATTGTCTGAATTATTTGAGCAATTTAACACACCTCTAACAAAGACAAATTTAAGTAGACAGTGTTGAACATCTGCTACACAAAGTAGAAGAAATTTAAATAGTTTTTTTTCTAATTGTCTTAGCAAATAGTAGTTTCAGGTAAAGTCTTGATTGATAAACGACTTGAAACTAAATAAGCCTTTCATATTGTAGTTGTTCTACTTTAATTTTATCTAATTAACGCAAAATGTGAAGTTCCAACAAAGTATATTAATGTAAAAGAGGCAGTTCCATGTGTACCAAAGGAGTAAAAATGGCAGTGTGACCTTTCTTATATCCTTATATGGTAGCTAGATTTTTTTTTTAATTCCCAGATAGTTAAGAGATTGCTGTATCTTGCACTCAGTGTAGAAGTGGAGTTAGGTAAATCTGTAAAGTTGCTTGCAGTCAGCACTGTTTGGGGTTTTTTGTTTGTTTGTATGTTTTTTGTTGTTGTTGGGTTTTTTGTTTTTTGTTTGTTTGGATGTTTTTTGGTTTTTTCCCCCTACATACACTATGAGTAGAGATCTATGTATTTAGATGCTGTTTTCCTGCAACTACTCCACTGAGAGAGGAAGGTCTTTGAGCCCTTTTTCTCACTCACTTTGTAGTTGACTACCAAGATCTTAATTTTGGAATAATTATAACCTTTTTATCCATACTTTTCCTCGAAGAGGATCAGAACCATATGAAAATCTTAAACTTCATGTAACTAGGATGAGGTGCTCTCTTTGCTAAATAACTTTATTCCACATACTTTTTAGGTAGTGCATAGGTGAGTGTAATTTTTGCAGCTCTCCAGCTTGTACTATTACCAGTTTCTGTTCTTAAAGGCAGTTTGCAATAGAAATTGAAGCATGAAATGCAAAGTATTTTAAACAGTCTCAAGATTATCCTTGCTGCAATATCCTTGTTGAATGCCAGTTTAGATAAATGTGCATGGTTGATTAATTTTTAAAATTTTTAAATTTTTTAAAATTGTTTTTGTTTCAGTGTAGCTATAATAGAGACTGTCACCAGTTTTTAAATGGTTGTGCAGTTTTGATTCTCATCAGTAAAAATGAAGCGCTCATACATGGAGCTGTGTTGTAGATGATAGTGGCTAAAATTCTGTGCATGCTCTATGACTGAATGTGTTAGTTCCTACCAGTACTATGTCAGATAGAAGACACAGTAATATTTTTGAATGGAGGAAGGTGTTATCCTATGTCTATAATAATAGTGTATTATTAACATGGAACATTCATGGGCAAATCAGTATATTTGACCTTGGAACTATTGATGTTCAGATTTCTGAAAAGAAGTTAACCAAATTCAATACCTAAATCAAATCTTTGCTTGTTTTCCCTGCAGCTGCTTGTAAGGCATGTTTCTGGTGCTTATCACCTTGGGCTTAAAGCCTTCGCAAATCCTGAGTTTTATGGTAGAAAAGTGCTTTTGCTATTCCTGACAGCAACAGGTTGCTTGTTACACAGGAAAACACCTGGGCAATGGGTGTTTTGGAGTACTCTGGACCCAGTGGCCTTTCATGTTCTTGTATGTCTGTTCCATTTCCTGTATGATGAATGCTGCCTGGTTGCTCACGTTCTGAAAGTTTTCTCCATTCATGCTGGTTTCTCTTATTTGCCCTACTTAGTTACCCATGAGAGCAGTACTTCTAAGGAAGCAAGGTTAAACATTTTCTGTTGTGGGGATTAGGGAAGCAAGGTGTTAACAATTCATTGCCCTTTTCCTGCTCACAACCCTTTTGGCCTGGCAGTACTGCACGACCAGCAAATGTCCAAGGGATGCTGTTGGGGAAGAATTTGAGGAACCATTTGGCAAACATGTTTTCTGTTTATTAAAACCTCTACTTTTTACTTGAAGCTTAAATAGTCACACTGTATAATACCTTTGACATGCTGTAATACATTGGTTACACTTGAAATTCCTTTGTGTTTGTGTTACTTTCAAATTGTTTTTGTATGGATAATACGCTTGCAATACCAGAACTTTTGTTACCTTGTAAAAAATCATCTTCCGTCAATATACCTACAGGCCAGTCCAACAAATCTCCCAAGTCTTTGTGATTTATTTTATTTCAGAAGCAGTCTGTGTACCTGTTCTTCTCACCTCAGCTAGGTCAATCAGCTTATGCCTCTGTGGGAACCACTTCTTTAATACTACTCCTGCTGTAATCGTCAAAAACATTATTGAGGTCAACAACTGTGACTTGAAACTAGGTTCTGAAAGAGCTTTAGGACTGGACTAAGAACTCAGAGTTCTAGGGCATGAGACAAATGAGACTGAGATTGAGATATTGAAAATAAGCTTTTTTTAAATAAAGAAACTTCAGGGAGAAGACCAGGGAAGAAGGTTTTGTAACCACTCAGTGCTGTCTTGGTTGTCTTTTGTTTTCTAAGAGGAACTCTTGACTCTTCATGAGCATCTCTACAAATTGTAGACAAAATGAGAGGCTTTTTTCCATCAAAACATGGAAAGATGGTGGCAGTGAGTGGGATTTATTCAATCTCCAAGTTCTTGAGAGCAGTTTAATCTAAATTGCAGGCAAAACGTTGTTGCTTTGTTCCAACAGCAGAGACCTTAACTTGCTCTGGAAGGGATTCCTGCTTCCCAGGGTAGGACTCCATCAGCATAATAGAGGCAAATCTGTTGAGACATGCTTAGATATTGGTTCAAGGTACATATGAGTGTTTCTAGAGCTTTGCTTTGGATGCGCTATCACATCTGTTCCTATGGACTTGAGAGCCCCTTGGCAGTGGGAATGGATGAGTGATGGTCACAGTGTAAGCTTACAGTAGTTGATAATTGGGAGGTTTGCTTCAGATGTACACTCCTTATCTGTAATGTTGGTGTACCTCCAGTCTCATTTTTCCAGTGCTCTTTAATACCATCTCTTTCTAGCACTACTTACTCTATCTCTCAGTTAGTCTACATTGTTATTGATTCCTTCCCTTGCAACTCAGGGTGTTGTTAGCTTACTTCATATAACACTAAGTAAATTTCTTTGTAATCAGATCATTGCAACTGACGTCTTATTTACTGTAAATTCTTAGTTTACAGTTTGCTTTCTAACAAAGTGCTTTCTTAAAAACTGATAGGAAGATAGGAAATGAATGTGTAGATGCCAGAACACTGATAAGAAAACACATTCTCTTTTTCTATATAGATTCAGAAAGTCACTAACAAATTGATGGCTGTCTTGACTTTGGGAGTAGTCTTCCCAAAAATACTGAATTTATTGTATGCTACAATATGGTAACATATTAACTGTGTAAAATTAGAAAGTTTCCAGTTTCATTAGTTGTTATCATTTTTTGCATTGAAATTCCAAATTATGTAATCCTCAGTTATTCACATTTGAACAGTTGAAATGTAAAAAAAAATTACTGGGCACAGCTTCCTGATAGTCTTTTATCAACATTGCCACAATAAGAAAATTGCTGTAACCAGAACAATCTTCACGAATTAGGCTGAGGTGCTGAGAACCACACCACCAGCAGGCTGTTTGAGGGCTACTTGATACAAATGCCCTGTGATTTTGGTTGTGATACATTTATGGACAGCCTAGTTCATAGTGAAGGAAGACATGTAAGATGGTAAATTATATACAAAATTGGGCCAATAGTACCTTAAATTTGGCACTCAGTGTTGTGGAAACCTAAATTTGTCCAAGTCACAGTTTCCCTCAGATAAAATGGAAATAGGGTTGTTATTCACCTCAGAGACTTCCTGAATGTGAGTTTGTTTATATTTATGAAACTTCTAAACGCCTTACATTACAATATTCAGGCTTTTAAAAATATAATTTTTGTATAGGAAGTAAAATCAGTCTAATAGTTGAAGTTTAGTCTGAATGAGAAGAATGAGTTTTTGATTTTCTTTATCCTGACGCATGGCAGAGGAAGAGGTAAAATCTGTTAGGTCATACAAAGAGATGACTTGTTAAAGAAAATGGAAAAATCTTAAGGTTAGTTCTTTTGTTAGGTGTGTCCCAGAGAGACTGGAGGAAACCCTTGAACACTGATCCTTGGGAGGGACTAATCTGTAGTAACATGACAGCATCTCTCCCTATGCTTGCACACTTTTGATCTCATGAAACTGCAGATGGATTAGTGGTATAACTTTTACACGTGTAAAAATTCCTTCAAAGTAGTGTGCTTCTATACAGCATCTTTTGCTTTACTTTGAGGCTGGTATTCACTCTGTTTTGAACTGTGTTGGCTTTTTTAATGTCATGCCAGTTTATGCATGCTGACTAATACATTGGAAACTTTTCTGAACAACTTTATTCTTATCTTGAGAAACAGCAGCAGCTACTATATTTTAATTAGAAGCTTGGGAACTTGCCCCTGATGCTCTTCCATGTTTACTTGAAACTTAAGTGGAAGCTGTTGCTGAAATGGGGGAAGTATCATGTCCTCCCCTAGCTTGGTAGTGTTGGCACTTGTGCTCATAATGGTGACATGGTGAATCATGCCAGGAAATTTATCAGGCTGAAAATGAATCTATTTTTATTTTCCTAGCTAACTTTCAGATGGATCATTTCCCTGGCCTGACTCACCATGTATCTCCAAAGAGTAGAGCTGGCAAACATGGGAATGGGAGAAGGGTCACGTGGAGGGGCAGGACAGCTCCCTGCTAGTGGCAGCCCCCACCTTTGCAAGAGTGAGTTGGCTCCAGAACTGCACCTAAAACTTAGCACTACCACAGGACGATGACACAACTAGTTTGTATTTCAAGATGGTTTTCTTTGAAATTCATGTTTAGGAAAGGACCATTGATTTATTCTGTGCTAGTCCTAAATGTGATTGAATTAAAAAATTCCACCAGGAGGGTTAGCTAATTCCTATTCCTGTGCGTTTATAGTTTTTAAACAAACAGAAATTTTTCACAGAAGAGTGACTTGGCTAATGTCTGGAACATTATGTGGTTCCTTAATCTAAATAATAGAGTAGCTTTGTAATCCTCTTGTGATTATAACTTGAAAGGTGTTTAAAAAGAGTATTTTAACCAAAAAACTCTCAAAGCTTATGATAGACAGGTACTCTTCTGAGGCTAGTGAGTTGTTGGCTTCTAGGTATTATTCCAGATTAAAATGATACTTGATGATTTTCAGAGTTCAGAATATTTATAGTGTGTTGGTGGACAATCAGTGAAACCTCAGGTAATGTTAATTTGTGACAGTCTTGAGTTTTCTTGTAGATTTTCTGCTACGTTAGGTAGAATTCTTGTAAAGTAGATTTTATCTGAACTTCATTCTTTGCAATGAATACTGTATTTCTGGGTTTGCTTAGTTATATATCAAAGTTTGGAGAAGGTTCATGTTCTTTGATTTCAAGTTACACATGAATATTTTAAATGAATTTTTGTTGTAAACATTGTGTTTAAGATCCCTTTGGGTGGTTTTCAATCTCACGATCTCATACTTTTAATTTACAACATGTGCATAGCATTTTATGTGGGACTGCTGCTGGTGCAAAGAGGCTTATGTAGAGATGATGAACATTTCCCTTTCCAACTATCCTTGCTCCAGAGGAGACGGGGGGTTGCTGTTATTTGCAGCTCTGTGGACAACTATGCTGATATTAGATGAAATAGAAAAATTTCTTGGCAAATGAAACAAACTAAGAGTCAAAACCCCAAAATGAAACCAAACCAGCTGGTTTTAGGGATTCTGTCAAAAACTTTGTGTTCCCCCACATCCTCTCCAGGGTAGAGAAGAAGATCCAAGAAGTTAGCTGCAGATATTATTTAGTGTACAAATAGACAGCTGGGGAAACAGTTAGAGCATGTTATTTGTGGTATATAATAGCTGTGTAATACTTACTAATGTATTTGTCTGAGATATGTTTTTTGTGCCAGCTTCCTCCATATCTGTATAGTCATTAATAGATAATCACACAGATGTTGAGTGCATTGGTAGTGAGGTTTTAAAGAATCTGCTGTAGATAGGTAGTAATAATAATAATAAAACCAAGAATAATATTAATACATTATTGCTATTGTTATTACTATAGTTATCCCTCTCCTTCAATAATAAAAACTTGACCCACTCAAATAAGGTCACATTCTAAAAAATTCTAACATTAATAGGTTTTTTGTGTCTTTTTGAGGAACATACTTCAATAATTTAACTTATTCTTGCATAAGAATATAAAATCCAGATCTGTGTTGGTTTCTCGTAATGAATTTTCCTGTAAAAAAGATAACAAGTTGCTACTCCAGAGCAGAATAAAATAAACAGGGACAAAATGGCTCTTTTCATTGGGAGGCAACATGAATGCAGAAGCATCATTGTTTAGTTGTCGAGAGTGTGTCTGACCTTTCCTTACAAAAGGAAAGTATCTCTATGAGTTTTGGTGGATAGAAAGCTACAGGTCGTTGTATTCAGTGAAATAATTGTCACTGGTAAATTACTTCACAGTAAGCATTTGTATTTTTGTAGTAAATACAATCCTGCATTATAGCTTTAGCATATTAATAGCCTTTCCTTTCTTACAATCCACTATATTCCTTAAAAGCCATCTGTGGTTCGTGAGCTGTTGATGTCAATATATTTGTAGCTTTAGCATAGAGGAAAGTTTTATATTGATTACATGCATGGTTTATAAAAAGGGTGGCTTATCTCTTGTCTTTTGCCAATTAACATATTTAAAAATGCTCCAAATAACTTGTCATCTTTAGAGTTCCTTGAAAATCTGCTTGTATTTCTTCACTTAGAGTGTGATATTTTATTTTTTTAACACACAAAGCGAGACATTAATCTATTTTAATTTTTCCTCAGAATAGATTAATATTAGGAATTACTCTCTACTGAGAAATTCCATGCATCGTGATTTAACCAAGGTCTGAGGAACACAGTATTGCTGTTTAGAGCACACCCAATAGGAAGAGAATGGTGTTTCAAAATGTGCCATCTGAAAGACAAAAGGTTTTAGTGTGCATAAAGCCTTGATTCTACTTAGAATCAGAAAGATGGAACTCAATAAAGCATGTGAAGGTGGCAGTTTCCTTAAGTCCTCATTGTGAGAAAAGAGGTGTCTTTTTGTAAATCTTAACTGCATTGATGTTTCTTTTTAACTATGGCATGGTGTGAGCTGCTGTGAAGCCTGGGATATCAAGCAGGTACCAAGAGCAGTAAAGATCAGGAGAACTCTCTCAGAGTCTGTTTTAAGGATAATCTCCAAGGAAAACCTTTTATGCTCATGCTGCACTGTGCAGCATTTTTTTTTTTTTCTGAAAGAAAAATATGCAGCAATCTTTTCAGCTTTTATTGTAGTTAGAGATTCTGTTACTAGTTTGAAATTGTAAAAATGGAAGAATTGGTAATGTTTTCAAGGTATTTTTCTTTTGGTTCATACTGTAACTCCTGCTGGATATTTCTGGTGTAAAAATCTGTCATTAGTTTTGCCACACATTTCCCTTGGCCACAGTTGCTCTCTGGTCTTGTTTGAAAGAGTCACTGGTAAATGCTACTGGTTTTGAATGGCTCTAAGCAGCTGATGAGCCTGTTGAGAGTAGAGAGTGATTGGTAAAATGGGAAAGATACAGAGAATGGAGACATTTAAAAGATGGGTTAGATAGGCTGGGAAACTGAGCAAGTTTGGTATGGAAATTAGGCACCTGTATTGCTAGATACCACATCAAGGAATTATAAAATGGAGAAAGTTTAATGTGGAGATAGGATTTCAGAAAAAAAAAAATACTGAAAGCTTGCATTGCAGGGACTGGTAATTTTTAATTACTTAAGAAAGCATGAGAAGTCTCTGAAACAAACAAGAATTCCATGGTAATTGCAGTAACTTCTGTAATGCTGCAAAGCATCCTTGTCTTTCAGTGTTTAGAAGATGCTAAAACCATTATTTCTTGTTTGTTTGAGGTTTTTTTTGAGTGCTTCGTTTACAACGCTGTTATATAATTATAAGGAAAAAAAAAATAGACAAAATTTTTCCCAGAAAACTCCCAGCTCAAAGTCTGCACTGGAAAGTAAAAGAATACAAGAAAGGAATAAATTTATATATCTCAGTAGTAAGGTGCCTGTCATCTGGGGATTTCAGTAAGGAGCTAGCATTACAAATTGGCAAGGCAACAGTTTCATTTACCAACTAAATAAGATACGGTCATAAAAATCCATGTTTTAAAGACCAGGGTGTGAAACTTCAACTCAGATATTGCTTTCCATCACAACATATGGATGTGAAAGCTGGAAATCCAACAAAGGTACAGACATCTAAATGCCTTTGAAAGCAAATGCCTTAGAAAAATACTATGTATTAAATGGAATGAATTTATAACAGATGCCAAGATTCATTAGACAGCTCAAAAACCCCTTGGCTCTAAAGTTATCCAGAAAAGAAGATGGAATTATCATCTGGAACATATGTTAAGAATGAAGCCAGAGCATCTGTCATGGAAAACATGCCACTGGGCAGCTGGAAGAACACACAAAAAGCAGCAACTGAAAGAGTCTCTCCATCGAACACCGCCGAAGGTAAAAAGGTTGTGGGACATTGCACTGGATGTGCGAGGAGTGGTTCAGAGCAGACAAAAACTGCACAGGGCTTTTTGGCTCTTTGTGGGTTTTTTTCAGTATTGTAAACTGAAGAGCTGTGGGTTGTTTTCTCTTAATATTGGAGATAGCAAGGAGTGATCAAAAGTTGAAGGTCAGAAGTACAGATTACGAAGTAGAATATTTAATTATAGTGTATTTTAGTTTATTTGAGAATTTGTACATAATTTTAGCCCTGAAAGGAGAAAGAAGATTGTGTAATTAAATAAATCTTCAGATGCATTTCCCACTGATTATCTCAATGTATAATAGAGCATTTGGGTTTATTTCAGTAAAAATCCAGGCTTATTTTATCAAAGTAACCTCCAGGTGATGACAATACTATGGATTACCTTTTCACTGAGAACACTTGCTCTTATATTTTTCTACTTTTTTCACTTCCTAGGAGTTCTGGAATTTCCAAACCAGCACCTCTCTGCAGTATAGTACCTTTTAACTTGCCCTACTATGAGCCTAATGTTACAAAGGTTTGTGTTGGAAACAGCAGAAATTAAATTTTATGAAAGACTTTTAGTTGAAATGGAAGCTTTCAAATCTGTTATCTCAATCTGTCTCTTGCTCATGTGTTATGCAAAACATTTTATTAAAATATAACAATCTCAACAAAGTTTGTCCAAAGTAAGCATTCAGTAATGTCTTAGACTTGGTAAATAGAATTGGTTTGTGTTTTATTTTCCCCTTGTGATATTCGAGGAGGAAAAAAATCTCCCAAACAGAGGTGTGGGGGGGTGTGGGGGTGTGTGTGTTGCAGCATTTTTGTTTGTTTCCCTGGTTTCTTGGGGCGTGGGGTTTTTTTTGTTTGGTTGGTTTTTTGTTTTTGTTAATTTGGGTTGTTTGGTTTTCCCCCCCACCCCCACTGAATCATCTCACTGACTCCCAGCTAACACATGGGAATGAATGTATCCTGTGAGAAGTTTGAACAACTCACCTTCTAGATGCATCCTATGATTCTGAGTAGTGAACTAAGACTCTTAGTTCCACTTAGCAGGATAACAAGTTAAGGCAAAATTAATAACTCTTCAAACATTTCCAAAGTTTATTGATGGCTGCAGCTTTTCTGCTTCTTCCACTTACAGTATGATGAGTGTTATGGTCATTATTTCTTAATGCCTCATAAAGGAGAGAAAAGCTTTTGAATGCAATTCAGCTGTACTTACAGGCTCAATGTTCAGGAAACAAAATTTGGTTTTATTTTTCTTCTAAAATATTTACAGATAGTATTTTAATCCCATTTACACATCTGGTGTTGATGGAGCTCAGTTCAGATGCCTTCCTCTCATGCACTGGAGGTAAGGCATCTATCTTTAGTCTGTCCCGCAGAGCCTACATGGTCACGATTTTCTGCTTCAACAGATTCTGTGTCTGATTTATTGTGTAATTAAGTCCAGTTAGGATTGTAGTTAAAACTAAAAAATTTTGTCAGAGGTTGTCTGTTCCGTCAAATTCAGAGCAGATTTCAGTCATGTTACATGAAAAAATTATTCCAGCACACTCCAGAATATTTCTTCTCCTTTTGTTTCTGTGGCCATTTGCTCTTTTGTGTGCATGGCAACTGGAATTTCTCTGTATCCAGATTGTAATAATGTACTTTTAGTGGTATTGAAGGCAAACTTAGAAATAATGTCTCGGGCAATAAAAGAAGTGAAAAGACATTGCGTAATATACTGTTTCAAGTTATGTGTTGCCTAGAGGTTTGAAATGCAGTTGTCCTGTGCTCACTGCTAAAGGTTTTTGCTCAAGAGTACATAACAATAAAAAATCTTCAAGAGCTAAAAATACAGGATTACTGTATTCTTTGACCTGTGGTCAGAGAGTTGGCAGGAGTTGCCTTGTATTGTTTGTTCAAGGTTTGTTTGAAGAGAACAATTATAGGATGATCATTAAAAATATTGACATATTTTTCAGGAGCAGAGGATTAAAAACACATCTTTAAGAAAGAGAGTTTTTAAGTATTAAGTTGGATTGCATTAAAGAAAGTAGGAACAAAAAGAAAATGTTTAAATCCTTATTTGAATTCCATTTATTGAGGAAGTGGTTGTTTTTTGAAATTGTGTATATTTCTGTGTATTTTCATTGTAGGGATTTGATACAATATACTACAAAATCTAATTTGACATAATCATGATCTCTTAATAAAGATAGGCAACCTCTCCATCTAGAAGATCTCCAGAAGAATGAGAGGAGTCCTTGGTGGATATTTGTATGAAGACTTCATCCCCCCATTTTGATGCACAGTCAAAATCAACCTAGAC
This sequence comes from Promerops cafer, assembly GCA_013398275.1. Taxonomy (NCBI): domain Eukaryota; kingdom Metazoa; phylum Chordata; class Aves; order Passeriformes; family Nectariniidae; genus Promerops; species Promerops cafer. Next base: position 806,965 of record VZSE01008388.1, read on the forward strand.
ATACAGGGTAATAGTTATGACTAAGAGGGTTTGCCAGTTTGATAACCTTGAATGAGTGATTCTCTGGTATTGAACTCTGGTTTGCACAGATGAGAGTATGTGGGTTCCCACAGTACAGCTCTGCTGAGTTTATGCCAGGTTTTTTGCTAAATTAGTTCTGTAATAAAATTGGAATGTTTCAGTCTTTGTCTTTCTGCTGTGTAGGGTCAGCACGCCTGCGTTGTTTTGTCCTTGTCCCTGATTCAACTTTATTCCTTTCATAGCTGGTTTGAGATGTTGTTTTGGGAATTGCCTGTGAAGGAGGACTGGCATTTCCCTCCATTTTTTTTTTTTTTGATGTATTGCTGGGTGTAGTCACTCGTGCTCCTCCCAGAAACTGTTAAAAACAAAATAAAATTTCCCCTCCAGACACTTTTCTTAAAACCTAGGTAATCATTATTTTATGATGCTTATAATATTTGATAAGGTGACTGTTGTCAGTGTTGTACCTATGATGATGAAAGAGTGCTTACTGTGTATAAAAACTGTTTATTGAACAAATGGAGAGTTGCAGTGTAGATACTCTTAATAAGGTAATGGAGAAATGTTTCACTTTCTCACTAACCTCACTAAGCTGGGAGAACTAGTACAGTTGTCCTTATGTTGTAAACTACCTACTAAAATTACTGGGTAAGTGAAAAAATACTGGTCTGTGTTCCCAACAAGGCTGCCAATTGACATTATGTATTGATACATTTTTATTTGACTTAAAAATGTAACACTGGAAGAAATTTTGAGTGTTAAAATTGTGTGTCCCCCATTTTGATGCGGACTCAAAACCAAAATAAGTCCATGCATGGTGTTTATTTTGGGTATTCTTGAAAGCTCCAGTGACAATTGGATACCAAGTAGTTCTGCAACTTAACAAACTTTATTTGGACCAACTTTCTAACAACTTGTAGTCTAAATTTCCCTGCTGATCATTTTTTGTACTGCCATCTGTAGATGTGAAGCACAATTAATCACTGTCCTCCTTATGAGACTCGCATATTTTAAGATTATTATATTCCTCCTTCCTCTTACTCCCTACCATGTTCTCTGTTCTAAGATAAGCTTCGTTATTTTTAGTGTACTTCAAACTTGGTATTTTCTTAAAAATAAAAAAAAACCCCTATATAGTCTGGTTCTCTCAGGACCTTTACCAATTTAGTAAACCTCTCTTAATTTGTTAGTCCTCAAAATTTCTAAGTGCTGATATTTTAGAGCTTTTATCTTTGCCAGATAAAAAGAATAAATTCTTATTTTAGTTCTTTTTTCCTTGATTTGCATACAAAATCTTCATTAATACATAGCATAATGATATTTATCTCTTATGTTGTTTGTCTTTTTTGTAAAATCATTGCATTGCTTGTTCCTCACAGATTTTTCTAAGACAATAAAATTTCTAAATCTGGACTATTATAAAGAACTCTTGGTGTCTCAGCATTTCCATACTTGACTGACTTGTAACTGGATGATAAATTTTTTTTACCTTTAGAATGTTTATCTTGCTCTTTATTATTCTGTATCTGATTTTCTAAGAGAATCCTTACTCCAAAGGTGTTTTATTAAGATGTAATAATCTGTTCTGTGGGGGTTTTATTTTTTGTTGGCAAATAGCTTTTTTTATTATACCCAAATAAATGATCTCTTCAGTGTGCCTGTGACTGTCAGCTCGCTGATCAACTAAAAACAGAATTCAAAGAAATGAGAAATGGAGAATTATTCTTCCTCCCATCATTTAATATGTTAGGAAAAAAAAAATAACTGAGGCTTTTAATGAGTGGTGACATCAGAGTGATCGAGGATATTTTGATTGTTCTGGGAAGCTGGGTGAATAATTTTCAAATACTTTTTTTAATCTGTTGATTTCCATCAACTGCCCTAGTGTCATTATAATCTTATCTTATATTAACACATCCTATTACATTTAAATTTGCCCATGACTTATTTGTGCTAAGGATTTTTAGTTTGTTTGCTTTAGTGTATGTGTTATAAAGAAAGCTGAAAATAGTATTTGACTGTTTGTGGGTTTTTTAATATTTTAATATTTGTTTCCATTTTGGGTGTTTTAGTAATTGTTAGTCTTCTCTGAAGAGACAGAGGACCTTTTTAAATCAAAATAATGTATTTCTGCGATATTTTATTCACTGAGAAAATAAAAAAGTTTTCTCTTTGCTTATATAAAGCTTACTGTTTTCACCTGAGGAAGATAAATGTAGTGATATTCTGAACTGTCACAGGTCGTGAAGGTACCCTGAACAATGATCTACAAAACCTTTTAGCAGTGATCACTGCAGAAATCTTGCTTTGATAAAAGATTAGATGGTCTTTACTTGTGACCCCTACTATCCTTTGTAGGAGGATTACAAAGTCTCTTTAAAAGTGAGTCTGTACTTGAGTGGGATGGTTATTTCAGTGCATTTGCTTCTGTTTGAGAAGTTTGCTTTCAGGTTTGTGCTAGTGCTAATTTAAAAGAGAAAATACATGTAATATATATTCCATGTTTGTTTTTTCTTTGTATGGGGATGTGTGCGGTTTTTCTGGGTCTGCTTTTGTTTTGGGGTTTTTTGGTTTTGTTTTTATTTTTTCTCTCTCTTGCTTTCCCATTCCCTCCCACATTTGTACATTTGTTTGCAAAAAGAGGCTCTGTGCTGTAATAGGCTTGAGAGTGGAGTTGATCCAGCAGAACTTTTCTGCTGCTGTGGTCTCCTTGGCTGTTCCTTGTGTTCCAGGAGGTTGTAAGTGTCATTATATAGGAAATAAACTTCTGAAGTGCTTCCCCCTTCCCTTTCCCTTGCCTCTAGCAAAACAGACTTTAGGAGCGCAGACTGTCTGTGTTCCTAAGCAGTGGTGTGCAGAAAGTTTCCTGCATGTGTCCTGGCCATTCAGGAGATGCACCTTGTTTTTTTGGGAAACTTGTAGGCAGTTTTCTGGCTGACATCTCTGCCAGATACCTCAGATTTTAGAGCTCGGGCAAGGTAATTCCTGGGAGAGCAGTCACACGTGGCTGGCTGCTGTGGCCCAGGAGTTCACCTTGCTCCATTTAACAGCCAGTGACAGACAGACCGCAGCACCTGAGGCTACTGAAGAGGAGATAATCTTCTTACAACCCGGAGCAAATCCCTCGGTGGAGGAGGATTCTTCCAGGTTCTGCCCTATTAAAAGGTGGGGATTTCCTGCAATGGCTAGGCTTTGCTCTAACAAGACACCTACATTAGCAGGAATTTGCACAGCAGTTGAGACCTAAATGCAGACATGTGGAGAGGATTTTTTTTTTTTAAATGTTTTCCCCATAAAGCAGTAATTTTTGTCATTAAGTTCACAGCTTCAGCCTTTGGGTATCTGCAGAAATGTTTGGGATCTCAGCCCCCAAGCCAGGTCAGTCAGGTTTAACTTGCTGATCACAGGTGCCCAATATTTGGGTGCCTAGGAATGTGTAGCCGACAGCAGACTTTGTTTCTGAGAGATGTTTGTTCTGATTTCCCTTCTTGCTCCTCCCAGTCCCAGCCCCCAGCTTTGCCTGATCTCCATCATCTGGGACTTCAGACAGGATACATGGGTAAGCATGTACTTTTGAGGGCTTGGATTATTTTGGAGATGGCAGGTGCCATGTAATGCTAAACCGGAGATATGAAACTTGGTATGGTTTTCCTAGGAAGTCACTGTACATTTCCATATCGATTTCTACTTAAATTCAGTGCTCCCTGTCTTCTTCTGATACAGTTTTTGTTGTAGCATGGGATTTCACACAGTTTTTGTAGTTTTAGACTCACATTCCCTACTTATTAAGCAAATTGGGTGTTTTAATGTGGTGCTACAAGTGCTCATTAAAGCTATTTTTCCAACAGCTGATCATTATTTCTCCCTTTTTTATTTTTTTAAATTTCCTTTTTTATTTTTAAATTTGAGAAAGCTAGCCAGCAGAGATTTTATTTCATTTGTTCTGTGTAAAGTAGTAATTTCCTTTTCCATGCTGTGTTCTTACAGCCCTTAAACACTTAGAAATTTGTTTTCAGTTGCTGCAAGTAGCCTAAAAAAATTTCTGTCTGTTTTATTCTTACCTATGGATGTAGCTGGATGCTATGTTTATAGTGCCAGACACAATAAGGACTCTATAATCAGCTAATGCTTTTCAGAATGAGTCAAGTGTTTTGGCAGTGTGAATCAGCTTTGAGACCTGTTTCTCAATTTTGAAGGCACTCGTCTGAGAAGCATGAAACACAGGAATAGGAGAGGCAGGACTACAAACTTTGCTTATAATGTATTTTTAAATATTCATAACCTTATTTCAAAATCAAATTGTTTTTATTGGATATGAGTGTCCAGTGGCTCAGTTGGCATTGTTTTCAGCAATCTAGATGATACTTCTCTTTAACATGTGTTTTGACTGCATACTGCATAAATGACTTTCCTGGATGAAAAAACCTTACATGAACAGTCTTTTTGCAGTTTAACATTGTAGATTTTTTTCTACAGAACATAAGCACACTGATATATAAACCACCACTGAAGTAGTGTAAAATGGTGATACTGGAGAAATTTTGAATCCCGACTTAATTCACTTGGACTTTGCGGTCGCAAATTCTGCCTTTTCTGCTTTTAGAACTGATTTTGATAGACATAATTTCTTCAGAAAACATATACAGGAAGAGTTGCATTTTTTAATTTCCTTCTATAAAGTAATGTTTGCTTAATGGTATATGAGGATTGTGTTTGCGAATTAGTACACTTCCACAAAGTACAAATTGGAAATTAATTATATTTTCAAATATTCACTTGTTTTATCATATCCAAAAAGTTCTTTGTGGTTTGGTGCAAATGTATACACTATGAATATGATCCTTGTATGGAGAAATATTTTCAAAGTTATGCTGTAGCACCTTAATTTTTTGCTTCGTTGCCATTAGATTTGGAAGACTTGAAACCTGACGGAAGTGTGGTGATAGACACAGATAGGAGGTAAAATGCTTACTATTCTGGTTGTCAATATTTGGGGTGGAGAGGAAGGACCTGGGTAAAGACCTGTGAGTAAAATCATTTCAGGTCACATCAGAAGTGCAAATTGTGACTTATATTGCATTAAGGTAGTGTAAAGGGAAACTGATAATAACTATTAAGTTTTTAATATATCTGTAATGATAAAAAATTTGCTAGTGAATACGTTAAAAAAGTTCATTATTGAGCTTCAGATATTGAAATGATGTTTCTAAGACCAGGCAGTAATTATGTTTAAATACCTGAGAGCTCCCGTAGGAATCTGTAGGATTGTTATATGTGAAACTGTGAGCATATCTTAACATTTTACACGTACAGTGAAAGACTGCATGGATAATAGTACCAAAGCCTGTAGTAGTTGAATCAAACTCTGAAATGTTACTCTCTAATGTAATTGAATGCTTGTGTTCCACGGGAGGGTTTTCCTGCGAAGGTCTCTGATGTCTGTGCCGAGCCTGGTTGAGATGGATTTGAATCACTGCCAGTGCATTTCTCTGGCGTGTTACAGCCTTACTTCTTACGGTGGTAATTCCGCCTTAAAATCATACAGTTCCAGATGATATGGCACTGCATTTTAAATACACGTACTTTTGGAAGTTGAGGGTGAGAAATAATAGCAGAAAACTGAACAAAGGCCTGGACCTCACAAATGAGCGCATCCTCTGCCTTCCGACTGGTGCTGGTTTCCTTGGGGCTTCTGCATGCCTCCTGCCTGTGGCTGGTGCCTCTCATGGAGAGAAGAGCCATGTAGATCCCTGCATCTCAGCAGAGTTTTGCTTTTGTTCAGCCCTCATGACCTGTGCAGGTGACTGCTCAGAGAACTTTAAAATGAGATAAATGTGGTAAATCAGGCATAGCTACTGTTTTCACCAATCTTCTGCTGTTATTCTACCCGAATGAGTAAAATCTTCGTTAGTAATGCATTTTGTGTTCTCTCTCTCTTTGTCTCCCTTCTCTCTCTAGTCACCAGGATGTTGAAACATCAGTACCAGAATTTTACATCCCTAAGGGTAGGGCTCCCTGTTTTTTTCTGAAGATACTGCTCTCCTGCTGGATGTATTAACTTTTGTGGAGTCTGTGATGTTTACACCTTGGAATGTCTCTAACTATTCAGGTGCCTGAATAAAGAGTTAGGGTCTGCCCTCAAATAATATGGAATTATGCTTACGCAGCTTACTCACAAAATTACAAGGTTATGTAATTTTTTATGTGCATAATTCCTTTAATGTTAAAAAGGGAAATTTTTAAGTCTGCTGTTCACATAATTGCAAACTCATAGAATACAGACAAAATCATAAAATATTTTTAAAAATGTGAAGAGGACAATTTATTGCTTACTTAGATCTGTGAAGGAATCTCATAGTATATTGGTGGTGTGTCTTCCAGAAATACTGTTACTCTAATTCAACCCACCTTGAGAGCTGGTGATAAAAATCTTGATGCGAAACACACTTTCACATCAGAAGAGTGCAGGTGCAAAATGGAAAAGCAAGCATTTTTTCAAGTGGCGTTGATTGTTTTCTGTGCAATATGTAGGAACACCAGAATATTTTTAGATGAAAAAGATTAAAAAATTATCCATTGCGTTTGTGATAGCCTATATGTTTGGGTTAGTTATTTATCATTTGCAATATCCATAAAGCTATCTTAAGCATCCTAATTAGGTTTCAGCTTTTCAGAGGGAGGCTGGGAGGCTCTTGTGCAGTTGTGGCATGGTTGTGGGGTGTGTGCAGCACAGCTGCTTTCTGATGTCAGTCGCTATTTCAGTGACACGAAAGTGGGAGAGGAAGAGCGTGAAAAAGGCAGACAGTTTTTAAGAAAAAAAAGTGTCATCAGTAAGCAAATTATTTTTGCCTGTTTTGTTTTGATTAGGATATGAACTAACAAATAAAGTCTGATTGCTACAAAAGAAATTACATCTGGAGAGTTTAACTGGGGCACTTTCAGAAACTTTTTGTTGAAATGTGTCTTTTTTTGCCCCCGTGCTGGGAAAAGTCTGGATTGTCTTTGGCAAAAATCCTGGTAATTCATAATTCACCTGGCCTGCAAGCAGAGCAGAATCCTGTCCTCTTGGTGCTCTCTGTTTCTATAGATTTCAGTTTGTGCTGTGTTCAAGGACACTGGAAGAATGATGGCTTTCCTGTGGAAAAGGGGAGTAGCTACATAGATCCATGTCTATGGTCCTAAGTACTTGATGAGCAGGGTGAACATTCCTAGGTTTCTTTCCTCCCTCTGTAGGCATCCTTTTGCTATGCTCATGGTAGTATGGTATCCTTTGGGTTTTTCTTTGGGTTTTCTTGAATTTTGTAGATAGAAGTTGAAAGAAACACTGAAAATTTCTCCTTATCTTTGATCTCTTAGTTTCCAGTGTGGGGTGAAAATTGTTTCTTGAAAATCTTTCTTAGGATGGACTGACAGTTTCCTTTCAGATACATCCACCTTGGCACATGGGTTTTGTGGAAAGGCAGGAAAAGTGAATATGTGGGCATTGGTAGTGAAGTAACTTTCTGGATTTTGTCTGTTTGTTGTTCTCTTTTCCAAAGAAAATCAGGGAATTGTGAAAACTTTGGAGGGGCTGCATATATTAACAAAGTGGTTAATTACAATTATGAAATAAGTCTTTGGCCACTAAAAATCTGGACAATGTTTATTAATGGTTGTCATAAGATCACTGATTTAGAAGTGTAAAGATTGTTACTAAAGAATGCCAAATAAAATTTTGTGCTACCATTTAAAATGTGGTTTGCATACTGACTTTGGTTTGTTTATTCATACACTTAGAGCAGTCTGAATCACAGTTGGTTTTCTATGGCTTTTTATTGCATCTCTTTGTTTGACTGACCTCAAAAAAAGGGAACTAGAGGATGATGGTAAACATTAACATTTGCTTTTTAAAAATATATAGATATTACTAGCACACACCATTCCAGTTAAAAAATAAGTTTGTTAAGAGGATATATGTATTTTTTTTTAATGTAGTACAGCTATTTCTGTGTTATCTTCAAAGCACTCTTAAGGAAATGATACATGCCTTTGTGAGGATTTCTTTTGAAGGTAGGTATGAATTCTATCTGAGTGTCATCTCCTTCAGAACATTCCTAAAGAGATGTGAATCAACACCTGCCCAGTTGAGGGCAAGGAAGCAGCTTTTCTGTCTTTATACCTGTACTCAAGTGTTTGGAGGCGGGTTATTAGAAAAGGTATTGTGAACTCCATTTTATATTTCAGGTAGAAACACATACAGGTGCATGGTTTTCATACCAGTCTTTTTTCTTCTATATGGGAAACTTCATTTGTTATGTGAAATATGTAGGATGAACACTTAAAAATTAGTAGTGCTGCCTGCAGATGGTCCAGTTAGTTTGGCTATCAAAGTTGAGGACAGCTTCCCTCAAATCAGATGTAGAAAAACTACTTGGAACTATAATGTGGGAATGAGTGAGCTAAGGGGTGGGTGATATTAGTGGTTTGCTGTTTTTAGCAAGCTTGACTAGACAGTATTTTATTTTCTTTTAATTTTTAAGTGTGATTTAAAAGATTTTATTTACAGTACAGCTGTACTAATGAATTTTCACACATTAATTTTTCTTTTTTGTGTTGAATGTATTTTCATTATTTACTTTAAAATCAATTTTATACTCTCATGTTGCCCTTGAATATTTGATGCTATAGAAATTATGTTTGGATACAGTCATGTTGTACTATAATTGGCCCACGGTACTTTGTATACCAAACTATACAGTAGCAGATTTAACTAGAAATACTGCAGAGTGACACATTGTACTTTAAAGTATAAACATCTATAGAGAAAAGTAGCAAATAATAGAATTAACTTCAGCATCCTTTCCACCCTTTTCCCACTCAAGTTTTTTTCTTTATAAAAATAACAAGGATTTTATCTTCTCATCTTTCTTTTCCCTTTCCCCTTTCCTCCTTCCTCTCAATTAGTTTAAATTAGTTATGGTATCATTACACAGAGGGTTTGTTAATTCAATTAATTTTTAAAAATTTCTTGTCTAATTTAAAAAGGGTGGGTTTATCTTAAGTTTTATGCTTAACCTTTATAATTGGTTAATAAAACCTATAGAAAATCACAGGACTAACAGCCATCTTCAGAACTGTAGGAAAATGTATTCCCTTTTAGTGTTTCCTTATGTGTGTTCATGCATGTATAAGGGGTAGTTTTGACAGTGGATGAAGTGATAGGAACCTTCCTCTGAGTTTGGAGGAGAAAATAATAAATTATTGAATTATTTGTTTTACTGTTTATGGTGACACGTTATGTTGTGCTACCTTAAGGAAAAGCTGGTTGAAACATTATTATTTCACCCTTTCCATTGAAAGTGTTGATTGTTCATTGAACCTGTTCAGTTGTTAATTCTGTGCAAAATTAATGGCTTTATAGTATTGTTCCTCAAGGAACTCTAAATACAAGCCTTCAGCAGTGATGTAACCTCTTTCTCTTCAAACGTTTCATGATTTTACAGTGAAATACAAATTTTCTTCAAGAAGCTCTATACTGATGTGCCCAATACTTTTTAAGAATAGAGGAAGTATAGATTATAAAATTAATTTGATTTTTATTATTTTTTGTTGATACCAAGACTGAAACATCAGTATTTTGTGATAAAAACATTTAGGCTGTTGGTTTGCCTGTATTAAAACAACTTTATTTTTTCTTCCATAGGTAGTGATTTATTGGGTAATTTTATAGACTTAAGAAGTTGTTGGAATAAATTTTGCAGATTTTCTTCTGCTATCACAACAAAATAAATCAGATTTGTGAATGACACCTACCCAGGCTGTTATGGTTCCTTGTGAAGCAGGCTTGACCTTTAGTTTATGCACCAAGCCTGGCATTTTAGTGGGTACTGTTAGCTTAGGTTGTAGAACATTGCTTTTTGATGTCATATCCTTGCAACTTTCCCCTTATCTTTTATGGAATATAAGGCAAATATGGAATGACTCGATTCTCATCATGCCCATGTCAAACTTAAACATAATTCTCACTGTATTTTCTGACCTGAGGTGAGAGCTGAAAGGTGAGCTCTTCTGTGTTGATTCAGTATATTCAGATCAGCAGAGATTCCTGATCTGCTCCAGTTTTTTATTGTAAATGGATCACACCATGTGATTTCTTGGTAGGAATTCGTTCTGTTTAGGTTATTCCTCCTAATTAAGGTAACTGGTATTTTAGTGTTGCTGATGTATCCCTTCTTTGCTGTATAAAGATTGTCTTCGTAGCATTTTTGTACTTGAAAAAGTAATATTAATTTAAAAGAAGTGGTCTTTTTTATTAATAACCACATATGCAAAAAAGGGAACATCTGCCTTCCAAATGTTATTCAATGATTGTAATTAAAAGGTTAAATAAAAGCTGAGGCAAGCTTTGAATTTTGAAGCATTTGCAACAGCCAGTAGTCTGACTTACTGCAGACATTTTTGTCAAAGTTGAAAAAGTTAGAGCTAATTAATTTCTTGGGAGACATATGATGAAATTGTAGGTGTGATAACATATTTGAGTAACATATGGTCGTTATGGGGCACCTTTCTAATGACTGAGCACCAAGTTAAATATAGACTTTCCATTTTTTTCCACTTCTACTATTAGTGGTTCTTTGTTACTACAATTTAAACCCATTTTCTGTTGTGCATGAAATAGGATTCCTTATATGTTTGTGAGAAATTTAAAAAATACTGCCACAACAGTGCTGCACCTTGGTGAAATTTACTGAGGCAGACAGTTCATCAGCCTTTTGATTTTTGTAGCATTAATTACGATTATGTGCATTTTGACCTCTACTTTATAAAATGTGGAACTTGCCACAAAATGGTTAGATGCATGTCCCCAAAGTAGGAGCATGAAATATTTTTGAGAGTTTGGTAGAAAATGCATGTTGCTCCCCCTATATCTAATATATTGAAATTTACTTTAATCTGCTATTGTAATATATTATGTCATAAAAAGGAGGACAGAGGTATTTTTGGAACACTTTCTGATTCAGTCTACATAGCTCTAATACACTGTATGATGTTTCTTGAGAGGCAGTTCTGCTGTTCCTTAGAAGGCTGTAAATAAAGATTGTCAGAGAGTAAACAAGTGTTGTATTTTGTAATTAAAGTAATCAGAAGCTTTACCTAGTTTTAAGTTTCATTTTTCTATTATAGTAATCCAGAGCAAATTTCAAGGTTTATTATTTCAGCATCAACAAGCAGAATGAGAAATTCAGGACAGAATATTTTAGTGATGGTGACACATGAATGAGGAAGGAAATAAAAATGTTTCAGGTGAAAATGAGGAACAAAATGGAAGGAGAAAGGTGGGGTGGTTTTGGGTAGGGATGGAGAAAGTAATGGATGCATGAGAAAGCTGCTGTTTGTGGTGGGAGAAGATAAAGGATGTATGTTGATGGAGGCTAAGTGGGAATTGTATTCTGAGTCGAATAAGAATTCTTTTGCAAGTCATGTTTTTTCTGTATTTCAGTATCAACTGAAATGCAAGCTGTGGGTTGGCTTTTTTTTTCTTTTTTAATGAAAATGACAGTTAATTTGGTTCTAAAGGAACTCTATTGCTCATAAATTCTGCCTTGCTGGAGAGGATGCTGGATTGTCACAGCATCTGAGTTCAGAGTAGCTGCAGCTTCAGTTTTGAAGCTTTGTCATACAGCCTTTACTGTGGCTACAGAGCAAGGAAGGTGTCAAAGGGATTTTAGCTATTACTAGGAGCATGGTAGTGATTATTATTTGAATGTGGCCATCTATTTCTTACAGGAGAGCGAAAAAACTGTGCTGATACTTAGAGAAAAGCTCATACTGCTGGGAAGGAGCACATGGAGGGTTGTGCCTTGGTGTCTGGGGTATTAGTGGAGAGGAAAACAGCCTGAGGAAGACAAGAGTTCCTCAGTGCCATGGGTGTGCCCTGTTCACGCAGCCAAGACGTCCAGCAGTGTGCACAACGCCGTTGGGGCACTCTTTCCTACAGTGATTACATTTCTCTTTTTGGTAGCTTTTGTGAAAAGGAAACTTTTATATGTTTCTTGGTGTGTGTGGAGTTTTTGCCTAACTAAAATGAACTTTGTGAATGAGTTCCTATTTTGGTAGCAGGAAGTGATGAGTACCTGTTGACATTACAGGTAGAGTGATGGGGTGGGGAGGCAGACAACGTTCATTCAGTTCACACTTAATGTTCAATGTTGATAAGCCTGATGTGCTGTGTACATGAGACAATAGTATATTTTTATTTTAGCTGTTTCCTTCAGGTGACATTTGTATGCTTTTATTTTAGCCTGTTTGCCTTACAAGTATGTGTGCTTAATTGCTCACATCTGAAATCATCAGTATTATACTTCTAATGCATGAATTGTGGGGCCAGATGTGATGAGATCAGGGCTTCAGCTATTCACATATTTCATTATTTATTGTTAAAAGTCACTGAAGCCCAGAATGGACTAGTGATCAGGGCAGAGGGTGTATGTTAAAAATCTAATTAAAAAAAAAAAGCATATTGAGGCACATGATGAACTCTCACATCTAAGCATTTTTGGATGCTTTCATAGCCATCTGTAGAGGAAGGATCATTGATTATGCATCAGCCAGATAAAAGAGATCATTCTGATACATTTCTTTCTTCACGAGATATCATTTTACTGCAAAATATTATGGTATATTGATTGAATGATAAAACCAGGTTTTTTAATGGATGGCAGTAAAAGCATACTAGGTAAAGAACTCGGTTATATGCTACAGTGAAAGGTTGAGTTTCTCTTAGTGGTTACTGATAGCTGTATAAATCACAGGAGGAAGGAAAATATTGATGAATTGAATTTAAAACAAATCACCATGACACCACACCCCCCCAATTTGTGAGCTTTTCTTCTGGGTTGAAAGACTGTAAAAAATAATATTGACTAACCACTTTCCTACTTAAAACTTTGAATGTTCAGTTGAGTATTATTTAGTCTTAAGTTATGAAACGAATAATTTTAAAAAGTGGTATACAAATTAGTTTGTTATGACAGACAAATTTGCCTTCTGCATTTGTTTAGGAAGATAAAGTGTATTTTATTGAGAATGTACATCATATCAGTTAAATTCTATGACATATGGAATGAGCACTAGTATATGAAGAGACATAAAAGATCATCATTTCATATGGGAGATGGATATAATGTAGAATAAATTCCTGTTTTGTTGCTGGTCACTTTGTTAGAGGTGTTACATGACAGCATAAGCTTAATCTGCTTGATTTGAGGACGGTATTGTTATTTTTTTAAAAGGAATTCAGAAGAGCAGAAAGCAAGAAAACATTATTATTAGTTTGTTTTCTCTTTAAAACAGTCTTTGAGCTTTGAGTATTGAAATAATTCCAAGCACTCAAATGTTAAAATATCACATTTGGCATATGACATTTCTTATTGGGAAGCAGATCTCTGTTTGTAATTTTTCTGTGGTTTGCGGTTTTTCTTGGGTTTGGAGGTGAAATATGAACCATTTGCAAGTTTTTTTTTTTTTCATTTTCAAGAAAATATGAATTTTTTATTCCAACTCTTTGTTACCCGTTGAAAAAATAAGCAACTGCAGAAAATATGTAAGTGAAATTGCTCATTTTCTTTTTAGGTTTCCCTCAGCAGTCCAACACTGTGAAAGATGCACTCATGTATTTTTTATTCTATATGAGCTGGAACAATTTCTCTCAATTTACAGTTCTCAGTTATTTGATACTGTGATTGAATACTGTTACTGCAGTTGCCATTGAGATTGTGGGTTTTCCTTGTGGCGGTGTTGTTGGATTTTTTTGTTTCTTTCTTTGTTTGGTTTTTATGGGGTGTTGTTTGTGGTTTTGGGTTTTTTTCTCTGGGGAGATCTCTAGACACAGAAATGCGAGGAGAAATACAGTATGCCAACAGTTACTCTATGAAATAAAAAGACAAATTAAAATGTAGGTAAATAATAATGTAACATGGAAAATTCATTGTCAAATGTATACACACAGAATTAAGACTATATTTAATATGCAGTAGACTTTCTAGAAGGTAACTGTGTGTCAAGGTCCTTAAATTCAATGTATCTGCTGGAGAATTTTAATAGACATTAGACATTATGAAGCAAAGTTGAGTCCAAGTCTCAAATAAAGAATAAAGGAAATATTGAGTAGTTCTTTGCTTAGGGACGGGAGCAGAGTTCCCGTGCTAATATGTATGCATCTGAAATTAGACCTGCTTTAGTTCTGGCATATTTTTAAACTTTTTGAATACTTTACTTGGTAACTACCTGGTCAGCCTTTTGAAGGAATTTGCTTTGGATGTGACTTCCTATTTAAAAGCCAACTGAAAAGTAATTGTATTATGTGGAGTTACCTCTCAGTTTGGGTTAGAACAGACATTTGCATTTGAAACTTGTAACTGGTGGCTGTAACAAGCCCTTATCTGCCCTTTCCTTCAGGATTCATATTCTCTTCTTTTGATTGTCCTGCTACTCTTCATTTGCATGTATGCAGTCCAAATCTGGCCCTATTCATTCTCTGGGTTTTCTCAGAACCTTGTGAGTCCCAGCTGTTGCTCCATGCTTTCAGCTAATTTCCGTGACAATTCTGAATTTCTGTCAACTTCTAAATGTTCCAGCCATCCAAGTACCCACTCTGGCCAGTTTGTTCTTTTTATCAGCTGCTGCTCCATTGCCTCCTTCAGAATTCTGCAGTGCATTTGTCCTGGTGTGAATTATTCCATGTGGACTGCTTCCTTCATCTCTCTACTACCCAGACATCATTAAAGGCAATACTTGGACTGCAAGGAAGAGCCCCTCTGCTCTCATTCTGTTGCAGAAAACTGATTGTAGGAAGGAGCAATTGCAGGAAATAACAACTGGTCTCTACATCAGGGGAGGGAAAGTGGCTTGTGTAACGCGCCTTTGGAGAACTGGGCTGCCAGGCTCAACAAGTCTTATCCTAGCAGATGTGGAGTCTATATATCTGTATATAAATATTAATATTAATAACATCTGCATGGCTCTACCTACAGACATCTGACATCCAATGAATTCTCTGCCAAACGGCAAGTTCCAAGTCAAATTTCAGAGCCTAATGATTGTACGTTTTTGACAGAAGATTTATTATAATGTCTTTGTACAATAGCATGATGTATACCTTCTTTATACAATAGCATGATGTGTTCCTTCCCCTAATTCCCTGAGAAAGAACTGACTTGTTTCAACTTGTATTCAGCTTCAGATAAATTAGTGAAAAGGGTACCTGTAGGGGATGTGGGAATTGGCTCAGACTGCTGAGGTTACTGTCCGAGCAGGTGGTGTCAGCCATGCTTCTGTGTGCTCCTTCATGCTTTGAATATGGGGATGCTGCCCTTTAACAATCTCAGATTTTGTTCCAGAGATTGATAACTGTTACACTGTGAAGAAGGAAGGTAGAGAGGCTGAACAATCTTGACATATTCTTCTCTGAAAAGTACAAGGTAATTTAAAGGAATTGATTTACATGGTAAGGAAAGGTTTCAAAATACAGACTTATAATTTAAGTGCATATAACTGAACGTGAATAGTCCGTTTATTTGACAGAAACACAGTAGGTAAATCAATGCAGAGCTCAAACAGCTTTTAAAATGTAAATGTGTTTTAGAGTATCTGTAAAGTACATACATACATGTATTTATTTATTTATTTGGAATAAAATTGCCTGAATTTTGATAAATCAAAGCCTTAAAATCGTTTAACACCTGGTGTAATTTTAGAAAATTATTTCTAATATTAATTGTGCAAAGAAAATGGGTAGTGGTAATTTCTTGATCGCCCCAGAAGTCCTGACTTGTTGGTCTGTCAAAATAACGTGTCGTGTAACAGCGTAGATAATCGGCGCACGGGGGAGGAGTATGTCCAGCATCTTGTTTAGCACTCTGGAAGTCTGCAGTCCAGATGACGAGAGAATGATGTTGACAGTAGATGACACTTGGGTTTTTTCTTTGCACAGGTGGTAAGAAAAGAGTTTGTACTCTTCGTCTTTGATGTCTGACAAGGCTCTCTAGGTATGTGGTGGCAGAGTTGTTACTTCCTTTTCACAACTGGTTCTCCTAATGTAAGAAGTCTGTAGGAGTGTGGTGTAATTTGGAAATTGCATTTTGAAGTGAATGTGGCTTAAGTGTGGCCAGCTCTTGCTGAAACAGTATGGAAGAGCTAAGATTAACACAGGAAAATTACTTTTCTTCTCTCCATCCAGATTTGAAATAAACAGTACTCATGGTTCCAGTGATTGTGTCCAAAAGTTAAAACGCTCTGTTTCTATTTTTTGAGAGACTTGGCCTCTTTTTCCAAGGGCTTGTAGTTCCACCTGTAGATAGAGATCAGAATTTGAGAAAGAATGTCTAAAACTTTTTGATACTGAAAAGAAGACTCCTGCCTAGAAGTATCATCCATGAGAAGCCATTAGAAGCAAACAGAATCCATCTCCAGAGTAGATGTCATGACAATGCAAGTCTTGGAACGTTCACCTAGGAGCTGACTATTGACTTGGTTTGGTTTTGTCTACACAGGTGACCGGTTCTCCTGCAAGTTAACAACAAACTACGAATAGCATCAGTGGTTACTCTGATGCATGTCTTCTCTCTGACAGTGGCTAATATTTGATGCTAGAGAAGAGTTAAAAAAAAAAAAGAAAATATGTTAGGACCTTCTGCAGTTCTTCACAGCTGGCTTTCCTCTTTACTAGCTAGCACAATTCTGTGTCATCATCAGCCTTGGTTTGCCAGCCCTCACCTTCATTTACTGATCATCTCTGATATATTGGACCCAAGAAGTCACTGGAAGTTTCCAGTGATGACCTTGATTTTCATTGTGAAAACAGAACACTTACTCTGACTTTTTATACCTGCTTTCTGACTGCTTAAAATTTGTTTTATTTGTTTTTATTGTGCAGGTCATCCCTTTTGTCTGGTGGAGATTGAGGATTTTTAGGTTAAAGACATTGTTGAGCGTTGTTTGGAAACCTAGGCAGTCTATATAAATTGGAATTTTTTCTGATCTAAATGCTTACTAACTCTTAAAAAAAGAAACCTCAGATTTCTGAGATGTTTTTTCTTTTTACAGAGGCTGTTTTGACAGTTTTTCCAGGCTAATTTGTCTGCCCAATAATTTTTTTCTTGAGAGTAGTTTATACTAATTTGCTCAATTCAGATGTCAAGTTTTTTGGTTTTCAGTTTTTCTGGATCTCATTTGGAACACAAATTAGAATTTCTTTAAGCCATATTAATATTGGAAGAGTGTAGAGGAAGTCAGAATGGCTCAGAAAATTTGCCTAGGTAACACTTCTTGAATTACCAACACATCTAAACAAATGCAAAGGCAGACCATCCTTTGTGAAGTACCAAAGGTTAGAAAGGATAGGGAAAACAAAGAGTATTTGCTTTGAAGGAGAGCTGTTACCTTTTACACTGCTTAACTCATTTGTCTTTTAGCAGGAAAAGACTTGATAAAGCACTTGATGTGATTTCTTGTATTAACATGTAAACGTAAGGAAGTTCATAGGCAGGATTTTCCAGCATAGCCACTTGGGTGAAAATCCTCAAAAACATGATCAAACTTGTATATCTGTAGTAATTAAAATCCTTTTAAAGTCAGAGTTGTCTCAAAAGGAGGCATGTACACATATGGGCTGCTGTGGAAAGGTCAGAAGTTATCTGGAAAGGAGCGGTGATGATCAGCATCAGACATTTATGGAATTTCTTGTGAAGGCATGTAAGAAGTTCTCACCTGATCACAAAATCACGCAGTTGTTCAGCATGCTGAAACACATCTTTGGTCAATCTTTTTTTCTCAGAACTTTCCCTTTTTTCCCTTGTCATATGCAAAGTTTTTAGCAAAAGGTAGGGAATGTGATTCAGTTGTGAACCCAACTTTTGTGCTCATACGTATGATGTCTATTGTGTCAAGGATAATCTCTTTCTTTACAGTTGCTTCTCACAGATTTCATGAAGTGGACACCTTCACATTGGAAGAAAATGTAGCACAGTGGATTTTAATGTTGCAGAAAATAATTCTACTAAGTCTCTTTATGTTTGTAGGCTTGAATGAGCCTTGGGGGTTTCTTTTAGAGGCAATTCCTTAAATTCTGAAAGAACAGTAGCTTTGTATTTACACAAAGTGAGTAAAAGGAGAATGAAATGTAAGATCAGGGCTAGAAATAAAATTACAGAATGACAAAGACTGGAGAAGAACTGAGGGAGAAAAAAGGGAGTTGGGAGAAAATATGTTTTGTTTCTTAGTTCCCAAAAAGGTGAATCCAGATGAAATTGCCTAGATAAGGTGGCTTACTGATATGATTTATATTCCACATAGCAAACTGCTGCTCTGCTGTGCTCAATATATAAATATTCACCACAATAGGTATCCCAAATATATAAAAATCTGTTTGTTTTTTTTTTTCCCAAAGTAAAATGTGCTTTAACAGTGAGACTTTGTCAAACCTGCATGGCCTCTTTGTATTTCAAACATCAGCTGATACTCTGCTGGTCGACATCCTTTTCAAATTATGTGTTTCAACTGCTGCTGCCTAGTGCTGAATACAATGATTTTGTCTGTTAGCGGATGTGAATGTTGTGGCCATGTATTCAGAAGGCTGTAAGTGATGTCAGTATGTAGGATAGTTGTGATGCTGCATGGATACTGGGAGAGAAGACAAAAGAGAGAAAGCAAAGTAAGCAGTTAGTTTCATAATGTTATTTTTCTTAATAGTTTTCACTCAATATATTGCTTTTCCTGATGCTCACCAATAACCAGGAGGCTGATAAGATAAATTACTACTGCAGTTCTGGTCTAACACAAAAGCTGCAAAACTTTGAAAATTCACTTTTCTTAAAACCATGGGGAATTCACCCCAGGACAAGAGCACTGAGGAACTGATTACTTGAAATTGTGGAGGAAGCTTTGAATTTCTTCTTCGAGGAGTTTGTCTTCCAGTGCTGTCAGTCAGTGATTTGTCCACTGACTGTGAACCTGAAGGTGTGTGTTGCTGTGGAAGGGGTGTCAGGCATGTGCCTTTCAGCAGTACTGTAAGCATGGCTGAAGACTTGGAATACTCAAGGTAACAGATTGGTGCAGAGCTTATTTATTTATTTTTTCCCTCAGAAACTTGCTTCTTCTTTTTTTGAGGTTGTGAAATTCATCAGATGAAGGGTTGTTTTTCCATGGTCATACAAGGCCGCCTTGATTATTTTGGAAGGTCATAATACTTATTTGGGGAAGAGAATGCCTCAATTTTATGTAATGGAAATTTGATGTTGTGGCCCTGAGGCACTGTTTAACTGTTTATGTTAATGTTGATGCAATTTCATTTGCTGTTCCATGAGATCTGAGGGGTTTTTTTACAACACTGACTTAAGAAACATTTTGCTCAGCACTTAATTAAGAGAGAAGACTTCCACAAGACCTCTACAGCCTGTGAATGTAGAAGAGTTAAAGATGTGTCATATGAAAGCTAGAAGCTTCAGAAAGGAGCTCACTGATATGAGATGTTCATACAGTATTTTGGAGATATCTGTGTCAGAGTATTGGAATACTGAGTTAAAAGTTGGGAGAAAGATTTGAGAATATTTTGTCTAAGTTTTATGTAGGGATAGATCTGTGCAATTCCTTTTCTGATCAGGAATTAGGATGTACATTTTGAGATATATCTTGTATTTTTTTCAGTCCATCTCCTTCATTATAATATCTTAATTTTCCTCATACTTGATTAAATTCTTTCTGTATAAAGACAGCTCTATAACCTAGTTCTCATTTCAGAATGTTCAATGCAACTTTAAATATACATCTATGTATTTATAAATATCACACAGAATTTTGTTTTATCAATTACGTAAGTGTTACTCCATACCAGTTCTCCTTCTTGCTCTCAGTAGCATTCAGAATGAATGAATTACTGTAGGTAAAGTAAAGGAAAAATGCAGCCTCCTCCTCAAGATCATATGCCAAAAATATATCACAGTAAGTTCTTAATGTAGCTGTACAAGGAAGAGTTTGCAAGTTCAAACACATATTAGCAGCCTTTCTTAGTGGGAGATCTAGCCTTAGTTTCAGTGAAACTGTTCCTTTAAATACCTCTTTAATTTGTGGTATTATCTGACAAGTTTATGACCATTTTTGCATTTTTTTCATTAGTTTTTGAAATGTAATGTCTAAAATTAAAATGCCTCATAAAAATCAATAGCCACACTCCAATTCCTCTTCATCTTATCTCTGGAATGTATGTTAATATCAGGTAATGTGGGTTCTCACTGAGCCTTCATGGAAACGGTAGAGTAATACCTTGTGCAAAATTTAGTTGTCTTCATCATCCTGGAAAGCAAGGTATCGTTTCCTTTGGGGGTTAATTAAAGATGCTTGTGTGTAAAAAATTCAGTGTTTAAACTGCAATTTCCCATGAGAAGAACTGAAGCTTAAAATGCCAATTACAATGGAAAGGTGGTAAAACAGGGAATGTAAATTGTAGTTTATTAGATTAGATAATTGTCTCAACTCATAGTTTTAGCTAAATATTTGCAAAAAATCTGACTTTCATAGTACAGCTCATAAGACAAAGATTTCACTGTTTACATGAAAAGCAATAGTAACGAGGAAAATAACTTCTTATGTAGCTACCAGATAATTGTCTCTGCCTCCTAAAGAAGAAACTGTGTGAAAGAATGGAAAGGAAGTTACTCCTTCCTTATAACTCCTGATAGTGATAAATGAGATATCCATTTCTGTCTTAAAAGATCTCTTGAAAATGTCAGAAGAAGAGTATTTCAAGGTGTTTATAAGAAATCCAGGCAAACAGCATTTTGACTGCATTTTGACCTGCTGCACTGTTTCTCATGATTGGCAACAAAAAATACAAGCTTTGACTATAGGATATAAGACTTCTTTGAATGGGGACTCATAGGAAAGCTGGAGAGTCAAATAATATAGAGCCTGTACAGTAGGCCTGTATAGAGCCTGTACATTAGTATGCATATGCCAAACTGGAATTATTTTGTATTTCACTATGAATTTTTGTTAGTCTTGTTAATTGAATTTTGGATATCACAGAATCACAGAATTGTTAGGGTTGGAAGGGAACTCTGGAGATCATCCAGTCCAACCCCCCCAGCAAAGGCAGGGTTACCTAGAGCAGGTTGCACGGGAACATACCCAGGTGGGTTTTGAATGTCTCCAGACAGGGAAATTCCACCACCTCCCTGGGCAGACTGTTGTAGTGCTCTGTCACCCTCAATGGCAACAAGTTCTTCCTTGTATTGAGGTGGAATTTCTTGTGTTTTGGTCTATGGCCATTGCTCCTCATCCTGTTGCTGGGCACCATTGAAGAGTCTGGTACCATCCTCTTGACACCCATCTTTGAGATATTTAAATGCATTAATGAGATCCCCTCTGAGTCTTCTCCAGACTGAACAGGCACAGCTCCTGCAGTCTCTCCTCATAGGAGATGTTCCAGAGCCCACATTGTCTTTGTGGCCTCCACTGGTCCCTCTCCACTAGCTCCTTGTCTTTCTTGAACTCTGAAGCCCAGAACTGAACACAGCATTCCAGATGTGGCCTCACAATGGGTGAATAGAGGGGCAGGATCATCTCCCTCTGACCTGCTGATCACCTGGTGCACCCCAGGATGTTTATTTGATTGACTTCAAAGTACGAGTAGTTTAGTCTTCATCACTTCCTGTCCACTAGGAGGTTAAATTTCACTGGTGATGCAGGGAATGGAAGTAAGACTTGAGAGCAGAGTGAAGTAAAACATGAATATTTTTCTTTCTGCCTTAAGTAAAATGCAGTGACAATTGTACATGAAATGGTCTTTGCCCAGTGTGACACTTAAAGGAAAGGACCAAGTTGTTGGCTGTGTTTCTTAGTCTCTTAAGCTCACAAAAGTAGCCCAGACAGTTTGCTGACCTCAGATGGACCTTTAAGTCTCTGACTTGTCAGACAAGAAGGGCAGCAGTCTTAATTGGCATTCAGATCACAGGCAGGCACTGGGCTCAGTGCATAGCCAAGTACTGCTTTAGGATTTAGACAAAGCCACTCTGGCAAAACATCCCAGTTGTCAGGGTAGCTGGCTGTTTCCTAAAGAACTGTTACATAATGGAGAGACTGAGAAAAGCTTTAGGATGCAAATTTTTTTAAAGTAAAAATTAAAAAAAAAAAGGGAAAAAAGAAAGTGGCGGTAATTTGTGAAAAGAAACATCCCCCCTCTCCTCGGATGATCTCATTCATTGTTTCTTCCTTCTGTTTAACTTCTCAGGGTCACAAATGTAGTTTGTGGTTTAAAACCGTAGTGATGTCACTCCAAAGGTATTTTGTGGAAGTGGGGAAAGGAATTATCTGAAAGTATTTGGGAATCAACACTTAGAGATTTATTAGCCTTACTAGAGGTCAGCTATTTGCATTTCTTCTTCTTTGTGCTTAGTGTAATGTAAACTGGGAATTCAGCTATAGAGTGAATGTTTACATTTGAGACATCCCGTGGAACAGAAGCGAACGTTGTGTTTATTGCTACAGCTGCCTTCTCCAGTGAAATCGTGATCTAAAGTCTCGCTGGTCCCAGGCCAGATTTCCAACCTGCCCCCTGTGCTGATCCCCTACACAGTACCAGGGTTTGACACTCCCTGGTACTGTTTCTCCCTGCAGCCTCCAGCATGACATCAGCCCCAAGCATTGCTCCCAAAGCCACTCACAGCCCCTGCCCGTGCTGGGAATGGGAGAGAAGAGGAGGAGCTGCTTTGCACTGCCTTGGGGCTGTGACAGTGAGCACCACAAAGACAGTGGCTTAAAAAGGGTTGCTGTATTGTGGTTACAGGGGTGCAGGGGACCCAGGTCCCCATCCCAATATGCTTACTCTGCCATGGGTATTCTGGTGTAAGTGAATTTCGTATAGTCCGCCTTAGTTGTAAGTGTATTACAGTGTTCTATTTATTACATAGCCCTGTTTAACAAACTGCTTTTGAAAATGTACTTTAAAAAAATATTTGTACAACTATTGCTCTCTTTGTTAATCAACAAAGCAGTTGATTGGAGTACTGTCACCCAGTCCCTTGAAGAAGGATTTTACAGAGTATGTATGTTTTCTGTAAGCTTATGATCATGTATGTTTTGGGGATGTTTTTTTTTTCTAGGAAATTAGAAAGAATGTCAAATATGGGGGCAGCCAGAGAACACAGCTTACAGCACATGTTCTTGTAGGCAGAATGTATTCTTTCTGGAAGCTTGGTCTGTGAGGAAGGATGCTGTTAGGTGTTTGAGGGGTCTTTACAGAAACACTTAAATGTTACTAACTCAATTTCTTACCAAGATGCTAAATTGCATTTTCTAGCTGGTCTGTAAACAACACATTCCCCATTGCAGCAAATAATTAAAAGGAGTGAAAGACAATGAAAGATCAGTTTGGGAAGTCTGAACCAACGGTGATATAGTTACAATATCAATAACCATGCCCAAAACATGTTGGCAGTAGCCATAACCCAAATCTCCTATGGCTATGAGGCCATGCCAAAGTAGCCTGCCACTATTCCTGTTCCTCTAGCTGTGTTTCACGTGGTTTGTTGGTGCCCTGCCTCATGGACAGGGTAGGTCACTGGTCCCAGTTGCCAGGGCTGTATGAACAGTTACAGCTTTAGTGGTCACCCTTATGCAGGCTTTGGTGCTCTGGAGTTTGGTGCATTGTCCATGGCAGGTTGTTTCTGGCAGCCTTTTTAGTTGCTCCTTTGTTCACTGCTAGTTATTTCTGAACCTGGGGGGTGTCTGGCTGCTCCTGTTAGCTAGGCCTCTTAGCTTGCTCTCTCACCCAGCCTCTGAGCTGCAGCTCCTCTGTTGCTTTGCATCTTCTAACATAGCAGCCCTAAATATTTGATTTTTCCAATAGACAGTCATGTACACAGCCTGTATGGAGCCCTTGCCACAAAAGGGGGACTTTTTTCTCTGAAAAGAGTCTTTCCTGTTCTTACCAACAATTAAATTCTGATCTCATTAAATCTTTTGGGTGAAGTTTAGCCAGCAAAACTTACAGACTATGACTGTGGGCTACTTCATTTGGAGAATGTTGAACACTGTTAGATTCCTCATGCTTTCTTCAGCATACTGATAAATACCCTAATTTCTCTGGCATTTTAAGTTATTTCTCTTAAACAGGAACACTTCAAAATAATATGAGAAATAGACACGGGGGCTGTGTAGGTGTGGTATGTTGGCTCGTGATAGTCACCTCTTCGTTCCTGATGGATGGTAACTAACAAATTACTCATAGGATCCTAAAAGGAAGGGCTGGTTGTCCCCTTCAGATTTCACCCTGCTTGCTTACCTGAGCTTTTATGGCTGGTCCTCCCTGAACTTCCTCAGTCTTGCTGACGAAATCCAGCAGTCAGATGTGACCTTCTCAGATCTAATGCATGTGTAACCACTATATACCATTGTTCAGGAAGAGTGTAATCTTGAGACAGTACTCTGGTATGAGACTTGTTAGTAGTGTTAGCTGAGAACTTTAGCTTGATGCAGAAATCTCTGTCCTTTTCGTCTGCCCCACTCTTTCTAGGAAGATCTCACCTTTCATCAGCATACATGCAAAAAATGAAAAATCTGGATGCAGCATTCATGGAAAACGTTTTTTTAAGAGAAGAATGTCATGAAACAATAAACCAGAGAAAACTGTAGTGCTGTGAGGCTCAGAATGATCTCCTGTTAAAATTATGTTTCTTTCTTTGGAACCCATGGCTGACTGTTATTTTTATTTTTTTTGTTGACTGATGCACTTAAACTTAGCAATTTCATAGCGTTTGTTTAGAATGTTACCATATTGATCTCTTACACATGCTTAAATTTATGTCCTGTGTTAATGTAAACATAAGCACGGAATGTTCAGGATGCTGATAGTTTGTAAAGCTTTAAAACAAATAATGTACATTTTTTTGTACAAATTATTGTACAAATAATGTACATTTCTTTGCAAATGCTGATAGTGACTTCTGTTATATACTCTTCTTTAACTCTGTCTTAGAACTTTTACTTGAAACACAGGAACACTACATACTTGTGTATGTAAATGGGAAACCAGGCTAACCTCCTCCTTATGTTTAAATTCAATACACTATTTCTCCTAATTAGTTGCCTTTGAGTCTCACAAAGAGTCTCAAACAAACAAATAGAAAGCGGATGTGTCTGCGTGTAACTTTGGTGATATGAATGAGCAGTGAACACCCTTAGAGTCTTTTCTATTTAGCATATAGCTGAGTTACTTGACAATAAAATAGCGGAACCATATTTGTGTATCTGCTTGGAGCTGTTGAAGCATTTCACAGCTGTTTGTTCCCCCCTTGCAACCTCTTCATGTGGTGACAGTAGAAGTTACTGTTCCCATCAGAAATTTTGTAACAAATGACTAACTCTTCCCATGTCTTACTACAAAATCAGAAGATTTAGCTTGAACTATTACGTATCAATTCGTGTGATAAAATGGAGAGATTGTGATACACTGGGTTAGCTCAGCTAAGGTCTGCCTCTCCCTAGAAGGGCAAAGAAGGACCTGCTAACAGCAGCCTTTGCATGTGCATTTCAGCTGCTGTCTTCTGGTGTAGCAGCAGTGTTCATCTAAGCAAGCAGTGTTGGTTCAGGGAATTACACTGACATAAAAGAGATACTCCTTACCAAAAAGATGCATAACTGCTTTGACTTTACTGCAGGTTGGATGAACAGCGGTATTGATGATATGCAGTGTTTGCATTTTTTCAGTGGCTATTTCACTGTATTGTGAAATTTGATTTTGGATTATTACACAGTGAGAGCTAGGAACCCAAATCATAAAGATGACCAATACAAGACAACGTTAGAGCTGTTAGTGAACATGAAAAGCTTAAAGCAACTGAATCTTCTGTTTCTTCATATTTGAATATACAGCCTGTAGATACAGTCATCCTTTTTTTGTTTTTATAACTTACCAGATTTTTCTGTTTGTTAAGAAAGAAGCAGCAGAGAAAACAAATTGTTTGTATCATTGTTGGGATTGCTTATATAATGGAAATTGATGGGTTCACTATGTACATTTTTTCCATAAGAGCTAATAGAGTAAATGAGAGTACCTATTGGTTTGTTATCCTCTGGGCTTCACAAAGGATGCTGTCTCTGGAAGAAGCCCAAAAATTAGCTTTTCCTGGAATTTTCTAGACAATGCTTTCTGCGCCCCCCCCCCAATGTATTTATTTCATTTTTTATTTTTAAATTTTGTAATATTACAACTCTTTGTTAATCTTTTTGGTCATTCTTTTGGCCTCTTAGGAAATAATTTCTGTGAATACAGTGTGTATTGCTTGGCTGGCCCAACACAACTGAAGAATTTTTATGATTTCCAGCTGAGCAGAAGTTGGTGGGAAGAAAGTAGTGGTGGTTAAAAATGCATAGAGCACTCTTAATCACCCAGCGTGGATGTCCAAAAAACCAGAAGTCTTCTGTTACAGATGGAAAAAGTATTATAAGGACCTCGGGTATATTTCGATGTTGGTGGAGGATGTCAAAGAAACTGGTGAACAGTAGACTGTCTCCAGGTCTTGGAAAGGTGCTGTGTTGTAGATTTTCTTATGCTGATCATAGATTTTCCTGCCTGTTTCACCAAAGGTAAAGGAGCCTCTTTCTTTCTGCTGCTTGTCCTTTTAGTACTCTCTATTTATCATCTGTAGCCCTTCCTCCCAGTAATCTTCTTACTCCCTGAGAAGTCCTAGTCTTAGTTTGTTGAGCTTTTCATTTGCAGGCAAAAAAAGTCTCTCAGCAGGTGCTGAATATGAAATTATTCTGTTTAGTGGTTAAAATCTGGCAAACTATAAGGTAGGGGAGTTGTATTTTAGCTATCTGTAGGTGGCACTGCCAGGCTTAAGAAATCAGCCCATTAAGGTTTGATGTTGGAGAAGGCCACTAGGCTTGTTCATCTTGAACTCACCTATAGAAATGCATCACTTTGCTGAAGCATTTGGAACTGCTGAAAACTAAGCTGTGTAGATGCCATGAAAGGCTGAGATAGACTAGAAAAATGCTTGAACACATAATATTAATAAAATTTAAAAAGAGGTAGAGGTGCTTTTAAACAGAAGGAAGTATGTGCACTCTGACCAAATAATTTTTAACACTTACTTGGAACATATCAGAATGAGTAGTTGTCTGCAAGCAATAATTTTCACCATCCATTGTTTGATAGGACTAGAAGTAAAATTGTTATTAAAAATAAATCTTGTGCGTTCCTGGGGGCATTTCTGTAAAAAAGGGAAATCCTGAACATTGAAGGTTTACTATTTTTATGGTGCTATTTTGGTAATTGTCTTTGTTTTCCTATTCATGATGAGTATTAGATGAGTGACCTGACAATTGTAGGGCTGTTATTTAATGCCAACATCATCTTTTAACTGGTGGCACTTTAATGATAAGTATGAACTTAGCCTAGGGCTTGCTGAACTGAGAGGAGCAAACTTTAAGCAGGAGGCTAGAACCTTAGCTTCACTTTGGTTTACAGGTTGCAACCAACCCAGTACTGAGCAGGTATAGGAAAAAGCCCCACCAAAGTGTAGGAAAACAGCTAATTATAGTAATTGCAGCTGGTTTCAAAGTACTTCTAACAGTTTGTGCATAATGCTTACTTGAAAGCATCAAATGGGCGCTAGTTGTGAAATAGAACACCTGTTTGTTGTTGAGCATGTGTTTATGCAGATGATTTTTGTTGTCAAAGCACCTTGATGTAGAGTAGTCCTGTTTACATTTGCATTCTCCCCAAAGGATTAACAGTGTTCTCTCAATAAATTTACAGTCTATTCTCCTCTCAAAGGCTGCTGTTTGGAGGGTGGTGTGAACAAGGCAACAAGTGCTTGCTAATCACTTGAATATACATAATTAGCGACAGTCTGGTGCACTGGAGTCTTTGTACAGCCACAGCAATACTGATTGGCAGCAGCAGATAACAATAGTCGTGGCAAGGTGGTATTTGCTGAATATTTGAAGGTGTTTTTCTTTTATATTTACAGTAGGCATTTTGAGTTAATTACACCATTATTCTGGAACACACTTAACTATGTTATTTTAATGTCAGAGTTAAAGATCAGTCATGTGGCCTGTTGTACACAAAGGAATAAGACCTTTAGTAAATACTTTACTTCTTTTGAGACTAAGATGGATTCTTTTTTTCTTCTTTCATAATTTTATGAGACTAAGATGGAGTCAATTTTTTTCCCTTCTAAGTTTTATATAACCCAAAGTCAAACTGGAAAGTATGACTAAAAATTTGGGAGATGAATGTATTTGATAATACTCTTGTATTCAGTAGTGATTAGTTTTACAGCTGGCTCTCTGACAGGTTCAGTACTTTGGAAAACAAACACAAAATCATTGATGATAAAATTTATGGATGACATAGACGGTAATTAATAAATAACACTGGGAAAATTATTTGGATTGCTTTTCATGTTTGTTATGTTCAAACAAAATGTGTTTTAATATGGCTAGATGCTTAACATCAATTTAACTCATGGGAGAATACAACAACAAGTAGACTACAAGCATCTAGAAAATCAGATGAGTCACTGTGTATTTGGCAAGGTTAATTTGTGTGAAAGTCATCAAATTTCCTCTTATTGACAAGGTAGCAGTCTTTGTGTATAGGTTAGAGGCTTTGAATATTGTATCTTGGATTTATGCAGCCTTCTGATATTCTGTGAATTATGTTTTCATAAGGAAAAAAGGATTCATGCATTAGATGAAACAACTGTGAGGTTTGTTTCTAAGAGCAAAACTTTAGAAGACTGTGCTGAGTAATTATTAAAGGTTCCATATCAAAATAGAAGTAAATATGGAGCAGAATTTGTTAGGCTCTTTCCTGGCTTCTGCCTAAGCAGTGCTTTCATTGATGTGGTGAGTAATGGCAAAGAAAATGGTTATGAATATTTTGAGGTGTCTCCAAAATGAAAAGGACTGCAGGTGTGCTGGAGGATGGGGTTAGAATTCTGAATGGTATTGCTAATGTGGAGACATGGTTTGCGTGAGGAGCTGGAAGCTGTTCAGGGGGAGCAAGTTTGACATGTGCTCTAGAATGATCTACTTTGGAAAGAAGTTAGTGGAGAATGAATGGCTAGATAAGAAGCTCTTCAGAAAAAAGTGCAGTAGGTACCATGGATGACAAATTGAACATGAATTATATCTTGCTGTGGTGAAGAAGGCAAACACGTGAGTGCATGATCAGGGATAGAACCTGTGAGATGCATCTTTCTGCTCCATTGGGTACTTAAATGTCTTAGCTGGACGAATGCATCCATTTCTGGGTGCTGCAGTTCAAGATTATTAAGACTATTATACAGAGATCAGCAGTGAGAGAGATCAACGATTTAGGGGCCTATGAGTATAGGCTAAATGAATTGCAATTACTGAGGCTAAATAAGAAAAGTGATAATATGATGTGTTCATGTGCACACTGAGAAAAGAAATTGTGGTTTTAAATTGTTGCAATGCAGCTGGAATTAAAAACCAGGAAATCTTTTTTGAAGTAAGCATACCATGAGAAATAGCCAAGTGAGTTGTACCAATGGCCCATCTAGCTCAGCATTGTCTGCTGTGGTTGCAGAGGATGTGCTCTTTAGAGAGAGCCTGCAAGTTTGGCCCTTTTCTTGCTTCTCATCCCCCTTGCACTTTCCTGGTGTTCAGAGCTGTTGCATTGGTAATGTTGGATGCTGTATCTATGGATGTCTTTCCCCAGGGGCCCTAACTATTGCAATGTCATGTTTGGTGAACACCACTTCTGCACTTACCTACTGCCTTCACGATATTGTAAACTTCAACCTTCTCTCCAAACTAAAGAGCTCCTGTCATTTCATCCTGTCTTAGAAAAGGTGGCTGTTCCAACACCATCAATTTGGTTTCCTTTCTCTGTGATTTCTCATAATTCCACTACATTCTTCTTGAGACTTGGAGACAAGACTGTGGAAGGTAATGAAGATGTGGGCACAGCACTGTTTCCTGGATCAGCAAAACAGCATCCTTTCTCTTGTTCTCAGTATCCTTTCTGACATGCCCAATATTTTGTCAGGGTTTTTTGGCTGTTGTTTACATGCACTTACTATTTCATGGAGATGTCAGTGATGAATCCAGGACTCAACTCAAGTATAATTTGTGATTCTAAAATGAACATTGTTAGGCATAGTTTGTATTATTTTTTCCTAGATACATTACCTCACATTTATGTTCAGTTTTCATCTTTGCCCACTCAGTTCTGTGAGATTAGATCCTTCTGTTCTCCTGTGCCATAGATGTGGCATTTAACTATTGGCTACAGTGTGGTATCATCTGTAAGCTGTAAGATGTCTCAGATCACACCTCTGTCCAGGTCACTGAGGAAGATGTCATATGAAAATCATGCCAACCTTTATTGCTGGCGACCTCCTGACTCTTTCTTATGCTGACATATTTTATGAACTTTCATTTTCCTCCCTATTTAGGTAGCTTTTCATGCTTCATACTGATGTTTTCCCTACAATCACCTTTTAACTTCTCCATTAAGACATTCAAGTGGACCTTGGCATGTGGGAGCGGGAGAGAGCTAGGAAGGGAGAATCAGTTTATTTTCTTTCTTAGTTACGGCAGCCATTTTTTCTGGCATCACTATTTTCATTAATATTCTGCTTCTTTGTAAGGTCTTTTGAGCTAGTTCTTTGCCTTTTCAATAACTGCTTTTTTTATTCTTACCTATATTTTTCTGTTAATGATGAATACTTGCATCATATTTAATTGGGCAGCTTTCTTCCACCCCAGTGCTTGTGAAGCTGGGAGAGGGAGAATCTTGTATTTGAGAAGAAATATGATTTTAAAAACATTTTAATAATAACTACAAGTAATAATAAAGTAGTTTTCATTCTGTTTGCAGATTCAGGGGGATCTGTGGACTACTTTGGAAGAGTGTACAAAAGCTTACTGAGAAAAAACTAATCAAATTTTCCAAGGTGTAAGACATAGCATTTCTTTTGATATTTAGGACACTATGTTTCTGCTGAAAAGTGGTAGAGTTCCATGAACTTAAAAAATTTGAAACCTATTGTGTGAAATAAAATACTTGAGTTCTTAAATACTTGTAATTCTTGGTAGTTCCTAGTCAAGCAATGCAGAAAATGGTTTCCTTGAAGCTTTTCAAGATGCATAGTAAGAACACTGAGAAGTAAATTAGCATAGAGAATGGGAATTCATGGTTCCATTCCAGTTTCTCTTTTAATATTTAATATTTAAATGAATATTTACATGCCAGAGAGAAGAAAATAGAGAAGAAAAATGATAGTGTTTTCAGCATTGGAGAGAATGCCTCTAGAACTTGAGATTCTGAGAGCCTGTGTGGTTGTTGAGGAATATGGGATTGCCTTGCCATGAGAAAGAACCTTAGTGTAGAAATGTAAAGGAGCTCTTTAATGTAGCAGCTTAAAGAGCTCTGTGACTGAAGGTTGAATTCAGTTGTATTCAGAACCAGGATGAGGATGATTATGAGAAAGATTGAAAAATATTAAGGAGAATATTTTGATATCATCAAACCAGAGTGGATTTGGGAAGAGCATTTAAAAAACCAAATAGTTTTTTGCCAGTACCTGCATAATGGGAGAAAATTCTGTCACCTTCTTTGAAGAACTCATACTGAACTGATGAGATGTTCCTGTTCATCTTAAAATACATGATGCCATGAATAAAAATCATAAAATGTCCTATACAGATTTGCACATGAGATACTCAGATTAGCACTGAAATGTAAATTGAGTGAGAATTTGTCCAAGACTTGCTCAGAGTGTTATTTAAATGAAACGGTAAAAATCCAGTTGCTCTTTGCTGAAGTCCCTCCTGACATGCTGTTTGAGAAAACACTGCATCAGTATTAAAAGATAAAATTATTGTAGTTTCTGGTGTGTTTCATAGTCTTTCTTAGCTGGGGGCTGCTTTTGCCACAGTTTGGCACTTTCCTACAGAGTATCATGGAAAGTTCGAGCTCTCCTACTGAATGCAGAGTGTCTGCATAGCTCAGTTGCTGTGGTTTTTTGTTTTCCTACTGTATTGTTAAACCCATTAGATCCACATTTTTCTAAGTGAAGGTACTGATTCATGGTAATGAAGTAATTTCTTCAAATTGTTTTGACATATTAAGTAAATTGATTTCTTTAAAGTCACTGTAAAGGCGCTTTCTTTAGTGTGTGTTGTGTTCTTGAGTTCAGAATACAAATACAATTACAGATGTAGGGAGCTAAAGGTGTTGTGTAAGTCACTGTTAATTTTTTTCCTTAAGTGAAAGCAGGAGTGTAACTATTTTTGCACTTTCACCTAAGGAGCAAACTTGCATGAAGGATGAAACTGGGTGACAGGACCATCCTTTTACAGAGAGAGGGGCAACAAGAGGCTGTTGGTGTCTGCCTGGGTGCTTGTACCATCAGCAGTAGGTACACATACAGCCCTCCCACTTGTAACTCTCATAACCTTTAGGCAGATGTCCGTCCGCTGTGTCATGGAGAGAGGGAAGTTTTGGAAATGGTATCTAAAGGATGATTTAATTTTTTAATCTAATCAGATCAAATGGTACACTGCTAATGAAGGGGGAGGTTCAGGTACATCCTGCCTGGAACATAGACCCCTTGATACCTTGTGATGAATTCAGAAAGAATGTGATTTTCCTGCTGATGGGGTCAGTTTATCTGATCTTGCAGGAAGCTGTTCTATTTCTGCCTTGCTCCATCCCCTCTTTTTTTGTACCTCTTGGGCTAGTGAGCTGCACAAGTGGCAGATCAGACAAGGAGGACCATAGGGCAGCAGGACTGGAAGGAGGAGGAGGAAGAGTTTCTCCTTAGCTGGATCAGCTGAGGTGTTGTCACAGGGGCGAGTAGAAACTTTATTAGAGAAGCCCTTTCTTTGAGTCTGAGGTGCAGACAGAACTCCCTTGTGTTTTTAAACTCCTTCACAGAAAGGGGTTTAAATTAAGGTAAATCCTTCCTTAGCCTCAGATATTGTCAGCAATTTAAATTTAAGGAATTATAGAGGTGTGATTAAATCACTTTGTCCCACAGGTTTTAATGATGGCAAATCATATATTTATAAAAGATGAGTTATTTATTGCAACAAATGAACAGATAGAATATCTTAATCAAAATTACTACACTGTAAAAAAGCTAAAAAATACCACTCAACTGTAGTATAACGTAAATGATGTAGTGCACTATATTAAAGAAATTATGTTAAAGCAATTATATTAAAGCTGGTGAAAGAAACATTAAGTGGAGGTTTTGATGTATCTCACTACACTCCAGCCATGAGTACTTCTCTCTCTCTCAATACCTGGGAAATAACTGTAGAGAGACGTCCCAAACTCCACAGGAGAAACTCCAGGCATTTCAAGAAAAGGATGTGGAAGAATCTAACTTGTATGAAACTAGACTGGACTTTTATAGTGTAAAGAGGTTGACCTGCCAGTCATAGGCCTCCAGGTCAGTTTAGCAGCTTATCTGTCAACAGCGCCTTACTTCAAAGAGACAGATGTGTGTTTGAAGCTGGTAAGCCAGGCCAGCCTTTTAGCATATTCAGCACCAAAAAATACCACTATGGTGCCACAGTGGCTCCCCATAGAGAGCTTGCCTTGCTTTGTCTCCTGACCAGATTCCAGGCCAAGCAGATCAGCTTTTTTCAGGGCAAAACATCCTGCTACAGATATAGGGAAAAATTTCACCTTGAATACACTGAAGGGTTTTTTTGGAGCTAGAGGAGTCTGAAAAAACAGGTTTGTTTCAGAATCTTGTAGAAGGCTAGAGTTTCTCTGTAGCTTACTGATCACTGATCCCTTGACACACTCCCTTCTTCTGCCCCTTACAAAAATGATAAGTACATTAGAGAACAGCCAGATCTTTGGGAAATGTTCCTCCCCTTAATCATGGATTTTCTGAAGAGAGGTTACTGTCTGTAAATGAATAATCATATCACTAACTTTCAGTCCTTCCCTATCAAACTGTTATCAGCTGTTACAAGACCAAGCTGTCAATGAAAACTCAATATTCTTAAATATTAAGACTAAATGTGCCTAATGTACCTAAACTAATTAGTCGAGATACAAAATTTAACCAAATTAAACTGTAGACATCCAGAAGAAAAGCTTTTCTTAAAACTGTTTCAGCTGTGCTGCTGATGCTTGGCATTCTTGTGTGCACACTCGGTAAGCAGAAATGTGGAAGACTCTTAGAGGAGATGAAAAATTTGTGTCTCTTCTCCCTGATGTGGAGCCTGGGTGAGCGTCAGCATGGAAAAATGCATCAGCATCATAACGGGCGCTCATCTGCAGCACGACCCCCAGAAGACAAAGCAGCATTTTACCTCTCGGGACTAACAAACATGTGGCAGCTTTGGTAGTGCTGTTTGGTAGTCAGGTGATAGACTGGCCATATGTCCTCATACCTCATTCTGGCATGAGATTTTTTTTTTTGCCCCCCCCTCTTTGAAATTTGAAATAAAAGCATAGCTTCATTTGTTTGTTGTTTGTTCCAGTTCTTATGTCACAGACGTGAAATTCTAAAAGACTTTTAAGAAGTTCTGTACCTAAGTTTTTCTCACTCTAAGTCTTAATTGGAAAGAACATACAGAAATTATTATAGAATGCAGATGACTTGCATCCTAGGAGGCTTAGGCGTCTAGTTAGGCTCTAAATAGGAAGATGGATGTTTAAGAGTTCTTTGGGCACCTACGCAGCTCAAATCCCTTCCCACAGTACAGCTTGGTCCTTTTGACAGTGCCATGCTCCCAAATTGCAGAGGGAAGAAAGGGAGGAGGACAAGGTTCTTTTCAGACAGTTAAAACTTTCATCCAGGGGATTAAGAGTCCCCATCTCTGTCTCTGGGGTTTGGACCAGTGTTGTGAGGATTTGACATATGAAAAATAATTGTTTTATAGTGTTTTGCAGTGGGCAGAAATGAAAGGTATTACTGGCTTCGAAGTATGAAGTTAAAATATTGAACTTAAAAACAACTGCAAGTGGAGAAGTTGTGTTTTCTGTCTTGTAGTACTTTATCACTGGCATTTCAGTACTCTGAGGAGATAATTTGTGGTTCATTTAAAGCAAATTAGAAAATATGAGTGTTACATCAGTGTAATGAAAACATCATTATTAAAGGCTGAAGGAGGCATAAAGTATGGATTTTGCCTCACTCTTAGGTAGTTTTCTATATCCATTACAGATCAGATCCTTGTATTTCAGCTATTTAGGTTTTACCTAATTTGTTATTTTAAAAGAGAATTTCAACCATGATTCTTAAGGAATTCTCTAATCCATTGAAATAAAAGCAAAACACACAACTACCTTCAATAAATGCTTTAATTAAAATGGACATTTCTGAACCTTCTACAGACAATACCTGCTCAGATGTGACAGCATTTGTGATATCACCAGTACAGACTTTCACAAGGATTTTCAAGTCAGTGTTGTAAGTTTCCATTTCATTTTTGCTAATGAGAGAATTGTACTGTTTATTTTCTAGAGGGAAAAAAGTCACTAAAAGCGTATCAAATTTGTTTACTTAATTCAATAGAAATGCAAATATATTTTTTTGAAAATTACAGTTCCTTATTGGTCCCTATTATTTTGGTGTCACAAATGTTAAATATTTGGTGCCAGTTAATTATTGTATGTATAATCAGAATTTCAGAAAAGCCAGATGTAGGAGGAGATTATCAGTGTTTTCTCATGTATGAAATTTCACTTCTGCATTGAATAAACTAATTGTAGAGTTTGCTGAGTAAGGTCATCCTATAAGTTATTAGACTGTTTTGGAGGCTAAGTCAATAAGCATTTTTCAGTAGTTAGATTAGAAAGAAATTGAATGCTAATAGCAGAGAAACCACAAGATGTGTCTGTTAGTGAAAAAAAGAGTAACAAAATTCGTCCTGAGCTTGGGCAGATAAATTTATATGTCTTATCCAGGTCAGTCATCTTTCAGTTCCATCTTGTGGCTGGAATTTTGGGGGTCATATTTTATAGCTGTGTTTTAAAAGTTTCTAAATAACTGAAAAGGATGCAAAAATTTTGTGCTAGTAAAATGGCAGGGCTGAAAATTTTGCGTTTTTTCTTCTCAGTCAAGCTTTCTTATAATTAAGAGGCTGGAGTAACTTGAATCAAAAGACTTTTTAACACCTCATTTGCCTGAATATTTATTGCAATTGTAATGTAATAAGATAGGGCAAAATAAATTAATGTAAAACATGTACATTAGAACTGAACTATGTTATGGTTCTTATGTGGGAGTTATGAGCTGTTTTATTAAATTTAAGGCAGTGAATGCTTTTGGAAATATGTAGAATTCTGCAGTTATAAATGAGTTGGGGTTTTCTTTTTTTGCGTCTTTATTTTAATCTGTAAATTTAAGAAAATACCGACCAAGTTGTTCTTATCTTCTTAGCACTACTGTTATGATAGGACATATTTCACAGCTAACTCAAAATTTCAGATTATATTGGGATCTCTAAGTTGCTAAGATTTAGTAGTATCATTAAATTGTAATAACTATTTCACAAATACACGTAGAAGTATTGTATTTCTAGCTTTTCAAATTGTGCATTTAAAGTGATTTTTCTGTTATTTGTCAGAGTACAGAGATTTGTATAGTTTACACATTTTTAATTTATAATTTCTGTATATATGTGTAGAGTAAATGACAGAGTATATTCCGACACATATGTCAGGATATAATTTGGTTGTATAGAACATGCAATTGTATTAGGGAAGTTTTTGGTTTAATAGTTTGTGAGAGCCATTGTGGCATCATCGCTTAGAGATGCAGTTGATCTTAGAAACTTGAATCACTTGAACTGATTTTCTAGCTTGACTGGAAAACAAGAATTGCACTCACAAGGCAGAGCAGCAGTCTGGTTAATTAGTAGTTAATCTTGCCTAAGTTCATGCACCTTTCTTGCCCCCAGCCAATTACTCCCATCTTTCCTTTGTGCTGATACTAGCTGTACAGTGACCTGAAATTGTTTTGATCTGGTCAAAACCTTTTTTCTTGGGGTGTACTTTATTACACCTGTCTCAGCTGTGTGGGTGCCAGTGCTGGTGCAGTGAGTGGGACGTGGGATGAGCTGTGCTTCCTTTGCAGCCGGTCCTCACCTTCCCAAATGGACTGCCCTGTATGATTATTGGTACTGTGTTTGAGGTGAACCAAAGGGGCCAAGGACTGGGACTTTCCTTCACCATCAATACTTCCTGGCTAGTACCTGATTTGTGCTAGAACAAAAGATGCATAGCA
Organism: Promerops cafer; assembly: GCA_013398275.1. NCBI lineage: Eukaryota > Metazoa > Chordata > Aves > Passeriformes > Nectariniidae > Promerops > Promerops cafer. Next base: position 844,257 of record VZSE01008388.1, read on the forward strand.
ATTAAAGGAAGAACATGCCTATGTTGAATGTTTACTCTGATTTCCTGATTGTGAGATTTTTTTATTTTTTAAGAAAAAGTGCTCACACAAGTTTGGAAATGTCACAGCATTCAAGGAGAGGCTGGCTTTTCCTAAAGGTGCTGGTAGGATTGGGTGCTGAATTGTTGGAAGAGTGGCTGCATTGCCATGGTGCAAACCACCCGTTCTGTGGTGAATTTATAGCATTCAGCTAGGACTGTGGATACAGAATGTTTGAAAATCTTTTCTTGAACTCTTCTGAAAATGTGTTCCTGTGAAATGACTGATACTCTGCTATTGGCTATTGGTGTTGTCAAACCATTTTGTCGTAGTCCTTCCTTTGAAAGTGAAGCCTAATGCAATCTTCCTCTCCTCACTCTGCTTCTCTTGCTTCTCTCTAACTCTGTTTATTTCTGTGTGTGTGTACATTTTGTCTCTGCAGCTCTTCTGTTGTCTTGTAATTTTTAAAAAATGTAGTTCTCAAAACTGTAATTTATTTCTTTACCTTGGAGTAATATTTACAGTGTTCCTAAAATTCTGTAACTTTACAAATGAGAATGTTTTCCTTATTATTCTCAGTGTTGCATGCTTAAACAAGGGTTATATTAATTGTTCTTACAATGTGTGAGCATTTCAGGTTACTTCTGTAACTGTTCATTAATTCAAGTAATTCTTCACTGTATTTTGTCTGGTGTTTCTCAGCTCACTGGCATAGAGTTGCCACTCTGAAATTCTTCACATTTTTAATAAACTTGAATACTTTTACTGTCAGGTAGTACATGCAGTGGTAACCTGAGATCATTGTATATATTGACTGAAAATGCATCCAACGGAAAACTGTTGAACTTCATGGATTGAAAGATGAACATTAGACTGTGTAATCCTATTTTGATCTCTTCCTTTTACCCAATTTTCTTTCTCTGAATTCTACCATGTTTTTTTTTCATTCACACAATTAGTTTCCTTAAACTTATTAAAAGCTTTTCTTAAAAGATGAAATTGTGTCAGTCTCCATCCATTTTATTTTCTTGACATTCTTAAAGATAGCCCATATGATGGGCATAATTTTTCTACTCAAAAGCAGTGTTGCCTTGTTTATCTTATTTAAGTTTGTGTTATTTGTGTGATTAAAACTAGAATTTTAAGCAGTTTTCTTTGATTGCCATCCAGCCAAGTGACTTGAAATTTTCAACGTTTTTTAAACTTTTTTTTTTCCCTTGGGGCTGTGGGGTCTTATTCTCCATTTAGAATCCTTCAGTTGAACTGTTATCAGTGAAGGATAGCTGTTTTCTGCCTGTAGCTTTCACCTCACTTAAAATTTCTTAGTAACTGGATGTGTCCTGCCTAGTTCTGGGACTCTTTAGTACTTAACAGTCAACTCCAGCACCTCTTTTTTGATCTAGAGTGACTGAAAATATTTTTCTGTTACCTGAAGTAGATTCTGTTGCTGTCTTCTGAGGTAAAAAACAATAGAAAGAAAACATTCTGGGTTTTTGCGAGTTTATTATGCTCAGCTGCAGACTTTGTTTTGTGTCTGGTTAATTTTTCCCCAAATTTTCATCTCTTAATCTGAGTTTTTTAATTTCCCTTGCTTGGAAGTTTACTACATCTTATTTTCTGAAAGCAGCACTTTAAGATTTATTAATTTTCCCATTTCACTACAGTGTTTCTTTATGTAAAGAAACCTACACTTTCCCAGCTCCACTCAGCTAGTTCCTTGTGTGATTCCATGATGATTTGGTTGTGAGAACTGGGTGAAAAGCTGGAAGTATGTGCTAAGGAACAAGCAGATCCTAAGGGCTGGACGGTATATTTTCCAAATTTTGCGGGTCCTTATGAATTAAGCATTTGGTTTATTAACCAAAATATTTCAAAGGATGATCCAGGAAGAAAATGGGGGTGGAGGTGAGAGAGTGGATTTGAAGTCTTTGTCTCCCTCCCGTGCCCTGTGTTGAAGTTCAATTTCACCTTTAATTTACTGAGTAGTTCTTGTTCCAAATATGATGGAACTGAAATATTTTGTGGTTACTCTTAAATGGTTCTTGACTTAATTCCCCTATACTGCATGAATGAGAAGAAAAATACTTCCTGCTCACGTGTTTTAGAGCCAACAATATCAAGGAGTGTTAGTCTCAATAAATTACTTCTCTGAACTTTATGTGTGATATTTAGCCAGTTTGAGAGAAATAAAAAAAGTCCTTGAAGTGGACACTATTTAAATTCGGGGGCATGGGATTTTCCAATTAATTGGATTGCTATGGTAGGCCAGTATATTAAGCACAGGCAGTTTTGCTGCTAATTACACACAACTTCTCTGGAGTATCGGATATTCAGATCCATTTTATGAATATGGTAGGGAGAATAACAACTGTAAAACAAAGCACTGTGCATGTAAGTGACTGTTAGCGTGTATTTCAGAAGGGATAAATGCTCACCATATGGTACAATTACTGTGTCCAAGTTTTCAAATTAGCTTCTCTCATCCTCCTTATTACTGTCTTTAAAAAGAGAGGAAAAAAACCCAACATGATTTATCTACTCTGCAGCAGAACTCTTGACGCAAAACAGCAGCCCAGTTCTGTCCAGTTTTTTTTTCCTAGCATAATAGAGGCTGTCGGACTTTTTTATACTAATTACTGTGTGAGCCTCAGATGAACCCCCTTCAATTCACAGGGCTTTGTTAAGGGAGGAGCTGTCAATGTGTCTGCCCGTTTGCAGCTGTGCTGTGGCTTTAGCTTGCTTAACATTATGCTGCTTTTTAGACTTGACAGAAGGGATTTTTTTTTCTTTTTTTTTTTTTTTTTTTTNTTTTTTTTTTTATTAAGGCAAAGCAGCCTTGTAGCGAAATGGTTTAAGCAGCTGCATTGTGGGGAAGCACAAAGAAGTTATTATTGTGTCTGTTTAGGGGGGTTGGATGGAGGGGGGAGATATTCGGCTGCTGTTGATGCCGATTGTTGACTTGCCATCTGCCAGATAGGGAGAAGAAAAAAATGACAGCTCCAGCAGGGTGTTCAAGAGGTTGTTTGGAGAGACGCATAAACATGTGCAGATGTCGAACTGAATAATGGCAAGAACTTGAGACGGTTTATGATGCTGCTGTTGTGTGTGCATATACAGAATGAATGTATGTGGAGATTTGGTTAGGAGGAGGGTACATATTAATTATCATTGTCCCCCACCGCCTCCTTTACTTCTGTTAATTAGTTCAGGAGTTTAATATCTTCCCTCCCTCTGTTGTTTATTCCTAAAAAGAGCCTTCTCTTGCAATAGGGAAGAAAACTTTTGATTTCTCCATGTGGTGAGCTTAAAAAAAAAAACCCAAAGCAGCAACTTAACAAATTTGGTACTTGTAGATGTAGAAAGAGTAATGTAGTTATTTCAGTCTGAGACATTTGGGGGACAGGTGCTTTACAAGTTCTTACATAGCTTTGTCTGTCTGCTGCAAGACTGGTACGTTGCATACTCCTACTTCTGCATCCTGAGCTTTTCTTATGCAGAAAGTGCCAATTGGTGATTGTCTTGTATTATAGAGTATGCTAGGGGTTAGAATGAGATTAGCAACTAATTTTCTCTTTCGCTTGATCTTATTTTAAGTTCTTTCCCTGAAGGCAAGGAGCTGGTCAGGCATAACATATATTTTCCTGTTTGACAGTTGCACATAAAATAAATTTGGATCATTCCATAGGAATATAGTTCTCTTTCTTTCACTAAAATCCTTTTTTATTTCTTGTTCAGTGATTATGGTGTGTTTCCAGGGTGCTGTGAAAGAAATGTGAGAAAGGATACAAGAATAGAGGGAAATTAAGTTAGCCCAGAAAGGCTGAATTAAAGCATTGGTGATATATTGGTGAAATACAGGTGATCTCTTACTTTGAAGATAAAAATGGAAACTTTAATATAATGCATTTTCTTCTCTACTGTTACATGACATTCAACATTCAGATATCTGTACTGAACTGAAAAATGGAAAATGAAAGAGTGGTTGAGGTGCATTGTGGATGTGGATTGCAGACATGTCTTCCTGTTATCAGTATGTACCAGGGTTTTTTGGTCATTTACAGCACGACTTAAATATTATTGGAATGAACCTTACGAGTGCTTCCCACCAAGCCCTTACCAAAAGGGTAAAACTTACTGTGTTTTCCATGATAGATCTAATAAGCATCTGTAGGTCCTTGATAACAATAACTACTGATGGGAGCATTTGATGTGTCCTTCTGTCATCACTGTGGCAGAGTGGGAGATGTCAGTTGTGGATCATGTCAGTTTTAACTGGAAATTCAGGTGTGGCTGCCTCCTGCCCAAATACCGATTTCTTCATCTGAGCCTAGACAGGTCACCAGCACTGCAAATGGAGATTTGCTTTTTGCCTGTTAGTTGGGCTGTTGGTTCTTCTTCCCAGAATTGTGGTGTTTTATGTGTTCCATCACTGCTGGTGGGAAGCTCAGTTAGCTCAGCTCTGGGCAGTGCTGCAAGGCTGCGTGTCGTGAAGCACTTCACGCAACCAGAGATCTCCTGATGTCTGCAGCAGTAATGGGGTGTTCCAGCTGAAGCAATCTGAGGAATGCTTGAGCTTATCTCATACTGAGTTTTGCAAATGATGCAGGCTAAGAGACAAAGCAAAAAGGTTGACTTCAGTGATGTGTCTTGAGGAAGAAACGTAGGTGAATGGTGTTGGTGCTGGCTTTTTGGCACCTAGCAAGGTTTGAGGCTAGGAGCACACCTACTGACAAGGAGAAACTTCAGAGGAGCTATTTTAAAATTATTGCAATGTGCCAGTTATAAAAGTGAGACAGTTTGCCTTGTGAAAACATGCTAGCAAGTGTACCAGTTTTAAGGGGGGAAAAGTCACATAATTTTTGACAATGCATGTATCTGTTAAAGAAACTTGGTTGAATGATAATGCTATTGTCAAACTTACCATATTCTTTTGCAAACAATGGAAAGTTTGAAAACTCTTGTGTAAACCAGTGTTAGCTGTTTTACAAAATGCTGTATGTAGGTCATTAAGAAGATGTTTAATTCAACTTGGCCACATGTAAAAAGTATTTGTATTTTAATCATCTGACTTAATACATTTTTACCAAGTACATGATTTTAAATTGTTGCTGCTGTAACTGTCTTATTCACTGTAATTTATAGATTAATATTTGTCCTACTCTTAAAGTATTTTCAAAACCTGAAAAAGATCCTTTGGTCTACTAGCACTTGATAAAAGCAGAAGAAAAGAAAGTGGTGTTTTTTTCTGTTATACAAAGTACTACTTGATGCTGATGCTATATAAGAAAACATATAAATATTTAAAAGTACTGAGAACATTAAGGTTTTAGCTATAAAAAATATGTGAAACAATATTTAAAATGCTTGCATTTACACAAATATGGCTTAACACTATTAAAAAATAAAAAACTGCTCTGAAAACCATCTAAACAGTGCAGCATTTTTTGGCTTTTATCCTATATTGCCTTGTTCAAGACAGATATTTAGAAAATGTGAGCAGCGTTCTTAAATGTTTCCAGAATACAAACCTTGGTTTTCCATTCCTGAATAGCAAGCATATTTAGAAAATATTGATCACCTTCGTTGCTCAGAGATGCTGATGCAATACAGGACTCTGTTGTTCCAGACAGCATGTGCTAATAGCAACTGCTCTTTAATTTATTTATTGTTCTAATTCTTATCCTTCAAGAATGAAGGGGAAGTGAGAGTGATGTTGAAACTGGCAAGTTTTTCTTCCTGCTGGCTCACAATGGGCATGGTAAAGGTCAATTCTCAATTTGTCAGGATGTCAGCTCGCTCAGTATTTCTGGTATGATTTTTTAAAAGGACAAAATTGCATGCATATGAAAATGAACATTTATTTCCCATGTGTTGCCAAAACACGCCAGTAATTTTGAATGGATACTGTACATGTCCAATTTCAAAACTGCATTTATATGTGAATAATGGTATGTCTGTCTCCCTGTTATTGAATACTTTCCTCTAGATTTTTTTTTGCATCTTTTAGAGAAAAGATTATTAATGCAACAGGAAAGCATTGAATAAATAGCAGGGGCTGAAGTGCTGCTGCATTTGTACAAGATAGGACAATGACTCACTCTACCAGTCATAATGAAAAAGCCACAGTGGCTGGTGATTTGAACCCTAGAACCCTGGAATATGTTTGTACATTGCATTCACAACCTGGAGGGAAGAAAACCCCACAGTAAGAGCAAGGAGAATCTTTCCATTGGGGAGATTGGTCCTCCCCATCACTTCAGCTGCAGACGTGCACCTGAAACCATGGAGAGCTGCTCTGTAACTTCTCCCTGCCTGTGACTGCCCCTCTGCTTGGAAGGAATCTGCTGTGCTATTAGGAGCCCTTCTCGTTGGTCACTACTTAGTACTGCTTCAGGAACAAAGAATCTCTTGTTTGCCAGCTCTTCAGTGCATCTGGGCTGGCATGGAGGACAGAGGGTTGTCCCTGCTTTCCTCCCCCCTTGCTCAGCTGAGGCACTTCTGGAGCTCATACCCGAGGCTGCTCGCTGCCTTCTGCAGAATATTAACAGCTGTGGGGTTGTCACTGGTTTCTGGGCACATACCTGTAAATAGCTGGGCATAAATTGAGCAGTTTTCTGTCTGCTGGATTATTGAGATGTTGTGGACAGTGAAAGGTACTTGAACTTTCTCACCTAAACTTCCCAATTTGCAAGAAACTTAATGGAAACCTAGCTGCGGTATAAGCCAATACCCACATGTATCATGAAATGTTTCCTATTTCTCAGCTGGGACTGGAAAAAATCATTTGTCTAATGCAAGTACAGATGTGCTCAAAATGTCATTCAGCATTACTGGGAACTGTGGGAAAACAGTTAGTATAAATAAATAATCACCATCTCACAGTGTAAGAGAGAATCAGAAAGTGGTAGTTCCAAATTCTGCGTTCCTTTGAACTCCCAGCAAATACTTACGGGAGGGCATCTAATAAAAATACATTTTAAAACTCTAAGGCACATTAGGAAAAATCACAGTTTCATTTAAATTTTTACTATGCAATAAGATTTTGTAAAATAATTTGCATAATATATTATTACGTACTTACATTAGATTGAAGGACATAAATTAGGAGGATAGTTATATTTTTTACTTATCGTAAACTTTTTTTTACAGTAGCTTTGAACTGAGCTGCAAATTTCTTAAATTAAAAATAAGTAAATATTCTAACAGAAGTGCTTTGCATTTACTTAGTGTCTACTGACTTAATCAAATAGTCTGCTGATGCTTCCAATCGTGTGTTAGGTAACACTGCCCTCAGAGGGCCAAGGTAAGGAAATTCAATCTCAAAACCATTGGCATTATTTCTGATAGTTTTATTTGACATGACGTTAATTACAGTTGTTTCTTTTTTTAAAAAAATTGCATATAATTGCGTGGTTTACTTTCCTATAATGTTGCTTAATTCTGTTAGATAAATTCAGTTTTTTTCCCCTCTGTTTATTAAATGTTATTGTAGGGAGTTTGATCTAACAAAAAAAGTGCCTTAAAAAAAGGAAAAAAAAAAGGGGAGACAGTGTTTGTGTATTATTTATATTAAATCCATTTTGAGTAAATTGATGAAACAGACAAGAGGCAGAATTTTGGTGTGTTCTCTTTTTGGAGGTTTTTTTCCCTCATTTTTTTTTTCCCCCTTAAATCTCACTTATGTCTGTGTGGCAGCTGTTGCTTCTTTTAAGGAAGCAAGTTTTTGAACTCAGGTTTCTGTTGCTTATCAGCACTGTATATTAAAGACATTTCCTTCACACCTCTGAAACCATTTACATATTGAAAAATGTAGATGTTTCGCAAAAGTTTTTTAAAAAAATGCATTTTAAAATAATAAGATTAATTTTAGATTACTGATTAATTTTTCAATAAGTGCTATATGTCCATATGCTTAAGGATTGCAAATGGTGAGACTAACAATAGCAACTGCCGAATCTGAGGTGAAATACGTGTTTGAAGAGAGAGTTTGAGTTGTGAGGTAAAGTAAAAAAAAATTACAAACTTTTGGGTGATACATTTGTCTAACAGATTTTTTTTTACTACTCATAAGATTTCTTAGAAAGCTCTCCTTTCTGAAGCTTCTAACAGTATGAAAACTACCAACGTTGCATCACTGGAATAAACATATTTTGTGAGATGTCCTGAAGGCAGGTTTCTTGTTACTGGCTGTCAAAGGCAAAAAAAAGAAAAATCATTAAGGCTGCAGTACAGAGGCAAATAAAGGGGCAGCCACGAGGGTCATGTTCTAAACAAACCTTCATTAAGCACTCTTTGTTACTGTTGTTAGCCAGTGTATTATTAAATACGTTAATTAAAGAGTTGCATGTTACGAGGGTGCTTTTTGCATGAAGATCAGATTGAATTTTCATGTGCTTCATGAATATACTGCTGTCTTACTTAATCTTTTGCATGTATTCTCTCAGAAGTTATTAAAAAAGCAGACTCCAACGACATAAAATTTGTATTTTGTGGGTATGTATTTATTGTCTGTGTGTATGAGCAAGATGCATATTCTAGTGCCACTTTCCTCAAGTAGCTTAAAAAACTTTGCATAGAATTAAAATGATGTAGGAATTACTTGGCTTTCTTTGCTGCAGTAGTTGCAATTAGAGACCTCTTCTTACTGTCTAATAAACAGATCCTAGAAGAATGTGGTTTTCAACTTAGAAGGGTGTAAATTTAGGCAAAACAATAATTTAACTTACATTAACTCAGCAGGAAGCAGGGTACAAACCGATTATTGCTCTATGGCAGATCCACTGCTTTTTTAAATACTGCAGCTCCATTTTATTAAATTGTCAGGATATCAAGTGGTTTGGTTAGCCTGCCTGGACTACTCCTCTCTCATAAAATTACTTTTCACTTGATTTAAGAAATTTCACATGAGAATTTTCTCTAGTTTGCTTGTGTTGAGGTATTTAATAAACATACATTCCAAAGATCTTTAAAGTGATTTAATATTGGCAATACTGGGAAATACACTTTTTTTTTTTTTTTTTTTTAAATGCAGGGCTGCTAAGTCAGAAGGCACATGGAAGTTTTTTTCTTTTCAAATACTCTGCTTTGCTTTAACATTTTTTGTATGGATAATTGCTTTCAAGGCAAATCAGTAAGCCTGTGTATTAAGAAGTATGGACTAAAATGTTTTTCCATCTTTAGGCAGATTATGTAAAAGGAATGCAGTTACAAGAGAGCGCCTAGAGTACATCTTGAGAGCCCTTAACCCACTTGAGCAGCTAAGTGAACTGATACCACTGTTTAGTCTTCAAAAGTGTTCACCCATTTGTTAATTAAATTGCAAAATAAATATAGGGCAGATGATAAATATTCACATATAGGCCTTGGAGAGGAATTAGAATATTGGTATTTTTGAGACAAAACCAAGGTTTGTGTGTGCGCGTGTTTGCATAGATCTTCTGAAAAAGTAGTCTGAGCATGACTCATGTTGGGAATCCACTTGGGAGAAACATTCTTAGAAGAAATATGTCTGTGAAAGAAATACATGGATCCTTATGAAGCCATAGTGTTTTACAATTGCTTTTAAATTGCTTTTTCTGTGTCTGCTTATAGTTTGTAGAGCGAAGACAGAGGTACAGCTGTGCACATAGGTAAACTGGTACTTACCTGTCCTATGATTAGCTTTTATCCAGAGTTCCTAACTCTCTTCAGAGGAGCTTGAAAGTGCTACTCTACTCTTCTAATGGCTCTTCTTCAGGCATAACATCAGCTGCATGACTCAATAGGTGATTAAAAATCTGTCCAATTTTCTGATTAGGAGAACCTGTGTGTGGCTGCTACTGAGTACTCAACCTGAAGTGTTGTCCTAAGCGGCGAAGAGGGAGTAAGCGATCAGAGAAGTGTGTCCTGGGTCTGTAAGGCCACCTGTTGGAATGGTCTCCTTTTCCAGCAGGTTTCATTCTGGAGAGTGTGTGTAAGCAAACAAAGGCTGCCATTCTTTCCTGAGTGACTATTAAGTGTCCTTACCCCATCAGCCCTGATCCTTAGAGCAGAGTCTGCTTACCTCCCTCTCCAGTTTATTCCTTGCAGAAAGGAGGACTCTCTTTGAAACCTGAGCCCTTGGATGGCTGACCTGCTTTAGGCATGTTGATATTGCCTCCATGCTGTCCTTGAACTCTTCAGCAGGTTTAGGTGCCTGCCTTCTAGGTAAGACTGAGGTCTGGATAGATTGCAAACCCAGTAACAGGCACTTTCTCTCACTTACTCTTACAATGAAATGAGATATAATTTATTAGAAAAATACAGAGGATTCTCTTTTTCATCTCTTTAAGAAAGCAACTAAGATGTTAATATTTTTTAAAACTTATATTGGATGATCTGATACATAGGGTTTTGTTTTGGTTTCAGCTATTGAGTCCATGCAGATTTCAGAAAATTTGTTGCAGGGCATAATTTAAATATTTTTAAAATATGACTCATACCTTTACTTACGCCTATGGTTATTTCATGTTGAAGTATTCAGCAAACTTAATTTATTGCTTTTGGTGTAATGCTGATACAGTTTTTCACTGTTGGTATTAAAGTTACATATGTTTTCCTATGCTGCACTTGAGTTTCTTCTTCAGCTTACAGAGTATCTTGTACCTGTTTGTTTTGTTTTGGTTTTTATTGCCTGCTTTCATGTTAATTGGGATTTCCTGCTGTGAAATGAGCTCAGACTGGCAGTATCAGTAGGGATGTTCCCAGCCAAACTAGAACCAGCAGCCTGACATAAAGCTCTGCATCAATACAAATGTAACTAGTGCCATATCTGCTTTATTCATTTAGTGGTCAAATTAAGTCACACTTGGACTTTTTCAATTCTTTCTGCCTATGTGAAAATGTCTATATATAGCAAAGTCAAGCAAGTACCCTGCTATCTAGAAGCAGGACTAAATAGGAGAGTTTTGCTACATAAGCCAGCCTGAATAGCCCAATATTAATTGTTCTCTTCTTTTTTCTTCTCCATCCTATATTCCCTACTCACCTTCTCTGCTTAAATACCTGAAAATTGGACGTGTTAGAGGCTGCAGTTGGATTTGTTAAGCAATGGGTATTGTCAAAATCCTTACAAGCTGTGCTCAAGTTATCAAGGCCATATCAGCAATTCCCATGTTGAACTTCAGTGACAGTTAGTTGATTGCTGTGATGGAATGGTGAAGGTGCAATTAATGAATTTTTAGTTTACCTTTTAATGAAGTAACCTCCACGTTAGATGGATGTAATCTTCTTCCTAACTTTGGAATGGCCTAAAAGCTGTGTAGTTATAGCTAGCAAGGTGCTGAGATGGTAAAGGGCACTGCCAGGCTGGGGCTTAGCCCAGGAGCAGTGCAGCCCCTGGGATGGTTCATTCTGAACATCTCACAAATGGTGAGAAGTCCTAGGTTCCTTGTTGGAAATTCTTCATTGTTAATACACATTTTTTCTGAAAATGTTCACTTGTATAATGATGAAACAGTGACTTTAAATAAAGCTTTAGTAATAGTCATTATTTACTCTGCAGAATTTATAGAAATCAAAGATGAGAGAAGTTGGGCAAATCTAAACTAACCTGAACTGAACACAGTAATTGCACTCTAAAAATGAAATTTTTGCTGAATTCTAGTGTGGCATTGTAAACTATAATAGTATTAAGGAAATTTTTCACTCTTAATAGCAAATAAGTGGCATTAATTAAGGGGTTGTGTGTTCTGTATGTTTCTGATTCAAAATTCCTCATAGATTCAGAATGCAGAATCTTTTGCTCAGGCTGGGGTAGGGGAAAGGTGGCATGGTAGGTTTATTGGTGGACTTACCTCTTAGAAGGTAATTGGCTTCTACTTTTTCTTGTTTATTCCTTTTGCTTTCAGTTATATTTTTAAAGTATGTTTTGTGTAGGTTTTTCCATTACCCCCAATTTCCTTGTATTTGCTTATTGTATGTTTTCAGAACATTACTGACTTTTGGTTTGGCTCAGCAGGGTAAATGTTCTACATTGTAGCAGTTTAGATTTCATTTGGTTATTAAAAGTCAACCTGAAGAGTTTGATTTCCATCCCCCCTGCCCCCCCCCAAAAAAATATTTAAGGTGTAAGCATGCAGGATATTAGAAAAGTTTAGTATGATAAAAGTCAGAATTATACAATATTAGTATACCATACTTGTAGCTTCTTATTCCAGAGGCATTGTTGTACAGTCCAGGCTTACCATTGCAATTCAATTTTCCCTTCTTCTGGACAGAGTTAAGGTTTTCTTTGTAAATTGAAAACATCTGAAAAGATTTTGGTATAATTAATGTTTGATGCCGATAATATGATATGTTTTTAATATTCAAGTTTAGGGTTTTTTTCTACAGTGTTAATGATATTTTTTTTTTCTTCTCCTTTAGGAGAATATATAAAAAACTGGCGGCCAAGATACTTCCTGCTGAAGACAGATGGCTCTTTCATAGGCTATAAGGAGAAGCCCCAGGATGTGGATCTGCCATATCCACTCAACAACTTTTCAGTGGCAAGTATGTATTTCCAGTATTTATTATTCTCTCAGCATATTGACAGATTATTTGCTACATATTGCTTCGTGTATAATTCAGAATTTACTGGTAACACTGCAAGTTTAATGCCATGTGCTGTACTAATGCACCACTAATCTTACATCCAGCTCTACAGGATGTATTTACAGTAGCATGGAAGAACCATGCGTTGGTTTTTGAATGTTTTTTGGATGTCTAAGTTCTCATTTTTTGTGTGTGTGTCTGAAGTGTCTCTGAAAAACAATGACATTTGACAAATGACTGCTGTAAGAAGAAGATTCCTGGGAAGTTTATCTTTATTTAGATTGCTGACCTCTTCTCTGTTTTTCATTAGTATCTCTGAATTCACTTGAAAACTCAAATTAATTAGAAAATTATCTAGACTTTCAAATGACACAAAATCATGCTAAGTTATTTTTCTCTTGGATAATCAGGTAATCAGCTCTCCAGCCTGGTTAATGAGTAATTTCAAGCAATCAGACAATTTGCATATATTAACAAAGCTACAAAGTGTGTATCTGTTGGATAAAGTGAAGAATGCGTGTTTTCCAAGAATGTTTCTAAAAGACAAATTTGTAGGGTTTTTGATCTGTCAGAGTGAGATTGGTGAGTGTTTCTGAACAGAAATGAGAGTATTTGAGGAGAAAATTAAGGGGGCAGAAAATCTTTCTGAGTTGCAAATATCACAGCTGGAAACCTTCAGAGAAATACTAGAGAATTTACCCAATTCCTTTCAAAATTGTGTTAAGTGTACTGCAATACAAGAAGTGTTCAGTGGCAGTGTTAAGTTTTAGGGGGGAGTATAGGAGCCACCACAAGAGTATTTGTACTTAGGGAAAGGGTTCCCTTCATCTTCACTGCTGAAGATGGAACGAATGCTACTGAGACTGAATTTCCCTATTTTCTTGATAAAATCGTACTTGAGACTAACTGAGCCTTTGTGTCTACAAAGTAATTTGTGTATTTTATTTGGTAAGAAAATAATCTCGTGCTCCAAGCCCATGTCTCATCTCACAGCTAGAAGAGGAAAACGTTGCATATTCTGATTGCAATAGAAAATGATATTGATTGTGCACACCTTCTCTAATAGTATAAGAGGCTCATTTTGCCTTGTTGGTATTCAGCATAAAAGCAGTGATGTCTTTAAGTTGTTCGTATGAGTAGGAATTGACTAATTTGTAGGCCATTCTTCATTCCTTGGTTATTGCTTCCCATATTCGAACTACTCTTCTTTATCAGGTAGTATTTTTCTAGATACTTTTTCCCCAGTTTGCAGCAGAAAAACAATTTCTAGAAATACAGTGGGCTTTTTTGTCCTGCTTTGCCATGTTCTGCATTGCATATTCTATTCTGTCTTCCCTTGCTGCAGCAACTAGAAGGGTGATCTAAATGGTAGTTCTGCTAAGCAAAGAAATACATAATTAGCAATTATTATAGCATAATTACCAGTGTGTTGGTACTGGTTTTGGTTGGGGTTTTTTTGGTTCCCAGAGGTTCTGTTATGTAATTCTGGTATTAGAATGCTGTCCCTGAACTTCGCCTTGATGGAAATGGAAATATTTCACATTGTTTTCCAAAATGACACCATCACCACCCCCACCACCCTCCCACCAAAAAAAAACAAACATCCTTTCTGCAACTAGCAAGTCTCATAGGTCTGATTCCTAGGCTGTGTAAGCTAAAGGAACAAGCATGCAATATTAATTGAAAAAAATCCAGTTTTAATAAACAAGATGACTTTTTCTGTTTTTCTGACAGGAAAAGGCATAATTTTATCAGAAACGTTGGCTGATCAGTGCAAGAATAGGGAGATGTAACACTTATCAAAAAAATCTCATGAAATTTATTGGAGTGCCTGTGTAGAATTCACGGGATGAAAAGCAAACCAGGGTGGTATTAAACTGTAAATTGCAAGGGACTGTAAGTTTTTTATCAACTATTTTATCTGTCTAAAGATGAGATCATCAGTAGGGCAAGTAAACAAACAAAATTGCTGTATGAATGGATCACATCTCATGGGAGGTACCTGGTAAATGTCAAGAACTGGTCTCACGGCCTCTGATCCAAGAGTTCCTGAGCTGCTGCAGTAGGTTTGTGGCCACAAGCAGCGCAACATATTTTTCCTGTAATAGTGAAGTACGTTTTTCATAAATTACTAGCCAGGCAGATGGAGTGTGAGATCACTGTTAATACCATCTTGATTAGGTTGGCAGGGACTTAAAGACATGTCTTTACAGTCCTATCTTCATGTAATCTTTGTAGCTATCTGTAAAGTGAGAGTGTGGTCTCAGTCTACTTTTTGCTCTCCAATTGATAGACATCTTTGGCTCTAGCTTGCAATTTGTTATTTAAGCAGAAAAGGCCAAGGCTGTGGTATTATTTTTGTAGTACTGTTGGAGTTAAACATGGGAATGTGTGCACAGTCCTACTATGTATGATACTTGTGTAGTTTAAAACTTTCATAAGCAGCTCTGTCAAGCCAGTTACTTCCATCATACAGATATTTTCCCACCAGTGTCCCCTGCCTTCCACTTCTGTGACATCAGCTTTACTTTGCAAAAGTAATGCTCTTTCCCAGGCATAGTGTAATTTCCCCTAGTGTGGCTCCCTGATTCCTTTCAAGATAACTTTCAAGTTCCACACCTAAGCATTTCTCTTTATTTGGTCTTTTGTCATCTGTGAACTTGTTGGGAATGACTAGAAGGCTGGAGAAAATGAAGTTATTTTACATACTGCTAAAAGTGTTTCCACTGATAAATATGCCTTTGCTAATAGAGTCTTTCTCATTAAGGAATATTTTGTCATAGAATGGAGTGTTCAAAGGCCATCCCTTTTCCTTGGGGTGTTCTGGGAGGAAATGTGGGGGCAAGGCATTTGGAAGTGTGTGTGTAAACAGGTAGGCTCTTTATTTAGAGAGGGAGAGACTGAGGCAGCACACGTGCTTCAGTCCATTGCCGCCCACCCAAAATGCAGGGGAACCACGTGGGCCTGAAATGGAATGAGGGATCTCTCTTCCTTGGAGCACTGAAGATGAAACACAGTTGAGTGAAGGGTATGACACAGTGGGGCTAGGTGGTGCTGAGCCCTGGGGAAGGACACAGGCTGGCCCTAGGTGTCCTGAATGGACTTTACCCCCCTGTGGCCACTACTCTCCCAACTTTGGGTGCACAGGGAAGGAGCCATGGGCACCCTGCACTGCATCTTGGAGCTGCTGCAAGGTTGCAGGGTGAACAAATCAGCCAGATTTGGTGACACTGAATAGTGTGTAGGAATCACTGGTTCCTCTCCTGTGGAGCCAGCTTATTTTATACCTAACAGAACCACCTTATTTTAACTGGGAGTTGTGAGAGCTGAAGTAGGCTGTTAGTCCCTTAATGCTCATGCCCTGACACTGAGACTCACAAAAAGCTCTGCTGTGGTGTCTCACCGTGCACTTGAAGATAAATGAAGGCGGTGTAATTACATGGGTGGGAAGTTCATTGTGAAAACCTAAAACTGAGCGATACTGGTTTTCAGGGGTAAATTCAGAGGTGCGAGCTTACTGGAATTTTCTGGTTCAAAATCAGTTCAGCTCTTTTCAGGTAGAGAGGAGCAGTTGCAAGTAATCAAACTGCTGTAGCTTGTACAGATACTCTTGATTGACTGAGTCATGGTAACTGAGTGGGTGTGCATTCCTAGCCCACTTCAACTGCAAAATAAAATATGTTAATTTAAATTGCTTTTGCTTAGGCATTTATGCAGTCAGAACCACTTTAAAAATAATTTTGGATTCAGTTGGTATGACTTCTCTGTACAGGCAAAGGCCTGATAAAAATGTCCTGTCTTTTAAAATTCCATTAGGCTTCTTTAAGAACAAAACTAATACTCTGGGTAACAGGATGTATTTCCTCAATGCCCTTCCACCCCCTCAAAAAAATCCAACATGGCCTCATAATGCTGTTTTCAACTGGCCCACTGTTGTATAAGTGGAATAAACGCTGCTTTATGTAAACCACTTTGGTCTTTGATTGTCATCATTATTTGGGAAAGCAGAGTGGGGAAGAATTCTACTTCAGTTCTACTTAAGGAAGATTTGTGACTTCACTGATTTAAAAAAACCCCAACTTCTCACATGCGCAGTGAGTGTGTAAGTAATCACACAGCACATTTGGGATGAAGTATCTCTAAGAATTGGCTCTTCGCCTTCATTTTGATCTTTACATGGGGAATAATTGGGAAGAGCTGTATCCCTTCACAGTATCCTTTGAGCTTTGGCCAAAAATGATGTCACTTGGAACTTTTTTCCTATCTTGAAAGATAATGCTTTCTAAGCACTCTGGTACAGCTACCCTTTTCCTTGTCTTTAAAAAGAAAAAGCAATTTATTATTATATTATTAATATGAAAAGGTAACCTTTTATAAACTTTATTTCTATTTTCTCTGCAGAAGTGACTATCAAGAACCTTGGCTATTCTTAATGGAGCATCTGTGCTACTTTTTCCTAGTCTTAACTTTTCAGTGGGCCAGAGACAAGATTTTATTATTTTTAGGATTTAAAAATCTTCAAAACGGGAAAATTGAAAGGTTTCAGGGGAATAATGTTAGGGTTTAAGGAATTCTGAAGACATTCTTTGAAGAAATGGGTAGGAAGATATGTCTGTTACAAGTGAGGTTAATCTATGTATCAAAATACTTCGGCATTAGACACGACCTTGTGTGCAATTCCAAAAATAACTTTTCAGTGAGATTTAAGTGAATTTAAAAAAATTTGTTACAATACTGGATTACATGAACCCAGAGGTAAGATATAACTGTACTTATAATTACAGTGTGAATTTGATTCCAAAGTAATAGTAGTAGAATTGCATAAATAATGTTCATTCAATATTGAAAATACTTGTGGAGAGAAAAAGTCAATGTACGTGTTATATACTGCATTTGCAAATGCATCTATGAAAATTCAAACTCAAATCTATTGTGTATAGGGAATATTTCCATCTGTGTTGGGTGGAGAAATGTTGGGGAGGCTTTAAAATTGCTTTATGAATGGTTTCTAGGTGGTATAGTTGGTATCCTATCCTTTGACTTAGAAGTTTATAGCCAGGCCTGAAAGTTTTTATGCCAGTGTGATATACCCAGCTGCTTAAATAAAACTGGGGTGTTTGCATTAAAGATAGAGAAGGACATATAATTTTTACTGTCTTCCATTAAAACAAAGTACAGCCCAGGCAAAACCCATGCAGAAATCTCCTATTTCCATTCTCCATCTTTGCATGAAGGGGCAAATGACAAACTGGTTGTAGTTACAGCAAGACATAGATGCTACTTTGGTACTTTTTGAAGTATTGGAAATAAAAGACTTTGCAGCTTGATGAACTGCACAGGGTTGATCTTTTACAGCTTCAAGGAATGTAATTAAGGGGTTTTTTTGTCATATATGGTGTTATATTATCAAATAAGTACTTGTCATGAGCCAAGCACCACAGAAGTAGGATTTTTTACCCATACAGAACAAAAAGTCAGTCCCTGCTCCAAAATATTAAAATTCCAAATATAAAACAAGTGACAGCAGATGGATGCAAACAGATGGGGGGAGTATGAGAAAACTATGAGACAGTATTAGCCTGTAGTACAGGCAGTGGTCTCAGCACATCAACAACTAATCCATTGTCAAGGTTAGATTTTTACTCTCATCTCCCTTCTTTTCTTCCTCCCTCCTTCCCTCCCTCCTGTTTTTAAGACATGGTGAAGGAGACTTTTAAGGAGGATTTTAAGGAGAACTAGTACGAAAACCAGGGAAATTAAAAATGCTTTAGAGAACAGATGATGAAATTGTAACAGTAAAGAGATGGGTGGCATTTTGATACTGAATAAAAAATGATAACAAGGATGAGAGTGGGCTGTGAGGACAGACAATGTTGAAAAACTACCTATATTTCATGTGATAGAGCTGGGTAAGAAATGGGAAATGCCAAAAAAAGAATTACGTGATCAAGGGAACAATGGACAAAACCAATCTATTATGAATGTTTTGGGAATAGCATTTTTAGGATAGACCTATATTTGTTTGGATCAAAGAAGAGATGTTAAATTATTCACATAAATCTCTATGTGACCAAATTTAAATTTAGGGTGATAGTCCCCCTAGGTAAGATGTAGTAAGAAAGAAAAAAGCATTTTGGAAAGCCTCAGAGAAGTAGATTGCCCTTTGGGAGTGGGTAAACAAGTGGGGGAATCAAAAGGGGACCAAGCTAAGGGTGTGTGTATGGGTACACACATATGTTTGTTCCTATATGTAAAATTCATGGATTTGTGTGTGCATATGAGCAAAAATATGTGTATCTGTCTCTGTGTTACGACAATGGTCTATTAGTTCTGCTACTTGTCTACTATTTGTCTAACAAAAAAGATCATCAGAGAAGTGTGGGTTTGGAGTGCAGAGTAGCAACAGAAAAAGGTATTTGTAAGGAGTGGGTTCATTAAATTTTGATATGAGAAAGAAAAATTAGATTAGCGATTAAATAGGCAAAGGGTGGGACAAAAATGTTTATCTTGTAAAGGAAAGACCAAGGGAAAAGTAAGAAATCAAGGTTAAATTATTATGCAAATAGATAGATACATAGAGAGATATAGATCTGTGTAAAACAACACTCTCCCTATATGTTAAAAAGTGCAAAGATTATAAATAATGCAAGCAGTGGCTTGATACTATTTTTTTGCATATAATTTCATAATCATGGGAAGTTATCCTCTGTGCTAAAACTCAGTCTGTATTGTCTGTATTAGAAATAATTTCTCAGATATACAACCTTCTGTTCCTTTTTTAGTACAATTTTTTATGGCTGCTTGAATGTTTAGTATTCTTGTCTAGCCATATCAACACATTCTGCTGAAGTTGAAACCTTTCATATATGAAATAATAAAATGGTATTAGTGTTCTATTTTTTTTTATGCTGAATGGCTGCATTTAGGAGAAGAATGCTGGTGATTATACAGTTAAAGTTATAGAATTCAAACTTTAAACTTTTTAATAAAATCTGAACAGATGATCTGTGCTTTTTTTTTTTTTTTTGGAACTGGCAGGTTTCAGGCCCTCTAATTGGCTTCCCAGCTTTGCAGAGTAATTACAGCTTCAAGCAAACTTTGTCATCTGTGGTTCAGAATGGTGTAAAGTAAACAGAACGTTTTGAAATACAGTTTGTAGTTAGAGTTGCTCAGGAGAGTTTAACTAGCATAACTACTTAATTTAGACAATAGCAGTTTAGAATTGTCAGGTTGGTTGTCGATGTGAAGACAAAAGTTAACCTCTGGTTACCTTTGTTTTGTTTTTTAAAAGGATAATTTCAATAACTGAGAAACATCCGTTGCATTTCTTTTTACTGTTTTAATTTAATTTTTTTTTCCATTTTCGGTATACATCCAAAAATGGCCAAAGGAGTGCTATGCACTTGTTGGAACAGAGTTGTCATTCTCTGTTACTGTTTTTGTATTTTGCTGCTTTGAACAAGTGTTCTCCCCCAAGGTTTTTCCTCCCCTCTAATATCAAAGGAAAAGTTCTCATGACCGATGTTTCATCCCAAAAAGACAGAAAGCTTTAGGAATAAAATGTGTAATTCCAAGTTGTAGATGGCTAGCATACAAGAACACAAAGTTGAGTCTGTCTGTTTACTGGCTTACTCATCTTTTTGAATGGTAATTTAGACTTCCAACTGTTTTGAGTTGAGATTCAGTCCTTTAATTACATATGTTTATGTATAGTAGCAAACTTGAAGACATTATGGTAGAATGTTCTCTACTCTTGGTAATGACCCAACTATCACTCGAGCATTTGGAGCCAGCTCTCAGTAGCCAGTTTCACTCTTTCTTCTGTGCTTTTGTATTTTCCAAACTATTCACTCAGTCTTAAACTACTATGGTTTTTCCACTAATTAGTAGAAAAATATTTTGGTAATTAGGAATAACTGTGTATTACAGCACTTATTCATCTTAATAGATTTTTTCCCCCTAGTAGGAGGTGAAAGATATTCACAGACAAGTTTTTATTCATGTTGCAGTCATGGCACGAATAATGTTCATCCCATACATTTGTATACAACAGCACATGAAACGTGGGGTTACTAAATATCAGCAGACTTCAGTTATTTTTATCTACTTGAGAAGGTTGGGTAGTACAACACTTTTGGGAATACACTGGTCCTCCACTTCTTGCTGAAACCCTTTTCACTTCATAAGGGATGAATATGAATGTATTGAATTTTAACCTTCCATGAGGAAATCAAATCTTTAGCCACTTGTAACAGAATATTACCAAAGCTAATTAAGTTTTGCTAAATTTTATTTTCCAATAATTTCCTCCAGTGATAGTGAAATGGCATTTTTGGGGGTTATTTGTCTGGAGATTTTTTTGTTTTCAGTACCATTTTCAATTCTTAGGGTTTTTTCAGTACCTTTCATTGATTTAATTAATTACCTGTAATAAAAAGTCAGAATAATTTTTTGTTAATAATGTTTTATTATCATTTATAATGTTAATAAATATTTTGTTCTTGTTATAATGTGCATAATCACTTTGAGGGTTGACTGAAAAAAATGTAATATAAGTAGTATATCAGATACAGATTTACTTAAAGTACATACCAATATATATATTTATTATACTTTTATAGTATATTTTTAATATATATATATAGGTGAAGACCATATTATACATAGCATTTGGACATGAGCAGGTATAATTCTATTAGTTCAGTTTTTTTCATAAGTGAGTTGGAAAACATAAATAATGCGATTTAAATATATGCATATTTGTATATATTGGCAAAGAGAAAATAAATGGTGGAATTCAAAATCTTCAGTTCCATCACACGCATTGGAGAGGACGTGCTTTATGATTGGTGCAGATTTTTCTGCAGGTTTGTCTCTGTACCTTTTTTCTTTCAGACTCTCCTCACACAGTCAGCTCACATTTCTCCCTGGCAGCTTTTTTCACCTTCCTTCCTCTAAACTAGGTAGTCTAGTTTGTCTATACTCTAGCTATACCCATGCTTTTCTTTCTCTCATAGTTTCCAGATTTTTCCTGTCCTATTACCACTTTCCTCCCTTTATTCCCTAGTCTTTTGTTCCTAACAGCTCTCCTGTAAATAACTTGCTGTATGCCATCTTTCTGCATTGGATTTTGCCTCAGTGAGGTACTTCCTTTTTCATACTGTCTGAGGAAGAGGGTAAGGCATTATGAATAGAAGTGAAATGCTTTCAATTTAGCATGTGGAGAGGCAGTAGATAGCTGTAGCCTCTGGATTATACTCAATGCATAGACTTTCAATGATTTTATGCTTTAGTAATTGTTACTGTAATTTTTTACCCTCCTCCCACTGCACTCTTATCCCTCCCACATGTAGTGTGGCCAGATGCCTTACATTTTCACAGGAATACTAAAAGGATATCAAAGGTCTTGATTTGCCAAGTTTTAAGTCTCTTCTCCAAAAAGCAGCATTTTCCAGCAGTGTGCAGCTTTAGGCAGACACCCAGTAAAGAAAATTTCAGCCTACATGATTGAAGTGTGATAGGATTAAAGATGAGAGGATGGTTTTGTCAGGAGTGAGATAATCCTAGAGCAGACAATGCTTCTAGTCTCTTCTGCTAGGAAGGTAGCCCTACATGTTCCTTGGAACTTCAGCTGAGGAAGTTAAAGAAAAAGCCTATTAACCCTACCTTCACTGTCACTGTGAACATAGCTGGACTTCAACCATACCCCTGAAGACAGGAATTTGATCTCATGAGTAATTGCACCGAGCTACAGCTCTGGTTAGGTACCCTAAGCAGCTGTACCTCGTCGTGCTTCTGTCTGCCTTGTTTCTCTTGCAGCTTTTGTGTTAAACTCCCTCTTCCTGTGTCCATCCTGCTGTAGATCTTTCTTCTACATGTTGAGGATGGCTCTCATTGCATCCGAGACCTAGCAGAGTGTGTGTAAGCAATGAGGTTGAATTACTGTTTCTCTTTTTAAATTAAATGTTTGTTAAATGGAATGTCATCTCCTGACAGTAAGCAGTCTGACTTACATAATAATTTATCGATGTATGGTGAATATATAAGTTTGTTCATCAAGGAGTACACATGTGCACAGGACAATATTCACTCCTCTTTTGTTTCTAATACCTGTGTCTGTCAAGCTTCTGAGGTGTTCTGCTAAGCTGCAGAAAAAAATACTATAGATACACATATCCACTTCCACTCTTCCTTGTTTTTTCAAATAAAAAAAAATGCAGTAGATGGTAGTTGAGGTTTCAGGATCCTGAATTTGTCAAGAGAAAATATGTCAAGCCAAAATAATTTATTTCTGTGAAAGGAAAGCATGCCTTGTTAAGTGGTACGTGTCATATGACTTCTGTAAAGCGTTGACATTAACTGGAATAAAGAATAGTAAGCTACATAAGTAAAAGGTGTGGGTCAACTGGTAGGTGGTAGCTATATCAAAAAGAAGTTACAGCAGATTGTAGGTGAACAGGAATTCATTTACCATATCATTATTGATTGATTTGTGAACCTGATGAATCATTTTAGATCACACGCACACATTTGATCTGGATCAGCTTTGAACAAGTGATAATATTCCAGACATGAGATGTGATGGTTTGTGTCTACGTTGTGGTAGCTGCAGGAAAACAAGTAAAACTTTTGACAGAGTAACCTTAGCTTCTCAAAAATGTTTAAATATATTTGCATGAATAAGGAGTTTTAGTTTGTCAGAGTTTTGCAGCTGTAATGTTTGGTGCAGATCCTACATCGTAGAACTGATACACAGCAACACCGAACCATTGCCTGAATCGCCAGCGTTGTGGTCTTGCAGCAAAGGAGGAATAGCTGGTCTGTAATATGTCTAGAATCGTGGAACAAGGAAGATCTTGGATCTGAAAGCACAACTGGCGAGGGACAGATTGATTGAACTGACTTAAAGAAGACTGAAGAGAGATAAAGCAGTGTTCAAATGTCTAAAAGGGATGCTGGAAAGATGAAGTAATTTAGTTAAAAGGACAAGAAACAGTATGCTGAAACTATAGGAACAGTTGCATTAAATCCTAGGAAAAATCTTACAATGATAAAAATAGTTAATTTCTTTATAGTTGGATAGAATAGTTTGCTTCCAGGGGTTTCGAAATTAGTGCTTTTTGGGGATTTTAGAAAGAGTATTTCATAAGAAATACTTATGAGAAATAGCATAGGTAGACCTGATTCTGCCGTAGGGCACAAAGAGAATTAGATGGTTTCCTGGGGCAGCGCCACTGGTGGTGTGTGTGGGATTGTTCTATTTTTAATAATCAGACTAATTTCAACATCTGAATTTTCTTAGTTGGGCTATTTTACAATAAATCTTACCCTGAAGTGACAGTACTATCAGTAATTGTGACATGGTTACCATTGAAGGGAAAATATCATATTCCTCCTGCTGGGTGCAGATGGAAAAATATGCCAGTGGCTACTGCTGTTTCCTTGGCATGCTGTAGCAATCCAGGATGTAATACTCTTCTTAGCCTCATAACACAGACCAAGCTAACAAATGGAGATGGCACTCTTTATATGGAGAACAATACAAGTTTCATCAATTCCTCTGACTGTTTTCTTCTCCTGCTTTATTATTACCTGCTACCTTTTGTTCAAGCCCATGGTTGTATTGCTGTTCTGTATTTCCTTGTGTGCTGGATAGATCCTGAATGCGGATACATAAGCTGAATGAATTTCATCTAAGTAATTTTATTTGCTCTTCACCCATTAACTAGCAATGTATAAAAAGAGGCAATGTTATGTATTTGTCTAGAATGTCAGCTAATGAAAACAGAGCGACCAAAGCCGAACACATTCATTATCAGATGTCTTCAGTGGACCACTGTCATAGAGAGGACGTTCCACGTAGACACTCCAGAGGAACGGTGAGGGTTTTATTCTTGTTTTATTCTTTCCTTTTCGCAGTCCTTGTGCAGAAGCCTCAGCAGAGTCTCTGCTGGGCCTGCACAGCAATCAGCACTTGGAACTGTGACATTCTGAGCAGTTAGTTAAAGATTTTTAAGTCAGCTTCTGTAAAATATTATCTGAGCTCATAACTAGTGTAAGAGTTGCCTGCAAGTAGGTGGGATGAGTGTGTTCAAATAAGCCAAAACTATGTCATGATATGTCTCTGAAGTGTTAAATTTTGAACATCCAAAGCCTGGATTGAAATATTTCCAGCCTTGCTGTCTTACTCCTCCTAATGTGCTCCTTTCTTTTGGCACAGAAAGCGGCATGCTTATTATAATTTATGTTGGCTTATTAGTTTTTCTTGTTTCAGTAAACATTCACAAACTCTTCAGAATTAACTTTTTTAATGCGCCGAAAACTTTTTTAATGCATGTAGGAGATATGGGATAATGCATTCAAATTTTCCATACTCTGTGTATGATCAGATGCACTGTGTCTTCCCACTGTGGACATATGTCGTTTTGAGACCAGTACTCTGGCTATTATTTTTTGTATCGGTAAATAACCAGCAACTTTGCTTTTTCTGTTGTTTCACTTAGAGGTTTTTTGTATTCTGCCTTGGTACTGTGTCTCCACACTGTCTTTCTTCTGTGCAGTGCAGTAGCTCACACTGCATTCAGTAATAAATACCATGAAAATAGCCTGTATCTCTTTCTGGCTGAGCAAAAGGCAGCAGGTACCGTGCTTGGTGTGGGGCTATGACCTGCTCAAGGGCTGCCTGGCATGTCTGTGCTGCTCTGCTGGCCCTGCTTGTCCCTCCACAGCAACCATCCCCTGGGCCTGCCCTTCAGTGCAGCCACAGGTTTTTAGGATGCTTATAGGAATTTAGTTATCTTTGAGTGCCTTTTTTGAGGAAAATTTGCAAAAAAGCCTATAGGTTGAGTGTTAAAAGAAGGTAGACAAAGACTTGAACACATTATATGGTTTAATAAATCTTTTTTTTTTTTTTNATGTCTTGAAGGGAGGGGGAATACCAAAAAGTCTCTTAAAGTAGCAAGTTATTATTATGAGATACTATTGCATAAGAGATGACATCCTGTGCTCTCAGGTGTATAATACCTGGAACAAGTGTTTTCAAGTTTCCACTAGTAAAATACTTACAGAATCAGAAACTGATAATTCTTGAAGTTATCCATATAGTGATTCTTTCTGGTCAGCTTTACCCTCTTTAACAAAATGCAGGATTTGGAAGGAAATTGAAGTGATTAATTAGTATGAGTCTTCTGCTGTGTAACATGAGAATTGAACATTGAAGCAATGTAGCTTGTGAAAAACTTTATAAACTATGTAATATATTTCATGAGTTTCTAATAGAGGTGTTGTCTTGTTCATGGTAGGGAAGAATGGACAGAAGCAATCCAGGCTGTAGCAGACAGACTTCAGAGGCAAGAAGAGGAGAGGATGAACTGTAGTCCAACTTCTCAGATAGACAATATAGGAGAAGAAGAGATGGATGCTTCAACAACCCATCATAAAAGAAAGGTAATGACCTTAAAAAAGAACTGACAGGGATCATATGTAAATTACCTTTGTAGAATGGTCTAGCTGGGTAAAGCAATATGCAGGAAATAGTATTTCAACATAAATTTCAGTGTATTGTAAGATCAAAATACTTATTTATTTCAATAAAGCTGAACTGCTCTAGTTTTGTTTATTTGTTAAGCTGATATGGCACTTCTGAAAAACAAAGTTCAACCATTCAGGCACATGCTAACATTCTGGTTATTGTTTGACTATTATTTCATCCTTTTGTTTGTTTACTATTTTAGAAGTATGGTAATAAAATATTTTCTTTGGACAAGTACTTTTGCCCCTTTTCTCATGCAAATAATGCCCAGTACAAATTAGGTAATTTGCATGAGAAAGGCTAGCAGGATCTGGCTTTTAATGACCTTGGTTTTTGCTAGCTTGGGAAATAACTTCGCTTTAGTTTTCAATGAAGTTAGAGAAAACAGCATTTCATTTTTCTGCAGTTCTTTACAGCTTTTGGCATAACTAGGAACATGCACATTGCTGGCTATAACATACTTGTGGTTGCACCTCCAGAGTCAACAGGTTAAACACAACCAAGAGCATGTTTTAAAGATCTGATGCCACTCGAAGTTTGCTTATTTGTCTCCATTTTGTCCTGTATGGACTACTCAAACTCATGTCTCTCGTTTACTATACAGAGTTGACATGACTCAAGAAATGCACTGAAATTGCATGAAAAATAATAACTAGTTTACATAGGGCTGACTTCAATTTTTCTAGCTAGAAGTGAAGCCTGTAGAAAACTAAGTAGAAGTCTACTGACAGAGCAAAACAGTCTTATAACTCACATAACTGAATGCCTTTGAGTGATGAACAATACAAAAAATGATGAACAACTCTGTATTTACTAATAGAGCATGTTTTGTTTGTTGCAGTACATGAAGTAAGAATCACAGAAAAGTCAGGGCTGAGGACTATACCCTTAAGAATATAACAAAGGTATCATAGGTAACTTTAGTTCTATCATGGCCTAATTTTTGGGAACTTGAGTTTGCAGTCCAAACAGAGTTCTTTTATGCAATTTCATTGTATGCAAATTTCTAACCTTTGTCTGCTATAGAAAAAGGTCAAATCAATCATATAGAGCTGTACCAATACTCTGAACATATATTGTCTGGCTGACATTGCACCTTTAGCCTGGTGGCATGGATATTTAATGGCTGTGCTCCGGGGTAAAACGTAAGTGACAGCAAGACAGAAGTGGTGTTTAAGATGTGTCAGCCTTGTGAGAGGCAGTGTGATTATGTGGAAGGGATTTGGGTTTGCTCTGTTAAAGATCTGAGCACTGTTCCAAGCCTGTGTATCCTCTTCGTAGAGTAAAAAATCACTGCATAATAACACTCATTTTCCAGGTGTCAAAATTAATGCTGTCCGATACAAGTAGTTTATCTGGAGTGTGCTCTCCTTGTTCTCAGTGCAGTGTGTTTTCCCATACAACAAAAGGGATTGTGGGAACAGGAGTAGGAGGATCAGTTTTGTTTCTGTCTTGCCACTTGTGCTTTAAGAAATGCTGAAATAATATGCTGGGACAGTGTATGGGCAGTGCTATGGAATATTTAATGGCACTGGCAACAAGCCAAAAGCAAACTCTGCAAAACAAAAATGAAATGAAAAATGTTGATATTCAACATCTAATAACAGAGCAAAATAACAGAACTAGAAAAAATAATAATGATAAATAAAAAGATAATAAAGTAAAAAAAAGAAAAATAAACCAATAGAGCCAAAACTCAGAATCCCATGGCATCTCTCTGTTGGAAGATGTTAGTGAAAGATGCTTGGAAGTTTATGGAATAAAAAATATGAAGGGACCGTTATGAGAGGGAATTGCCACTGCCTCCATCTTCATTGAAATTTTGAAAAATAGGTCTTTAAAACTGTTTCTGTTTTGTAGAAATGTCTCTGAAAAGCTGTTGTTTAAGCTTTCATTGTTGTTAATGTAATCAGAACCATTTCAGTTATAATGACTAAATGCATTTTTATTGATTTTTTTTTTTTTTTTTGTGTGTGTAAGATTTCTTTCCTTTCAGGGATTTTTACACAATGTGTCCTTTTTTGACAAAAGCTTGTTTTGTCACCTGATTTTACATCTAAGCCCAGTGAATTTTGCTTGTGCATGCACCAGATGGTATACATATGAGTAGAAGAGCATAATCAGATTAGGAGACAAGACAGAGAGGAGTTGGGCCTGTTCTTCTCTGAAAAGGTAGCGAAAAGAAAACAGCCTTTAGGATGTGAAACTTGATTTGAATAGACACGACAGCTACGTCCCTGCTTAGATTAGCTGGAAGAACCAGAAGCACTGCTTTTTTCCCCCGATTTTTTAAAATGATGTCAACGTGCCATTTAAGTTTTACACATCACTAAAATTTGTAATACTCAAAATTCTTAGCAAACTACTTTTTATTTCTTGCTGTACTATTACTTCTTAGTAGCGTTTTTCCCTAATGAAATGAGACAGAAACTCCACATGGTCTAATAATTGTGTACATCAGGAATTAAAAAAAAAAAAAACGTTAGTTTCTTTGGTAGGAATTTTCACCACGTACATTAGGGTGTATTTTTTTGAACAGATCATCCATAGGGGATGGTGTTTTTAGATGGTCAACAGGTATTTCCTTAGGGGAGTAAAAAGGTTTTATAGAAGGCTGAACATCATAATGGTTTATTGGTTAGTGCAATCTCCTGTGGCTTCATTGCTTTTTCTTTGTTTACAAATTTGATTTGCAGGATGCAGGATGAATAAAGAACAGATTTTTCGGAGGAAGCCTAAAATTAATGTAATGAAGAAAAGGATTCAGAATTTGGAGTATAGTAAGAATGAAAAACTAGGGAAAATCATGAAGGAGAAACAGTCCAATTTTACAGGATCCTCCAAAGTTGCCATCTTCCTTCAGGTTTAGGAAGTATTTCCATTTTTCCACCAGTTTTCAGTACACCCCTAGCTATGGCATCTGTGTTTTTATCTCCCAAGGTCTTGTGTTCTTTGGCAGACTTTTTGAGTTACCCTGCACTGCGTATCATCTCTAAGCCTTCTGCTAAGCTTCTAAGGAATGAGAGCATCAGGAGACTTTATTCTTAGAACTAACACTACCACCATAATGTGCTGTTAAGCCGTGGCTCAAAATCTCGCAAACCTATTACCTTTCTCTTATAAATATACATATATTTTTAACTTGTTTTCACTGAGCTTGCATCTAGATTCATGACTGCTTTGCTGAACATTATGTAAGCAAATTTTGGGCAAATCAGTCTTTCAATTTGACTGACTTGCTGCCCTTAGCATCAAATCCATGTCTGTGATCAGTTGAGCCAAGATCTTCCTTCTGTGTATGGGCAAAGGGCAGCTTTTCTGACCTGGTTTTATTCAGACTTTGATGGTCACTCTAATTCCAGTGTCTTAGAGAAAATCAGAGATGTTGGAGAAGATACTCCTTTGAGGCTGCTTGTGATCTCATAAATTTGTGACTGTTAAGGGCATGGGTTGTTACAGTCACTAGCTCAGTATTTTTTTATCAATAAAGCTGTCAGCCATTGTTTGTCAGGGAGCACGATAGCTTATGACTGAAGGATTCTGCTCTGAATTACTCATCTTCTGCCTGAATTGTGTTTTGAATGCATTTGTAATTTTTCATGGGTTTTTGTCAATATTCACTGCTTTTGCTCAAAGGCAATTGTTTTCTGCTTGATGGTTGTCACAGAACTATCAAGTAGATAACCTGACTTTCCAAAGTACTGGACTGAAAGTGATCATTGAGAAGTCTTACCTTTAGTTGATTGAATATGAGGAGCCACACAGTGTTGTGATCTTTATACACTACATCATGCACTGCAAGTTATCACACATCAGAGTAGTTTTTGGAAAAGTTGACTCTTCAAGAATTTGTCTGTAGTAACAAACTTTAACTTTACACTCAGTTGTATAAAGTGATTTTGCTTTAGGTAAAAGCTATACCAAGCCTTTGAATTCTCTGTTACCCATATTTCTAGCTGTGAAAGATGCAGTTTTGTTCCTCCTGATGTGAGGTGGTTTGGGCAGAAAAGTAAGATCTGTCACTGCAAAATATTTGTGTGAGCATCAAGGTTAGTTTGCTTAGAAGCTACCAACCAACAGTTAGATGGGAAAAAGATTTAATTCCTAGTGATATAGCTAGAAAATTGATATCTGGGAAGCATCTCCTCCTTAATAAAGCTTTGAAACACCCAGGTATCCCAGTGTTAAATGGAGTGTTGAAGACCTTTTGCAGCTTAGGAGTTGCAGGTTGAACACTTAAAAGCGCATTAATGTGGCTGATGGAACTTCAGTTCTGCCTCTTATGTGAGCAGATTGCAAACTGACTCTTAGTGAACAACTGCATAAAGTACTTTCAGAGTTTGTTGACAGCAAATTCAGATCCACAGTAATAGTATTATGCACTTGAGCTTAAAGGAATAAATGATTTCAGAAGGTAATTTTGCCCTTTATTCTTTTGCACAAGTGAATATATTTTGCTGCTGCTATTTGCGATCGCACACCAGGGATATGCCCAATGCCTCTACACCTGGAATGTGTGTGAAATATGTAAGCAGTGTTAAGAGGTATTTCTAGTAGAGATAAGGAAAGGACTAATTCTCTTGTGGAAAATACAAGTAGAAGTTTATCCAGAATTGCAGTATTCAACACAACTGCCTGAGGCCACAACTAGCGACAGAAAGACACTGAGAAGATAAAAGATAAGAGATGATCTTTTTTCTCTCACAAAACAGGATTAAGTATATTTAATGTAGCAATACGGAGACTCAGAGTATGATTACTCTTTAAAAATGTTTTGAGGTGTGCTTTTCACAAAGGAAGAAAGGTCATTGAGACTGCGGGACAGTGCTATAACAAGAACAGGCGAGTGTATTCCCTTTCAGAATTTGTAACTGCTTTTCTCTGGTTGCAAAATTCAGCGGTTTTGTGGTGCTGCAACCAAGCCAGTAACACAGACACTGAAAGATGTGCTGTAGAAGCACACAGTGATTGGCCAAGTAAATTCTGCTGTCAATTCAAGGTAGCCCTGTGCAGTCACTGTCCTCTCAGTATTGTTCTGTTTTTTGTCTACATCCTCATCTTTGCATCTAATGCATAGACGGTGGAGTTGATGCTTCTGAACTGGCTGTGAAATGAACTTGTAAAACTAAGAGGATTATTGACTGAAACTTTGGGCTCAGGAAAGTGGCTATACTGCTTTGGGATCTGAGATCATCTGGTCATATTCTTACCATGTGTGACATGCCAGTTGAGCTGATAAACCTACTAGGCTCAGTTTGTCTGTTGATAGAACCAGCTCTTGGATGCACTGTGTTTAACCTGCAAAACTAGGACAGTAACAGAGTCACAGGAAAGATGAAAACTTGCCACCTCCTCCTTTGCAAAGCCAGATTGATTAATGTAAATACCATGTAATTTGAATCTGTACTGAAATTTTAAAAAGTCTAATGCAAAGGCTGCTGTAAAGTCTTTCAGGTACAACATTTCAGTGAGGATCGTGTATGTTTCAAAAAAGCCATCAGTGCAGTGGTTGGTGCTATGCAAAACCTACTGATACACCATGTTTGTGTGTCCCTGGTAATGCAGGAGTTATGAACTTTTTGAAATGTGGTGCATTCTTGAAATGCTGCTTTAGGCTAAGGCTTTGTCCTGTGTGTGCTTTATAAAAATAAAAGTGTGTGCAGTACTTGGCTTTAGAGAATTATATTAATACTACTGAATGATTTATCCTGGTGGTTTAATGACAGCAGTTAGCTGCCTTCTTTGCTTTGGTCAACAGCAGCAAGACCAGTGTTCTCTGGGCACTCAGCCCCTCCCCAAACTGGAAGACAGGGAGGGGAAGCAGAATGAAACCCCCATAATCCAAGGGGAAAGGTTCAGTGATCTGGTCCATGCTGTAGTGTGTCCAGAGAGGGGCAATGGAGCTGGTGAAGTGTCCAGGGCAAAGTCTTATGAAGAGCAGCTGAGGGAGCTGGGGATGTTTAGCCTTGAGAAAGAGTCTCAGAGGTGACCTTATTGTTCTGTACAGCTGCCTGAAGGGAGGGTATATCCAGAGGAGGGGGATTGATCTCTTTTCCCAAGTAAGAAGTGATAGAATGAAAGTGGCCTCAAGTTGCTCCATGAGAGGTTTAGAGTGGATAATATTAGGAAGAAATTTCTTCATTGAAGGAATTGTCAAATATTGAAACAGGCTGCCCAGGGAAATGGCAGAGTTACCATCCCTGTAGCTATTTAGAAGACATGCAGATGTGACATTTAGGGACATGGTTTAGTGGTAGACTTGGTAGTATTGGGTTAACAGCAGGACTTTATGATCTTCAAGGTCTTTTTCAACCTAAACAATTCTGTGATTACAAAATTAATTCCAGAACTGGCCCTATTTTTGTAAACTGTTCTTATTTTATCTGTGACAGGGTCTGGTTATATGTTGGAACTGGATAACCTAAGTCTTGCTAATCTTTGTTCTTTGCTCCTTATAGACAATGAATGATTTTGACTACTTAAAACTACTGGGCAAAGGCACGTTTGGCAAAGTTATCCTGGTCCGAGAGAAGGCTAGTGGCAAATACTATGCTATGAAGATTTTGAAAAAAGAAGTAATTATTGCAAAGGTAAGAAAGGTTATATTTTTAATACTGGGTCATTTTAAAGAATGGAATAATCAATATTTAATACATAAGGTGTATTGATTTTTGAGGATAACTTAGTTTGATAGAAGTATGTGTGTATGTTCAGAAAACAAGAGTGCAAAAAAAAGTACATATAACCATTTTGCATGCCTTTTCCCAGTATTTTGTAATCTAGAATGTGCTAAAACACTGAGAGAGTTTACTGGGCAGCAAGATAGTGCAATCTGAGTTTATACAACAAAAAGTGCATTGTGGGGCATATTGGGTACTTCACATTTTTTTTCTTAGTCAATTGCAGGTTTATTCAGATAAATGCATTTAATTTAATGGGCTTGTGCTCTCTTCATGCTATGTTGTATAAGATTACTATGCACGGGACTAAGGATTCCATTTTTTCATTTTTTGAGAAAGAGGGGAAGTCTGAAGCTGATGTCTGAAGTTGTGGTTTAAACTGGCATTGTCCAATCACTTAAACTTGGTTATTGTCACTGGCACTTGTGCTTGGTCATGGTATCACTCAAGCTTAAATTTAGATCATCTACTCTGACCTTTGTTTCTAGCAATTCTGAAGTTTTGAATCCCACTTCCATAGAACAAGTTGAAAGCAAGAAACCTACATACATTCATGAATATGAGACACAATTAAAAATAATCCCAATTACTAAATGAGGATATTTTGAGGGATGTGGGTCTGACTGATATTTTTGAATGCTTGAGGCTAACAATATCAGTATCCATAAAAACTGAATGTGAATGGGTAACTACTGTTTTACATATATTAAATATTAAAATATCCTTCAGATTTTCCTATTGACCTATGAAAACAGGGCTTACAAGAGTTTTGCAGTTGATGTTCATTATTTGTCACTCCCTAGCTTTAGAATGTGTACATCAGTTGCAATTAAATTTGGCAGAGGAGTGGAGGCCTCAAAGACAATTATATTTCCTTCAGTGTCATTAAAACTAGCCCTGTTACAGAGGGAGAGACTTAAGCTTATGCCTTCACCAGTGAGGAGACTGACCTGTGAGTTCTACCTGCCCTCAGCAGCTGTCTTGTGTGCAGTGGCAGCCTGGTCAGCATGTGCATGGTTTGGGCTAATAGCAGCAAAGAGTGCCCTTTTCTTCTTCATAGTCAGGAGATACAGGAAGAGCAGAGGGTATTGCTGCTGCACTCTCCTGATTCTGCATTGGAAGGAGCATGTCAGTGGCCCTCCTTGTAAGACATGGCAGCAATCTCTGTGGTTTGCCCTCTGTGGTTTGTGGGTCTCAGAGCCTGTCTGGTTGCTGTGTGCTGAGCCTCAGTCTCCAGCCTGACATCCTTGACCAGTGTTCTGCTCACCCTTGGCATCTGGGGATCCTCAGGAGATCTTGTGATCTCCTTTTCTGCAGCTGCTGGTTTGTATCCTTCCAGCCTTCAGAGCATTTCTGCTGGTTTCTTTGTATCAATAACATACCAAACAGATTTTTAAATTTTGGGGGTTTTCTAATTACTTTGTTGCCTGCTACAATATCATGGACTTTTTTAGAATTGATTAAAGCTGATTATTGGGTAACTTTGTCTAAGGTGAGCAAAAAAAATCTTGTTTGTAGAAGTATGTATAAAGGTGGAGAAATGTTGAAGAAATCAAGAGATGGAACTGTTTTAAGTTTGAATTTAGCTATCTAGCCCAGTCAGACTGTGAACATGCTGTGGGGATGTATCAGTAGCATTTAGCTCTGGAGATCAGTGCTGAGGATATGGTCACCAGGTAGAATAGATCTGCAGTCCTTATTCAGCATGTAAGTGATACAATACACACCCTAGAACCACAGGACAGCTTTGGTTAGAAGGCACCTAAAAGATCATCTTGTTCCAATCCCCCTGCTGTGGGCAGGGGCACCTTCCACTAGACCAGGCTGCTGAAAGCCCCACCCAGCCTGGCCTTGAACACCTCCTCGGATGGGACATCCACAGTTTCTCTGGGCAACCTGTTCCCAGTGTCTCACCGCTCTCTCAGCAAAGGATTTCTTCCTAGCATTTAATCTAAATCTCTATCCTTTTAGTTTAAAACTATTCCCTCTTGTCCTTTTGCTACCTGCCTGTACAAAACTAGCCCTATAGAAGGTTATACTCCTAAACGTAGTATGAAGCAGAAAAATGGTGCATTGAGAGCTGTATAGCATCTGCCCAGTTCAGACTACATCTGTTTGTCCTGTTTACATGACTGATTAACACTACACTTACAAGGAAATTACTACCAGTATTACAGACTCCTGAGCAATTTCAGAAAAGCTAGCCATTGCCAGCTTTGTATGCTATATATCTGATGAACCACAGAGGTTTAAAAATAAATAAATAAATAAACCTTTATGCTTGTTTTTCTCCTTGAAGTGTGTTTGTTTGTTTGGGGTTTTTTGTTTCCTTTTTTTTTTTTTTTTTTCCCCCCTGTATGTCATTTAGTGTATATACTCACTGTTACACTACTATTCAGCTAAATGGCATAATTTATTACTGCTGACTCTGTTGTTGTTGTTCAACTTCTTATTTTGACAATCTTTAAAGTCTAATTTAAAACTCCTGACATCTGTGTTTACTTTCCAGTTTAATAATACCTTATCTTTAGAGCATAGTCTGATAAGCATGTGTGTAGTACAATCATGTTATATTGGTATTATTTGTGGCAATAATAACGTGTACTCTGACTAAATATATTTACTTCTGTAGGATTAGAGCTGAAGTTTGAGTCACACTAGGGTGGTCTTTAGTTCTGTGTAACATAAAGCTCAGCGGTAGCTTAGCGCTACAGTAGATGGCCACACCCTCCCAGTGGCTCCTGGGCGTTTCAGGCCTGGCCCCTGGCAGCCTGGGGAGGGGGATTCACAGCATGTATTACGTGCAGAACTGTATAAAATGGCTGTGTATTCATACTGTAAACCCCCTAAGAGCTGTGCTTTTCTCCCTAGCCCGCAGGAGCTGCTCGTGTTGTAGCTCAGGGTGAGCCCTCTGCCCGCCATCCTCGTCCCCTCACCCCTGCCCAGCTCTGCTCTCTGCAGACCTGGTGGTGTGAGGGGCCACAGCCATGCCCCTGGGGCCTTGCTGTCACCCCCCAGGCTCCTTCTTTGCCCTCTGCATGGTGGCCACCCCAGGGGCTGGTGAGAGGGCCTGTGGAGGGAGCAGGGAACAAACATGGATGAGCTTGTCAGGAAGCAAACATCCGCAGCAACTGGCTTAGGTTCCTTCTCTCACCTTGGTACAGAGCTCGTTTTGATCTTTCCCGTTCAGGCTCGCAGACAGGAGGGTGTCAGTGTCTCTCTCCAAAGTGCCTCCTTTCCAAATTGTGGCTGGAAAGGAGTTGGGGGTTGTGTGGACATCTCCCATTCCCAAGGATGAGGCCAGTGCCCTTAGGGATGCTCAGCCCGGTCCGAGGAGCTCTGCTCTCCTCTGGGCTCCTAAGGACAGCTTGGGTGGATAAAAACAAAACCAACACCAAACCAAGTGACAGTTTAAAAACTGAAAACCTGACTTTACTTAACACTTGGCTGGATGAGACTGGGTTTCATATCTGCCTGTCAGTTACTCCGTGTGTACATGTCTCGCACATTAGTTTAGTCTCTCTGTAGATACATTGTTCAGGTGATTCATACCAGAACTGTGAAGTTGTGATGACTGTGTTTTTAAGCTATCAAATCCAATATTATAATTTCTTTCTTCTCTGAATTGTTTGTAAAACTTCATTTTAAAGCAAGAAAATAAGAAAACCAAATAAAATATGTTAAATCAGTCTTTCGTCAAATATTTCCTCAAAAAATATGAAGATTTATTCATTTTTCAAAACTGTACAGTAGCTTTCTCTTTTTGAAAGTGTTGACCTTTTCCTTATAATTAATGAAATAATAATTTTATATCTTAATTCAGACCTACTTCTCCTCTTTATTTCTCAGGATGAAGTGGCTCATACTCTTACAGAAAGCAGAGTATTGAAAAACACCAGGCACCCTTTTTTAACAGTAAGTATTGGGAACTAGTTTTAAGTATATTACAAGCTAATATTTAACATTCATTATGAACATACTTTACAAATTTTGAATTCTTTCTCATGTTGATTTGCAAACAATCAGTAGCTATCTGGTGCTTATGATATCGTTTCTCGGGATATGGAATTAAGAATTCAGAAATAAAAATTCTAATAAATTTGTATAGCTTTACTGTACTGAAAATAAATTTAATTGTAGAACTGTGTAACTGTTGTGCAATTTTTTGCAGTTTTTGTATATGAACACTTCTAAAATAAAAGTTATTAATTTCACAGAGGTGTAAGTATTTATTACCAAGAAAATTTAATTAAGAATTCAGTAAAACAATAAAAAGAATTATTTGTCCAAAATAAGTAGTTCACAGAGCCACAAAACCCAAACCCCACTACCTTTGTCTTCATATGGTTAATATTTAATAGAAGGGAAAGACTGAAAAGATGAAAATTTGAGACTCCTGACAAATTACGATTAATTGATTTAACTTTACAGGTGACTTTCTTCTGTAGAAGTAATTCTGATTCCTCTTGTTTGAGAATATGTTAAAAAATACTTCCCTTTATTTCAAAATATAATGAACAGGCTTTTTGAGACAGGGAAATTTTTTTTTTTTTGGTATTAAAATTTCAAAGTATAGCGTGGAAGCTTTCCTAGTTAGAAAAATCTTAACTTGTTTGGAAAGCAGAGGATTGCATTTACGTTGGTGGGCCAAAATATTCTTGGAAATTCAGTAAAGATGAAAGAGATGCTGCAATGTTTCTTGAATTAGAGTGTAATGGTAAGCAGGAGTTAGGGGTACCTCCCATCAAAAAATGCAACAGCGGTACTGCAGTTGTATCTTCTTATCTTTCTGTTATTCTTCAGCAAGTTTTGTATTGAGACATGCAGTTTAGCCACATGTAGTTTTACTACATTTCATCTCTTTTAGGCCAAGTCTTCATCTGTAGATTTTCTGTGGTATCATTGATAAATTAGCACTGATAAATCAAAACTTTTAATTAAGATCATAACATCTGTTGCAACTTTAAAATGATACAGAAATTAATATATTAATTTGGCACTTAACATTCTTAACATTCCATAATATGAAACTAGAGAGTCCTTGCTTTGGAAATGACATCATGCTGGATGTTAAGATGACTTCTAAAATTTCATTTGGGAGAAATGAAAAATAATATGATAATCTCTCTCTTCATGGGCACTGTGGAAGTGGACATCATAAGGTGCAGTGAGTGGAAATAGCTGGTACTGTATGAAATGGTGTGTTTTAGTAGCCATTTAATACTTTATTGTGATAAGCATGATGTTTTCATATCAGTGGACATGTAGCAGAGATGAAGAAACACTTGAAAATTTTTGTGTTAATTCATCTCAAGTTCCAGATAAAAAGTTATACTTTTAATTACTCTTAAAGTTCTTACCAAAATCAGAATTTTCTACTTAAAAAGATAAAATTTTGTTACAGTTTAAGTGCAAGATGTTGGGTTAATATAAGATGATAACTGGTTTGATTTTGCTGTTTTCTTTGCAAGTCCTTGAAATATTCCTTCCAGACAAAGGATCGTTTGTGTTTTGTGATGGAGTATGTTAACGGAGGAGAGGTAAGATTAAGAAAGATGTTCTGCACTTGTAACACTAAGGCTGTCATTGGATTACACTTTTAAGGCTATAGGTTTTCCTTGCCTTTTTGCTTTCTAGTATCATTAAAGGGCTTTTATTAAAAAAAATTGAACTGTTTTATTTTAAAAAAAGTTGACATGTTTTTATAACTCTTCCATCAAAACTAATTCCTCTTCTGAAAAAATTAGACTTCTGTATAGTGAGAGATAATGTAATGCTAGAGAAATAATTACATATACTTGCTTATTGTTCTTTTTATTTAAGCATATTATAGCATGTTGTGGCATGAAACAGTCATAATCCAGTGTGAACAAGCAAAAATAACGTTGATGGGTGTTACTTTTGTCCTAATATGAAATGTGTGCTCTCTTTGCTATAACTATTACAAATACCTATCATAAAAGAGTGGAGCATTCATATTTTTCGTTGCTTGTCTCCACTTCACTTGGTGTGTACTCTGGAAATTTCAACTAAAGCACTAAACTTCTTAGAGTGTTGTTAGCTTTGAAGCCATTGTTGGCCTCCAGCTGCTTACTAAAGAATGAAATATCAAAAATGATACCCAGCAAATGGAATTAGAGAACTGCAATCGAAGAAGAGGGCTTTTATCTACCCTTTAGATGCTGTTTACTATTCAGACTGTGTCTTGTTACAACATGAACTGGGGGCATTTTCCTTATTTTGTCAACTCTATGCTTCATGATAATGTTAAAGGACTAAGTGTTTCCACTAGGAGTTTTTTTTTAATTAAAGAAATGCTTTCTTCATTTAGGAATTGCTGTGGCATGATACATAATGTTTTGCATTATGTTTTAGCTGTCTTCTCCTGCAGTAAAACTGTGCTTAGCTATAATCCCAATGCCTGCAGCCCACTGGATCCCAACTTGTCCTTAGCCATCCTCTACCAGCCAAGCCTAAATATGGTGCTATAGAGTTCTCATATGGGAGGATGGCTTGTTTAACTCAATGTATAAACCTGATTCTGCACATCACAGGCATTGAACCAGACACAAAAATCTCCCTTGGCAGTAAAGGGATAACAGCCTTGTCTTGGACACTCAGCTGGCTTATTTGACATTGAATTTACATCACCAATGTTAAGTCAATGCTGCCTGCAATGAGTTTCAAGTATTGTCTTATAAACTAGCTAATTCTTCATGGCTTTCCTCTGTGTAAGATCTTACTGCATTTCTGTAATCTCTGGGGAGACAGTTTGCAAGTATGTTTTTAACATCTTCCTGTATTTTGGCTATGTGTCTTTTTTTCCATCCTGTTTGAATGCAGAGCAGAGCCTACAGAGGATGTTTGCAACTCCTTTCTTATGCCTGAGGATGCTCTGACTGCATTTTGGTCAATTGTACTTTCATCAATGCATTTCTCTGCATTGGGTCGTGCAACTTCATGGCTGCAACTGCAAGTGTCATGTGTCATGGGTTTGTGGTGGCAGCCTGCTTTTGCTTTGGGGATTTGAGCAATTGCAATGTACTCCTGCCAGGATTGGGTTACTTTGTTCCAAGCATGATGCTGCTGTTTGTTAGTGTTGCTCATGTACTTTGCTGATTGTTATCTAATTCAATGAAGCTAACTGAAGATTTGCCACAGTGGGAAAAAATGGCCTTTTGAGAGTAGGCAGTATTCTTTGAGGAAACTCTCTTGATTTGCCCACGCGCTTCTCTTTGACTAGAGATCTGGAATAGTAAGTTAGGCAAACTGTCTTTTTTAATGAGAAAGTCTTCAATCTTACCAAATTTTCTTGAGAATTCCAGACTTTAGTCAGTGTCTTCCAGAAAATACAGAGGATTTCATATTTGTAAAAATAGCCTTGTTATTAACTTGGAGTTACTGAAAGTAAGTTGCTCAAAGTTTAGCCATCATTTTAGCTTATATGATACACAGACTTCTTTCTTTTGCTGCTTCTATTTACTCTTCTGTCTGTATTCCAAGGAAGTTAAATTTCCCTATGTATTCTGACTGTTGAAGGTGTTGAAAATTCATCTTTTAATTATTTCCTTCCAGTGGGAAATTGACTGTAGACGTACTGTGTTGCTTTTGATTCTCTCCAGTGCTGTGCTACCTTCAGTGTGTTTCTGTTTAAAATTCCTTTAGATTATATATTTCTTCTTAGGTGAACTGTTGTGCCTGAATCAATTTGTTGGGAATTTTGATGGATTATGTCTTTCAGGAGCACTGTTATCTAAACAGTTCTCCTCATGAAGTTGGTATACATATTCTTGTCTCCTACCTAGGTGAAAGCAAGAAAATGCCACAATTTAGGCTTCTGCCCCAGTACAGTAACAAAAACTGTGGTCAGTAGTAGTTGTCTTTGCTTCCTCTTTCCATGGCTAGAAGGGAAAACAGTCAAGGAAAGGGGCACAGAACTTCATACTGGAGGAGAAGTAGTTGGGTTAAATGACTGTAAGCAAGAATCTTTTATATCTATTAAAAGTCTAGATCCATGGCGAAGTAAATATTCCTCTACAATAGTAAAAATTTATCTTTGCTTTACCTTGCCTATGTAACTTCAAGTTGGTTGGGCTTAGTTAATAAGAGAACATGTTACAATGAAAATGTAACTGTGTGTGTGCTCTTTTACAGTGTACAAAGCATTACAGTAAAGAATTCTCTTTTGGGTTCCATTAAAAAAAACCCCAAGCATATTATGTACTTTAATATACTAAAGCAAACCTTTACAGGATTTTTTTTCAAACAGATTATTCAGATTGAAATATTGAATATATTTTCCTTGTACTGAGAATGCCCAATCTTGAAATAGTTGTTGTGGGCCAAAAGCTTAATTTTGTCTTCATTTGGTTTTGGTTTTAGACTCCGTGGGTGAAATGTTTACCAATGTCTATTGATCATAAACTGTGTTGCAGTGTATAGCTAGAAGGATGTCTGCCACTGTAATTACTTTTCAATACCTTTGTTGTACTGAAGGAATTATGTTAAAGTAGCATTAAGAAATTGAAATTTGATTTTAAGAAAGCAAATATTCATCTGGTTTAGCTGAGTTGACCAAACTCAGCTCTTTATTTTTGGGGAATACTTTTGGAGTGTATGTTTCCCAGTTTTTATTTCCAGTATTTTGCTTTAAAGGTTGAAAATGTTTTAGGAATGAAATCTATTACGTACATTACTCTGCAGAGTACACTGTTTCAGCTGACTAGTAAGTTGATTGACTTCCTCACTCTGCATTTAAGTATAATTCCAGATTCTGTACTTTGTAACAAACTTAATTGGTAATTATGTGTATAATAAAATTAGACCCTAAAATTTGTTCAGATGGTTCTCCACATAAGAATTCTGAATCTCTGTTCCTCTTGGCATTTTTATTCCACAGCTCTTACTTCAATTCATTAGGCAGCAGAGAACTAAATGGCTTGTTGTAATTGAACAAGTGTTATTACTGTCTAGAAAAAAAATAAAGAAAAGGACAGAGGATTTCCAACCTACTTAACAAAAATAAGTAAACAAGAGAGTGTTCCTTAGCCTTAAATTATGATAGTCCATGATAAGGGTGCTATATTTCCTTGGGTATAGAATGTGCCAAGAAGCAGTACAAAGTCTGAAACAATAAATAAATAATATGAAATTTCAAGGTTGCTACTGCAAATGCTTTGCAAAATCAACACTCAAATATAAAATGCAGAGCTGAGCAAACCCAGTACTCAACAGCAAGAGCCAGACATTCAACTTACAACATGCTAAGTAGGTCCCTAGTGTGTGTAAACTTTAACATATCAATTGATACAAGGTTGTGTCTTTTATATATTTGGCATGCTTGGATTTGCAGCTAAATATATGTCTACATTTGATCTTCATTTAAATTTTTCCATTATATTTTTTTATTAGGAAAAGCCCCATGACAGCATTGTTGTTCAGTTTTTAAAGGCATAGAAGGAAATTTGTAGCTCCAGTCCTCACTGTAACAATAGCACCCTCGTGTATGCCATCAAAAATGTTATGTGCATAATGGCTTTCTTTGTGCCAAAGCTATTTCTATTGCAATCCCAGTGATTTT
Source organism: Promerops cafer (assembly GCA_013398275.1). Taxonomy (NCBI): domain Eukaryota; kingdom Metazoa; phylum Chordata; class Aves; order Passeriformes; family Nectariniidae; genus Promerops; species Promerops cafer. The sequence continues at coordinate 886,618 of VZSE01008388.1, forward strand.
ATAGCACATATTTAATAACTGTAAATCAATAAATAGTGAAAATGTTGGAAACCTTTTTTAACCTTCCATCACATTTCTTCTTTTCCTTCTTAGAGTTAATAAATATAATCTTCCTGTTCTGACAATTGTAAATAGAACATAGTGGCAGAATTACTCTGAAATGGTGAACCAGCTAATTAATTGGCTGAAAATTATGCTGTAATCTCCCTGTAATCTCCCTGCTTTCCCTATTATAATTTTAGAATCTGCTTAATATCTTCAGCATATATGTGAGTGTATGAATGTGCTTTTAATGTGCATTTTTATATCTAAATGTATGTTCTTCATTCAAAACTAGCAAGCATGGTTTGGTGACAGCTCTGTTAGGTGCTATAATAATGTGAAGAAGAGTGACTGTGGTGTCACGTATACATTAAAATAAGCTGACTCAGAAGCTCACAGTTTCTTTGACAAACACAACTGTTGTTAGTTGTTTCTAGCTGGTCATTTTACTTTGAAGTTAGTGTTTTTAATTAATATCAGTAATCTTGTTGGAAATAAACACTAAAAGTAATTTTTTTTTTATGTTAATTTGTCAGGGTATCAACTTTCAGATTAAGATTTGGGACATTTTAAATGGAAACTAAAACAAAAACGTTTGTGACAAGTGTCCTGAAGTTTTGGAATTTTCTGAGGCTGCTGTTCAGCTACTGGGTTAGTCTCTTTCAAACACAAAATTGCAATAGTCCTTTAGAATAGATATGAAATGTAGGGCTAACTGGAAGCTACAAATTTTCAGTGTGTGTTGATGTACATTTTTAATAGCTTTTAATCCATCAAAACAAAAAAAAACACTCTTAAAAATGAGTAGCACTAGCTCATTATTTATGAAAGAGACCACAAAACAGACATAAAGGTGTAAATTACGTAAATTTTGTATTTTGCTTTATGTGAATGCAATTCCACTTAGCGGTATTTGTTTTCTACTTAAATGCTACAGAAATGTGCAGAAGGGACCACACAAACTGGGAAATGTGCTTGTTCTTTTCCCAGTTTGGTAATGCATGAGGCATTTCATGAAGTCAGACTTGGTTGCTTAGGGTGGATGGGTCTTGTGGTTGCACTGGCAGCTGTCAGTACAGAGAGCGAGTCACTACAGAGAGAGCTCAGGTCCCACCAGGGGCTGCTGCCTCAACAGGTGAGCAACAGGAGCAACAGACACACCTGCAAAATGAAGATCCTCCTTGTCATGCAGGTTTACCATTTTTATACAGGGTGTCTTGAGCACTGGAAAAGAAGTTGAAAGGGGAAATCCAGATACAATGAACAAAATTTTAAATATTTTCCTTAAATCGTAGTGCAGTTTCTGTATTCTGTAAAGTTTCTGTTATACTGCCAAAAGGCTCAGTTTACTGGGAATTTTGTTTAGGCTAAGACAAAAGTGATATGCCTATTACGAATTACAATTCTCAGGAAAGAAGTTGACTTCTAGTTCATAGCAGTGACTTTTTAATTATGTTTTGAAAAGTCACAGTATTATCAAGATTCAAGATTAATTAGTCCAACTGTCAACCAAGCACCACCATAACCATCCCTAAACCCTATTGCCAAGTGCCACATCCAGAAGTCCACCCACCGAAAATAGCTGCAGTAATTCCTACACTGTTCTGTGCTATGTAAATAGTGTAGATTTTCTGAAGGCATAAAGTAGGACGTGATAAAGACAGATTAAGCACATCATTGGCTTTTTTTTTATTGGTTAGCTTTTGGGGTTTTTTTTAACCTACCTTGCCATTTCAGAATTCTCATCTACTTGATACTTTAAACAGTGGGAAAAAACCCAAAACCCAAGCCTGCATGCATAGTTGTTTTGGATTTCACTGTCTATGTTTAATTCATAAATGATAACATTTTTTATTTCTTTTTTGTTGATTGTTAGCTCCTGTGTTGAAGCCAAAAACATTGTAACATGGCCGATCTGGTCTTAAGAGGAATACAGAAATATACTCACTAATCTTTGCTTGAGGAATTACCCAAACTTGCTTTAAACAGTAATTAAAACTCATCATTTTAGAAAACATATGAATTGAATAGCTAAAATGTGCTTTTTTTAGATGTTGTTCCAGGTTCTGAGGGTGATGTTTTATCCATTAAGATACTGACAAACTTACAGAGCTTCATCTTACACTTTTTCATTGCAGCTGAAATTACTGTCAATACATAATAACTATTATTTTTTGCTGGAAGACTTTCAAGTGTCTACAAAGTGCTGTTCCTTAAAAAGTACTAAAGAAGAGACAAAACACCCAAACCAATGTTTACACTGTAGCAAAGAAATACTCTAAATGCATAGATTTGTTTTTATAAGCCCGAAGCATTGTTGATTTGCTTTTTCTAGTGACTACTACTGCTAGCAATATGAATGTGTGGTTTGTAAAATGCCAGTTCCCCACTCAGTCCAAATCTGTTGAAGAACTATACTTTTTTCAGTTCAAAGAAAAGTGACTAAAGCACCAAAAAACATGAGGCAGAACCAAAATCTATACATTTTAGTGATATTTCTCAGTGGCTTAAAGCAAAAATCTGAGGAAGTAGCAGAGGGAGAAGTACAGAATGATACTGTTGAGTACTTTTTCTTTTTTTTTTTCCTCTGGTAACTGAAGGTTAAATGAGTAGCAAGCAGAATGCCTTAAACAAGATTGGTATATTGATTAAAACGCTGATTTAACAGCTCGCTTTCTCCCTTTGGAAACCTGGAAAAGATAAGCCAGCTGCTGTCTAAGAGTGCTGAGTGTCCACTGAGAGTACACTATCTATCATCACAATATGGTGATGAGAGGTGTTTTATGTTTGTGTTAATTTCCCCCACTAAATCAGTAATTATTACAATCCTGTCCCTGCTGTTTACCCTGCAGCTGTTTTTCCATTTGTCGAGAGAGCGGGTGTTCTCAGAGGACCGCACACGCTTCTATGGTGCAGAAATTGTCTCTGCCCTGGACTATCTGCATTCTGGGAAGATTGTGTACCGTGATCTCAAGGTAAAAAAAGAAAGAAAAAAAAGTAATCAAATTTTTGTTTTTGCAGAGACTATGGGGACAAACACAAAGTAATTATAAAGTTGCACTATTCAGAGTTAATGGGAAAAAAAAATCTGTGTTCAGTTTTAAGTTCTGCGTGTGCTGGAGGAAGTTGTTTGATATAGTAATCTCTAGATGGGTACATTCCCTGACTTTAACTTGATTGTGAAATGAAACAGGATACCATAGTAGCAACACTTGAAGGAGATTTTAACTTCTGATCCTCATCCTCCCTACCCCCTGCCCTGTTACTCATAACTTTACTTAGATTTCAGCAGAAATCTCAAATACAATTCTCAATGTCCCCAGACTAGGGAAGTGGTGAATTGGGACAATGTGACTGCATTCCTTTTATCTCAGCAAAGAGATGATTCGGTATGCATTGGAAATATTTAAAAGAATTCAGAATACTTCAATAGAAAAAGAATTTATTTCAGCATTGATTTAAAAATTATTTTGTCTTTTGTATCTCGGGAAAGATTCCTGTTACTGGAATGTAGTTTGTTTTAGATTTGCCAGTGTATAAAGTTGCCTGGTACTCTGTTGCTCCAGCTACTCTGACAAACTACGACCATGTTCTATGGAAAAACAACCTCTGTTTTCAACAGGAACATTTTCTAACTTGTGTAGGAGGAACCTCTTAAGTCCCATGATGAGACAGTTTTATTTCTGTGTCAAGCCTTTAATTTCATGTACAGGAAATTGTGCTTTCCTGTTGTACATGCACAGTAGTGGAATTCATTCATGCAGTCCTTTGTACAGGAGCCGAGGAGAAGGAGGCAATGCTAGGCGAGTCCTGCTCAGGAAGGCAAACAGAAAACAAAATACTGGGCTACCTGTTTGTAGCAGAATCTGTTGTAATAATGTGAAATGCTGGGAAATCCTGGGATAATATGGAATTGTCTGGTCAAAGTTTTTTATTTAAATTCTAAATAATAAAGAAAAAGGAGTTTGACATCATTAATCTTCTATTTCTTGTGTTGTCTACTTTGCATTTTCTTTGTAACACACTTAGACTCAACAGGAAATCTGTACCTTTGATTGTATTTCAGGCTTTATGCAGATGTAGAATGATAGGGCTGTGATTGTTCTTTGTTGGTATTTTCACTACATACCTTATAATTTGTAAAAAAACGAACCATTTTCTGTTGAGAAAAGTTGTTCAGAATGTTTTCCTTGGTTTCAGTTCTATTTGTATTTTAAGTACAGCTAATTTTTATACTGTTTCATGGCGGCATAGAAAGTAAAAGGTATCTTGATCAGTGGCTGTCATTTTAGACCAAAGGAAACCTCTGAAGTCATTGACCTGAGATTTAGTATCATTAACTGTATTAAAGTATTAACTAATTATGTAACTTGTGTGGCAGTAAACACTGTTAAATGCTGTAATATAGTAGATGCTGTAATTTTTTTAATTACAAAAGAATTACATTCTGTTGCAAGGAATAACTCTTTTGGTACAAAATTGATGTAATGCATCAATCTGTCCTGTTAAGAAATACTAAGGGAATATTTTTCTCCTCAACACGCAGTTAGAAAATCTAATGTTGGATAAAGATGGACACATAAAAATTACAGATTTTGGACTTTGCAAAGAAGGAATCACAGACGCAGCAACTATGAAAACATTCTGTGGTACTCCAGAATACTTGGCACCTGAGGTATGATTTAGAATATTTTCTTATAATACTGTAATAAAGTGTTTCTTTTTCCATTTAATTTTAGACTGACAGTCTGCCTGATTAATACTCTATAGCTGTTATTCAGAATGGAATGTGCTGCTATTCTTTGTAGTGATTGTATTTATATTGTTGCTCTGCTTCTTAGTGTTTTAAAAGGCCTCTAACATGCGTTTTCCTTCTCATGTTTGCCTTCCTCTGCTAAAGTTTTTATCTTCCGATGATTTCTTCAAAAATAATCTTCCATCTGTCTGTCACTTGGAACATATGATCCTGCTTAACTGAGCTGTATAACTAGCATTTATATAGCCTCAGTGGAGGCGAGGGGGAATAGGAGGGTACTGAGCTTGATGGGTTTTATCCGAATTCCCCGGTTGCAAGGAGAGGGAGTTAAAATTTTAGATACTTCTGCTAAAAGCGGCTGAGGGTATCAACCTCAGAACTGGTTGAGGTGGGCACCAAAACTGGCTGTTTCCTAGTGTGTAATCAGAAGTGGCATCCCAGAGTATGCCACCCCATCTTTCCCATGAGCTGGCACTCAGAGTGCCAAGCATCATGCTTCTTAAGGATTGATAAAAAGATGGACATCAAGACATTGCTTTGGTTCCCCTTGCCGCTCTGGTTTGGCCGCTTGAGAATCTGTTGTGGAAGCTCAAGCCATCCAAATGATCTGCTCCAGTATTATTAGTGCTGACAGCTCTGCCACTGATGCCTGCTGAAAAAAAAGGCAAGGGAAGCACCACCAAGATTGAGTTTTTGCCCTGCCTGGCTTCAGTCAACAGTACTGATTGTGGTGCTCAGAAATGTCACTCTGCCTCTCCTCAGGGGCTGCCAAATACAGCTCCAGTACTGATATGAAAGACAGCCTAATTTTTTTACTTAATGCTACGGATTCTGTGGATGCTGAATTAGCCCTTATTTCCATTCTTGTCAGCATTCAAGATTTCTAATTGACATAGTGCACACCTCATACTGAGATAACTTTCTAGCCAACCTAAAGGGCTTTAAAACACCATTCAGTCCTACCATTTCGTTGAAGAAAGTTTTAAAGAGTTTTCGGAGGGATTTCCCACCTCTTGTAGCAACTCTGCACTATAATAAGGTGTTGTTACTATGTATTGTCTTTGAAGAACAACCTGCCTTAGTTTGAAGGGAGGAGGCACTGATTAGACATAGGTGTTCTCTTATTTTCAGCAGCACTGAATCCTGAGTAGCAGCCACAAGCCCTGGAGCCTGTTTCAACAAGCAATTTTGATTGCATTTTTTTTTATTTATTCTAAACCTTGAAATTAAGGCATGTCAAAGAAACAGGTACATATCACCTTCTGGATAGCGCTGGCTGGAAATTAAGATTTTTGGATGGCTATGCATGTGGGTTTGAGAGTCTTTCTAAATCTCTTAAATTTAAAGTCCCTTTCAGTTTGCAATCACAGAGGAAATTGAAACTGCTAATAGTTGGCTGTAAGTCAATATGGTAGCTAGAGTTACTGAACCCATTTTGGATGATAGCAAGATATTTTGATACATTCTTTCTCCAACAGTAAAGGAAACATCAGTATTTTTAGGAGCCACTAACTTTCTCTTCATCCATGTGGTACTATCTTCCTTGACTCTTTTGAAAACGTTAGCTCTCTTTCATCAAACTTGGTTTTAGACATTCAGCACAAGTTACTTGATCCAGTTTGCTTTTCTATTCTCTAGAAGCCCCACCTCTCTGCTCTACCTCGCATTATGAGAGTTTTTGGAGACCTGCCCTGTAAAAATCTGTCTTGAAGGAAATTGATTCTTCATTAACTTTGGGAACAAGGAAACTCATTCCCTTTTCCCTCAGAGATAAAGGGTTCCGAGCAAACAACCTAGTCAGGTTACTGATAGGCATGAGAAGACTCAACACCTTTAGGTGGATAGCTGCTCACCTGAAACAATTATATCTATTTTTGTCAGGGCAGCTGACTGATAAAGGGACCATCAAGAGCCTGGGTCCTCCAGTCTATTTCTGCGTGCTCAAAAATCACCTCTTTGCAGTTCAGGCCACAGAAACAATTTTCAGGTGCCAAAGTTTTACTACCTTGTGACAGACTTCAGAACATGAGAACCTGATGTTACAACTGCACTTTAATCCCGTTACCACGCTGAATTCCTGCCTGTCTATCCCAAGACAAATGGCAGCATACTCTTATGTTTTGCCTGGTCATGGTAAGTTTAAAGGCAGATACCTTTCAGCCTTTTTTTAGAGGCAAGATATTCATTCTACAGTTATATGGAGAAATCTATTCTTCATCTGTCCTTTTAATAATATCCTTGCATCCTTTTTTTTCATCTGTGTCAGCTGTGATGGATGCATCCCTTCTTCAGGTTTTTTAGTTCAGTTTCCCATGTACTTTCTGGCTGGTGGTAGAGAGCACTAGAACAGTGTACTGTAACACAGGGACAGCCTGAGACTGCTGCCTACCACCCCAGGAGGCAGCTGACCAGGAGCATTGCACTGGTGGGAATCTATACCCAGCCTGAAAACTGACTTAATATTTTCTTTTGTAGTCACTGTGGTTTCAGTTCCAAATTTGGTTTTCCCAATGCCTTTTGCACCAGTGTTTGAGGCATGGAGTCCTCCTGCTCACTATTCCATCTTTTTACAAAAACTAGGTTGCAGATGCTTCCAACAGTAAAAGAGGGAAGTAGCTAAGACAGATTAAGGTGTATTTCCTTCTTGCATGACAGCCTCTGAGGTGAAGGTATCTTTGTGGATCAATACAGAATTATTACCCAGGGCAATTTCAGAATTACTCTTGATCAGTAAATAAGCCTACCTGTTGCTGCATTTTCCTCACAGACCTTATGTTTCTGAGATCAAAATAGTCCTTCTGACCCTCTGTTGAAAAGACTCTTTCATCTCACATTGATAGGGCCTGACCTCTCATATAGGACCTGACACTGACTGTGTAGATAATTAGGAGATCCATAAAAATGGCCCTGTCCATGCAGAGATCAAATGGACGATGTGCCACGGAAGAAAAACTGTAATGAACTTGCCAGGTTAGAGTCAATTTTCATCTGTGGGGATAGAATTCTGGACCATCACTGATTTATCATTTGTGGAATCCATATGGAAGTTAATTATGTACCTTCATCACACACTGAACTGTTTAGGGTGTGCAGGGCTTCTGGCTAAGTGGTCCATAGGTGCATTCCCTTTCTATTCTCCTCTCCTAGCCCTTCCCTGTTACCCAACACCAGTTTTCTATGGTCTAAAGAAAATTAAAATAGCGTTGACTGTGTTTGTCTTGCATCACTATGTGCCGAGCATAAAATATAGTAGGGTATGAACACATCCTCTAGGAAGAAAATAGTTGCCACTGCCAAATAGCAGGGCTTATATTTGTTAACAGTACAGATGTACATTTGTCACACTTATTGAAGAATGAGCAAGTAACTTTTTGTTTGTGAAGTTATATAGTTTTTTGAGAATAATTTGGTTGTATAATAGTGAAATCACCCTTATTATCTGCAGTAGAACTAACACAAGCCTAATTCTTTTGTCTGTGTTTGTGTAGTGTTAATAATAATTCCCTTGGCTGTAAGAATCTGTGGCATTCCCCATTTGAAAGGCATAAAATATGTTACAATTTCTCACTTAGTAGTTTTTCAGGACAAAGAGACTATTTCTTAGAAGTCTGTTTCCGTTGTTATTCTTCAAAGTAAGCTGTCACATTAAGGATCTTTATGGTGTCAGAAAATATTCATAGATCCAATGAGAAAAAGATGAATTGTGATCTCATTTAGGTAACACAGATGTATGTTTGATTTTTTTTTTTTCCAAAAAATGCTTCTTTTGCAGTTTTGGAGTGGCAAAGGCAGGACAGGACCACATGTCTTTTACAGGCAGTATCACTTGCTTAAAAAAAGAAAGAATAAAACTGAGAAAGTACTAGTAAATATACCTGTGAGCCTTTAAAAGCAGCTTGGATTTTGATAGTTTTCAGTTGGCTGTCAAGGACGAGACCTGCTAATAAAGATACAGACTGGTACAGACTTCCCTTAATAGAACATTCAGGAAATGAAGCTACTCGGGCAGAGAAGTAAAATTTTTTTGGGGTCTGATAATTTATAAGGATGTTTTCTTGGAGGAGATAACAGTTTCTGGATCTCTGTATTTCAGTTCAAGTTCCTAGGACTAAGAGCACAGTCTTTGTTATGGGAGAGCAGTCAAATGTGGTACGAAGTTTTGGTGTCATGGGAGAGACAAGCTTTAAATACTAGAAATTACTTCTGAAGTTTTAAATCATCCTAATAACAGAAGAGAAGTTGTTTTGACTCTGAACAAGTCTGCAAGGGACTGCATGGATGTCATTCAAATGATTCTTCAAAGATGTAGATGATCAATGATGTGTAGGTCTATTCTAATAACAGGGAAAATGGAAGGATATTGTGTTTTATTGGCATAAAAATAAAGATTAGGTGGATGAATCTGTATAAAAATGGTTCATATGTACAGATTAGATGGATGCATTCCTGTAAGAACAGTTGCATTTTATTTAAAAAAGCAAACTATTTCAATATAGTTTATGCATTTACAGTCACTCAAAGGTATGTGGCAATGAACAAGAAGGAGCAGATTCATAGCCTTTACCCCTAGACAGGAAAAGATGTGCATGTCCTGTAACTTATTTAAAAATAAGACCAGTGAGGATTAAGGAAATATTAAGATCAATTATACAATGCTTATTTGGCCAGTATTTTTTTTAGTAATCGTTTTTCTAAAAATGGTAGTGAGAGAGATCATGTGTGATCAATTACTTCCCTGAGTTTTATTTCAGAGGAGTGAAGGATAGAACTCTTTTATCAAGAGGCAACTGCTGTCTCTCCTCACACTTCATGTAATTTCTTACTTACAGCTGTTCGTCTTGGGAAGGATATGGCTTTGATATCATCTAGAACCTGGCCATCAAAGTTCAGTGACTGAATTTCAGCAAGGGAAAGCAGGCATGCTTATAACAAGAAAACCCACACTTTTTCCATGTTTTCAGGAATTGAAGTGAATTTTCTAAGTGTTGTGGTATATACAGATTACAAATAGCTGACAACAGAGTTAGAAAAAACATTTTGTCACTTGTGCCGCTATACATTTATTTTTGTTCTTTTAACACCTGCTTGGGTTGTATCAGGATATTTGCCAAAGGCAGTCTGATAAAATTTTGGAGTGAGACTGTGATGATCTACCCCCTAACTTGTCTGATACGAGTTGAAACTACGTGCTATGTGTGTGGGCAGAGAGGGAATTACCGAGACGCACTGAGACAGGCTAACAATGGGGATGGATGTTTCCAGTTTTTGCAGGCATCATGACAACATGGCATTGTTCTTAACAGGGATTTTAATGCAGGTAGGAGGTGCAATGCCAGTGTTAAAGAAGAGCTCCTTAAAGTGTTGGGAGAAGCAGGAAAGCACTTGTTTGCAAACAGCTTGATGAAAGCAGTCAGCATTGTGGGTAAACTGAGGCAGGCCAGTTGAGAGGGATCAGCTAGGGTGAGGATGTTAAAACTTCAGCTCACTCTACTACAGAGAAAATGAAGTTGCACAGGTAGTACAGCTGAATCCTCTTTGCCTTCTTTCCCCTTTTTCCCTTTTTCTCCCTCTTCCCCCTTTTTCCCTTTTCTTATGGGGTAGAGAAAAGAATTTGAGTACACTGAAGGAGGATAGTAAGGGAAGCTAATAGGAGAGAGAGGAAATGAATGAAATGAATGTAATGATGTCACAGGTAGATTGATAGATCAGAAAACACAGATTAGAGATTAGAAGATTTTTCTTACAGGGAAAATGTGATTTTGGGCAGGAAAGAGAGTTTGGAGTAAAGATGATTATGCTATTTTCTTAATCTTTTCTAAGTAGGAACTGATAGGATGTGTTATGGGGAGACACAAATGGCAGGAGGAATTGATGAGCAACTTGAAACTGAAGAGAAGCTTGCTGAAGAGTTGTTTGGTTAGGAATATAGAGGAACTGAAGGACAGAATAATTTTTGTCGTGACTTATGCAATTTCCTTTTAATTTCCTCTTCTGTTATATTTCATTTGAATTTGAAGATAATTGAGGCATCAAAGTAATGTGCTTTTGGAAATTCTGTGCAACGCTTTATGACTAATAGGTATGTACCATTATTTTCCACCTCTAGGACTACTGGATGGAAAAGGGAATTTGTGGAAATGGCATAAATTAAGGGAAGGCTGCTGTTAAGATGTTGCCACATGGATATGCATTCACAAGGTTTTAAGACCAGTGTGAATTTTTTAAGACTTGTAAAAAAAGAGACCGTGGAAAAGAAACTTTATGTTGAGTTCAGTTTTCCATTGTGCTCTAGAGGGCAAGTTCTCACTCATATTTTGTTACCTCTGGTAAGCACTAATGGAAGATTGATTGTTAGGGTTTTTCTAGGGGAAGGGGCATTTCTTGTTTTTGTTGTGCTTCTTTTTATTTTGTTCACTTTCTTAAATGTTAATTCTTTCTTTAGAGAAAGGATAATGAGACACACTACCAAATTATCTTCATTGATAAAAACATACTGGTGTTCTGGTTCGTATGACTTTGCTGTAGATCTGATAGAACTGTAGTGGTGCTACTCTAAAAAGATGGAAAAAAATTCTGTATGAAATTCTCATAAAATGAGGTTAATGTATTTTTAGAGGATTGGAGTTAAGTATTTTTTTCTCCAGCTTTAGTCTTGTTTTGTTCTTTTCCTGTGAAAATTGTATTGGGAAGTGCATTTACAAGCAGAAATGCTGTGTCATAGCATGACAGAGTCCTGGAAACAGACACCTCCATCATTCATCTTTTGTGCCGTGATGGCATTTTCCAGCTACTTCTCACCTAAAGCTAGAAGCAGTATCTGCTGCATAGCTAAGGAATTGCATTGTATTTCTATGCATTTCTACCCTTGACTTAGTGTCTTTGCTACTCCAGACATTTTCTGTGAGATTTCTTACACCCTTGTGAATATGAGAGTCCTTTATCCTTGTCCTGTGGTTGCTTGGAGAGAAGACTCAGGCTGTGACTGTCCAGAAGTAGGCTGCTTGCAGCATCTCATCCTGTGCCTCAGGCAACATTGTGCAGACAGACTCAGTCAAGAGGGATGTGTGAACTCGTGTGGATATATTTCTGGGTTTTGTTCCTCCCTTTCAATACAATCTTTTCAGTGCTGAGCTAATTATGTAGTCTCAGTTTTACTGTTGAGTTAGAGTACCTGATCAACTTTCCAACTGTAAAACAGTTTGAAAATCAAATGTAGCTTACATGCAAGACCCAACAAAATTAGAAGTGTTAAGTACGTTTTGGCAGTTCACTTTTATTATGCCCAGTCCTCAAATGTACCAGCAGACAATCATCTGAATGTTAGTTATTTTTCACATGCTTATGTGATCACACAAAAAGTACATGCTAAAAAGAAGCAGATGGTGACAGATGGGGAAGGTTGAATAAGGTGGTTTTGGAAACCTAGAAAAATGCACTTCTGTAATAGTGTAAAAATAAAAATTCTTTGATCGCCAAGTTAGAATGAACAAAATAGAGTGCCCTCCCCACCACCCCCCCGAGAAAAAAACTCAATCCAAAACTTTACTGATAAAAAGAAATGGAACCTATGAGTGTTCAATATATATTTAGCAAAGTATGCTGTATAGTGTTGTTTTGTCCAAGGATAGAACATTAATTTTTATCAGCCAGAGGCTTAGAAAGGTGGTAGTTTTATTCTTTCTTTCTTTTAAAATGATGAATTTAAATCAATTGTGTTCTATGCTCAAAGAATGCTGTCAAAAAGTTCATTCTTTATAATAATACATTGGCAGTGTTGCAGGTTATGATAATATTTTTCTTCTGATGTCACAAAAAGCTTTTAACCCTCTCATTGTAATGGTAAATAAATTACATGTGTAATGAGGATATCTGTAGGACCAGAGCTGATCTGTAACAGGCAGCATTTCTTCTTTCTCATACAGGCAAATGTAAAGCTAAGTAAATAGACAAGGTCTAATCAACAACAAAAAATCATCTTTTGTGTGGGCCCCATCTAAGGACATACCTTACTATGAGGATTGAAGATTTGCTTATTCATTTGCAATAATTTAATGAAATCTCAACATTTGTATCTATTGAGTTATATTAAAAAAATTAAAGTTCCTTTTAAAAAATTTCAGTGATGAGATTTATTATATTGCATAAAATAATTAAGTATCTAACCTGATGAATATTAGTTGCCAAGTCTTCTACCAACACTGATGCCATAATTATTTTTTTCTTCTTGTATTTCAGTAGGTGTTTGTCTTAACTTACAGTATGAGTCGTTACTGTTTTCTGGTGAGGTAGAATGCTTTGCTTAAAAACCAAAAAGCCTCAACTTCTGATAACCTGTTCTCATTTTCTTGAAAGTATAGTTAGTTTGCTCAGTACCTGAACAGTGTAGTTATGCTGTTGTGTTTTGCTTAACTGATTTTTCTTTTGGCTTCAGAAGGATAGTTGAAATTTATTTTCTCTGTGTTTACCTAGATGCTTCATGCATAATCTGATTCTTAGCAGAGGCACAATAGAATTTATTTTACCTGTGGAAGAGTGGTTTAGTGTTGGCTTGTGCTCTTGAACAGCTGTCTGTTGCACATTTGGCAAGATTTTGTTTTCTGGGTGAGGACCAGTGAGGGGAGGGGTGGTGAGGAGGAATAGCATCTATGCCTGAAAATATTTTCCCTTCTGATTCATGGGAGATTCACAATGTGGAATTTTCTCTTGACACTAGAGTTTCAAGCCCCAGATTATTTTTTTGCATTGTGAGAAAATGAGAATGCAAGAAGTTGTTTTACCTTGAAGTGCTCGAATCCCATGAAAGTTCAAATTTGGCCTTTTTTCTGTTTGGTTATTACTTATGTTTCAGTGTCCCACATTCTGTCATCTTATGATCCTAAGTCATCAGAAATGCTGGTGACTTGAATTTGAGCACTTTTGTCAGCTTGGTATTGCCCGTGGGCCCCTGAGATGAAAATGATGAAAGGTAGACAAGGCAGGGTACCCAGAGCAGAACATATATAATATCTGTAAATATTTATATTTATTTATAAATAATAAACATTATTTATTGGCAATAACTGGTACCAATACCAAAACCTGGGGAGCATTTAGATGAGGGTAGGAAAGCATTGCTTTGTTACACAGGCAGAAGAATTGCTGCAACATGAGATAAATTAGCACAAAAATTAGACTTTCTCCTGAAAGCAGATAGCCAATAATGTAATAAGAATTTGTATTTTCATGCTACCTGGGTAATCTCACTAGTCACAAAAATCAGTTGTCCACATGCAAGTATCAGACTTCTCAAGGAAAAAGATGTAACAAATATGCAAAAATAATAAAACAAACACAGTACTAGAAAGAGGTTTTGCAACACTGCCCATAAAAAAACTTCTGTATTCAAACCAGAACTTTAAGGCAGAGAGCAATTTTCTAATAAAATGCTTTTTTTTTTTTGTAAAACAAGTATGACAATTCTTATAAAGACTGTCAATAACATTGCTTGAAACTTTTTCATTACTTTTCTTTTAATCAATACAAACATTACATCCATCTCAGCATAAGCCTTAAGTTTTCCTGAGAGTAATGAAGCATAAACAAAAGCTGAATAAATGCCATTTAACATCAGTAAATATTCAAAATAATTTCAGGAAGAAAGAGCAACTAGAAAGACATATCACAGTATTATCATTATTTATTACTTCTTACACATCTTGCATCTTATGGCAGTGTATGTTTTAGAGACTACTGCTAGTGCAGTGATAATTAATCCAGATATGAACAGGTCTGCAGATTTTCTTCTAATGGTAGAGTGGGTAGAGTTATGAGAGACGAGTGCCATCTTTTTGTAGACTGAAATGATATTTTGCTTTTATTTGCTGCCCTTCTATGAGAGGTGTGCTTTGAGGGGTCTTTTTAATGGGATGTGGTTGTTTTCTTGGCTTTTTTTTCCCCAGTATCCAGTGTCTTGTTCCATTGGTTTCTTACAGCCCTTGTTAGAATACTCTTTTTCATGTGCAGTAACTTAACAACTTTTTTCTTTTCTTTTCTTTTTTTTTTTTTTTTTAAATTTACTTTTCTACTGAAGTCTGTCTCTTCTAGGAGGTTAAATGCATTAATTAGTATTGCCTGCTCTTTACCTTAGGAAGCTTTGCTTAATTCACATTTGTACCAGGATATACTCTTTCTGATACAGCACATGTCCCAACAAATTAAAAAAACATTTGGCTTGCTATGTATTTTTTGGGGGTACATAACAAAAAGCCAGGTGAGATGCACAAAATCTCAAAAACAAAAATGTAATAGGAAGATAGTTTACATTAGGGCCAGAAGTAAAAAAGAAAGTGCAAACTAGATACAGAATGGAGAAAAACTAACTGCAAAAATTAGAGCAGTGGAAGATCTCAGCTATTTCCCAGGGTATCTATAACCTTGACATTTTGTCTTTTCAGCTGGTATAATAAAACCTGTGAGCATTCATTTAAGTGGGTTTTTTCACTGTTGATGCAGCAGCACTTCACTCTGCATACCAAGATACAGTTATAGTAACTGAATTGTATAATTCTTGGTGAACATACCCTTCTGCAGGATGGATTTTCATATATCTGGGTGAAAGTCTTTATATATAAAGAAGTGTCTGTTGCCTTTGTTCATTAGTATTAGATTATAAACTTCCTCATTGTTGTAGTTGTTACCATAATTGATAGAAAGTTCTAGGAAATACACTTTCTAACTTCTGTTGAAGAATATGTGGGTGAGTATTTGTTAACAGACCAACAACTATAGCAATAAAAATGTGTGAAGGGTTACCAGGAATGCTGAAGGAACATACACTCCACCTGAACTGTAAGGTTAATTGAAAACAGTTTTTCCCCCCTTAAATTAACAGTACATTGGTGTATCCAAGTTCTCAGTTTTCTTTCACAACATAGGTGTGCAGACAGTTTGTTTAGATGTTTAAATATTTTCCCATCTGTTCTGTCAAAATTATTGATTGAGCAATAAGCTACTTCTAATGTCCTATCTGAAGGTCTATAGCTAATGGATTGGGAGAAACATTACTAGGTCAAAAATGTAATGGCTTTTCCAGTAAGTTGCCTTGATTATCTAGCACAAAATACGAGTCCAATATTTTGATATGGTTCTTCTAGAGATAAAGCCCAATGCTTTATATAGGATTGACAAGTAATTTTACAAAGACTTTCATGGTTCAAGGTGACTGCTAAATTTGTCTGTGTTTGCAGAGTTCAGAAGTTACAGCAACTAATTACCATTTAGAGGTGTGTGGGAAATACATCTCTGGATGGTGTGAATTTCTTCTGTACAACCAAAAATCTTCCAGACGCTGCTCATCAGGGATGTTGTATTTCAAGAAAATGCAATAAGGACAGGATTAAGGGATTTTCTACATTGAGCTCAGTTTGTCTGAGGTAGTCACACTTGTTCAGTGTTCTGTGATTAGTAAAGTGCAGGAGAATTCTAGTTTCCACCTAGGTCAAGTGGAAGTACATGACTGACTTAAGATGGTCACAGACTTCACCTGTTACTCTGCTGGCTCACCTCTTAAAAAAATTTACTTTCACAGAAACTTGTAAAAGCATTGCATGTGTATGTATCAACTTCCCTCTGGCATTCAGTTGTCTGCTTCCTATGTCTCTGCCCCAAGCCCTTGTAAATAGGAGTTTTCAGATGTGTCTCAAGCTGTTGCCTCCAAAAAACCTTTCACCTCTTAGCTACTGAAGCGATAAAGATAATAAAAGATATATTTTCACTAGTTTCCACCATAAAATTAAATGGACATCAAATTCTGTGGACTGTATGTTAGGCTCTTAGAGGAGTGACGTGCGTAAAGCAAAGGACCTGGAGATGTATTGACTAATAAACCTAAAGATTAAAATCTACAGCCACTGGTGAAATAAAGGAAGGAAGTCATTTCTGTGGGTTTTATTTTCTGGGAAAAAGAAAACTTCCAGTGGTAGTAACAATCTTTTTTTCAAGTACAAGACAGTGGGCTTCTCTGCACTGGGGGATAGATAAGATAGATAAGATAGTGTTTTTTTTGTCAATAAATGTAAATACAAGAGTATTTTTCTTCATTGATCTGTAATTACTTGCCAAAAAAAGGAATTATTACGTGTGAGGGAAAAACATAATTGAATTGCTGCAGTCTTAGCAGTCCTGCAGTGTTGTCTTAATCATCACAAAGGCAAAGGTTGGTCTGTGAACTGAATTGTTTATTTTGTACGTAGGTCTTTACAGTCTTCTCTGTATTCAAAGCATTATCCTGTTGTATACTTGGTCACTGCCAGTAATACTCTCCAGAAAACCCAAGGTGTGCAGAGACAGTGGAATCACTACAGAATACTTTGGTTTCCCTTGTTTACTGCTATCTCAGTAAATTTTAAAAAAGATAAATTTTTATTGTGGCCTTTTGACCACAGTACAAATGAAAACTTTAAGGTTAAGTAAATAGCTCTCCCTTAGCTGAAGCTCTAATGTTGTCCAAGCCTCTCAAAGATCCATAAAAGCACTAAAGTACCTGCACATGCCTGGCAGCAGATGCCTGGCTACTGTTTCTTGTTTGTTAGAAAGTGTGTGTGTTACTTAACCTTTTGCATATTTATAGAAGAATGGAAAATACTAACTTCAGTGGCACCTCTGCAGCTGTTTTTAAAAGCACCCGTATAAACCCCGGCTGTCCTTGCACTGCAGGCGTAGGTGTGAGTTAGAGGAGCTACAATGCCTCTAAAAACTGTGGTAGTGTCAGTGCAGCAATGAATTTATGCCCTCTTGGGAACCCTGTTACACTGCTGGAGTGCTTTAGAGAAATGCAGGTTGGGAAGAGAAGCAGGGCCTTAATCTTCACCCTAAGTGAGCACAGCTGTTACAGCTGTCTGTGTGTGCAGGAAAAACTGGCAGAGCCAGTGTAACTTCTGTGTCAGTGCAACTTTGGGGCAGAGATTGGCAAGCATTTCTTTCTGCAGCAATGCCACACCTGATGCTGCCCATGTTCTCGCTTGTGCTGCTGCAACTGTTCACATGGCAATTGAGTGGCTTAGGTCAGAAAACTTGGTTCAGGTGAAAAATAATCTAGGGTGAAACTTTTTCCCCATTTTTTTTCTACTGTCTGATGTAGTGTGTTGCATAGTTTTGACAAGGTAAGGGAAGCTGTGGTGAGAGAACAGAAACAAGAGCCTGAATTAGGCTGGCACTGCCTCTGAAAGAACCAGTTGTTGAACTAGAGCCTTGAAAACAAATGGAGTAAGATTTCCCCAAGTTGTAAAAATGATAGCAATTTTTTGAGTTTTACTTCCCATGATCTGTGGTATCACCCAGACTGAACTGCTTTGCTCATTGATGGGAAGTCCCTTGGGTACAGGGATTATGTCGGGGTGGATCACTAAAAATGTTATCCACACACTGACGTCACGTTGTGCTGGAGCTCTTGTCTCCTAAAATCTCACATAGATCTTGGCAAGGTGGCTTGGATTTTGGCACCCCATGAATGTGAAGAGGACGAAGGAAGGGAAATCATAAATCTGAATGATCTATTTAAACAAATGTTGTGGAAGAAAACAAGTAAGGCCATCTTCACTGTGTGGAAATGCCTGACATGAGTATGTAGTCAGCGTAAGTGCTCTTTCTGAGCTCATGAGTTCTGTGTAATCCTTGTCTTGTACTGCCATGAAGTATCAGTACATTGCTTTACAGCAGATACAGAGTGGTTGGCCTTGTGCACTCTACAGTGGTTTTGGTGGGCCTGCTGCCCATCCTGCTGTGACCGTGAAGGGATTGAATTGTTAGTGCAGGGGATTTGCTTAAAGATGGCTTTGAGGGTCCTTACAGCAAGGGACAAGATTTGGCAAGTGGTGGAGGCAGCTCTTAAGGGCAGCATACAGAGTCCAAGAGATCAAACTTTCCACAGTGTGTGTGTCTGGCTGGGTGCTTAGACTGGTACCCCACATATACAAGGACATCCCACAGCTACTGGAGAGACAGCAGTATCACTCCACACAACCAAAGGAGACTTTCCTAAAAGCAGGTATCTACTTCCTGGTGGGCAAGAGATTGACTTATTTATAGGTGCAAAGCCTGCAACTGCATGTCATGTTCATTTTAGCACTGAGTTGAAGCTTTCTTGACCTATGTTCAGTGTAATTAAAACCAAATCCCTCAAATCCAAGGACTGTTTGGAAAGGATTCTGTAATGCTAGGGCAGCGTGTACAGACATGTTCTCTTGCCTGCCCTAACTGCACTGATTTGGTTGTAGGAGCTGCTGGACTCCAGCACTCCACTTCCATTGATTTGACACAGTCTACAAATCCTGGAGTTTCTAAGCACCACGAAGATCAGAAATTACTTAAAGGAAATAATAGTGTATCTTCACTGTGAGTGCATTATGCACAATTTTATTACATTAGAGTAAGTTGAGATGTATTTTGCTTTATTTACACTATTTTCAGGCTGTTTTCCTTTTGCCTAAATGAAACCATTTTGATGCTCTTGCTTGTCTGGCTGGCTGTAAACCAGGTATTTAAACAAAAATAAAGAGTTGCCAGTTTTGCCAGCTGGGGATGAGAACCCGGCTGGTGATATGCGGGTTTGGGAGGCAGTTAATCCAGCTTTTATGCTTTTTTATGATTTTATGTAAAAAGAGGTTAAAAATCACATTTGGCTCTTTCTTTGTACCACTGTTTTGTTGCTGTTGTGGGAATGCAGCAAAAGGTTGTTCATACTTTTTATTATTATTAGGTAAAGTCCTGCATAAATTACGTAAAGCTGCAAATACAATTTGCTTCAGCTATTGGCCATGTGATTTGCCTTGTTCAGAGAATGATATGTTTTATTTTCCTGTTGCCTTCCTTTATAAACCACACATGCAAACCACACCTCAGCTTACTTGTAAAAAGAATCTACAACTGTCTCACAATTTTAAGTATTTTGCTAGCTTCAGAAGAAAAGAATAACTGTACAGATGAGAGAAACAGTAACAGTGCTAATATCTATAGCAGAAAAATACATAATGCTTTTATTCTGTGACAGAAGAAGTGGTGATTTAAAGACAAGCGTCACAGATTTCATATACAGTTTTTCAGCAAATAGCTTGCAATATGCTCCAACTCATAAAACATTTAATTAATTTTAAAATGCAAGAGTTATTTTAGTTAGTTTTGTCATATGTACTTATTCAGATAATTTGTTGTATTTTACACTTTCCAAAATTTCACTCTCTATTTGGAAATATCAATGATGTAATGAGTCTGTTTGTTTTGGCACAGTTGTAAATCATATGTGTTAATGTGTTAATATTTATGATTTTTTAATCTTATATACACAAGAAGGATTTTTAATATACTTCTTTTCATCTTGTTTCCGCTACTAATCCTTAAGGACAGTGAAAAGTAGCATGAAAAGTAGTATGAATGCATTAATTACTGTGAGATTTCCAAAATTGCCATACTGGATCAGACTGCATGTTGCTTCTGCTAACAGCACATCCCAGATACTTCAGAGCAGGCTTGGGTTTACTGGGGGAGCAAGAGGAGAGGCAGATAAATGGGCTCAACACCCCTCTGTTACCCATTTTAGACAATTGCAAGAATAATTTACTTATGGATAAAGTTATTTCTGATAGAGGGGAACCTCTTGTAGAGGTTGCCTTATTCATTAAAGTCTGAAAGATTTACTTTCACTACCAGGTATCTAAATTACTGTTCCTGTATGTCTGCTTACAGTTTGAATCTGGAGGAGCTCTTTGTGATGGTGCTTGCATTTGTTTGTGTGTTGTAAAAAGTATTTTGTTTTCTGGGGATTAGTTTGTTGTTGGTTTGTTCTTTTTTTTTTAAAATCAGTCATAGGTTGCTGCCTTTCAGAATCTGCCTTCTGTGATACAGTAACAATTCACTATGAAGAATTATTTACATTCTTTACAAATGCATTTCTACTCTATTACTTGCATTTCTTTGATTTTTCTGTTTGTTATTGTTTTAAGGTTTTTTGTTTCTTGTTTTAAGGCTTTTTGATAGCTTTTCTGCAGCAAATATTGGCTATTTGACACACACAGTTGTAGTGCCTCCTGTTTTAAGAGTTCTTGATTTCTGTTTCATCTTTTTTGCATGAAGGGGCATGATCTACTAGAAATTCATAGAAATTGGAATTATATATTCAGTAACCTTCAATTTCCTTATTGCTTATGATTTCTGTGGGTGAATGCTGCTGTTGTGTTGTCTCCATGTCTGCAATTTAATATGAAGGTATATTAGGATCAAGACACACTGCTTAAATTTCTTATTCCAGTTCTCTGACACTGCTGGGAGAAGGGCTGTGGAATAAGTTGGTTTTAGGTGCACAACACTGGTGACATTATGTTAACAAATTGTATAAACTTTACCAGTTTCTGTGTTTAGATAATACCCTATTAAGCATAGTTTCATGGTAAACACAGCATTGTATAAACTGCCATATTTTTTTGCATTGGCACAGTTCAGCTGTTAAGGCTATTTAATGGAATGTAATGAAACTGGCAGGAGAAAGACATTGAGGACTTTTGATGTAAACAAAGATCATAAAGAAACTAAACTTGTCTTAATAAGATTAAAGTGGTTCTAAATTGGAGACTTTAGACAGGTGGGGTAAAAGAGGGAGGTGACTGAGCAAACAGATGCTTCACGCTTCTAACTGAGGCGTTGGTGCCCATGTAGTACCTGTAGATAGTGTCTCTTCCTAAAGCTGTGTATGATAAAAATGGCCTGGTAGAGGACATAGGAAAGGGTGAAAAGAAGTCGTGATTGTTTGGAGCAGGTCATTGTCAATTTTTAATTTTGTTTTTAGCAGTGCAGTGCCTGGTAAGCCTGGAATTTCAGTGAGCTTAGGTATGTGAGTCAGTGCTGCAGTTTTGAGTCAGGTTCTGGGAGTCCTTTTAGCATACTGTGAAGATAAAGTCTCAGAAACACATTCATGTAGAGATGCATCAAACAGACTGAAATGATGGTGTATGAAATAGTTTATGTCTTAAAGATGCTTTTGGTTTCTGTCTCAGGTGTTAGAAGATAATGACTATGGTCGTGCAGTGGACTGGTGGGGATTAGGAGTTGTCATGTATGAGATGATGTGTGGAAGATTACCCTTCTACAACCAAGATCATGAGAAACTATTTGAACTGATACTAATGGAGGACATAAAATTTCCTCGAACTCTGTCTGCAGATGCAAAATCATTACTATCAGGCCTACTGATAAAGGATCCAAATAAGCGGTAAGTGAAATTAATTGGTTATATAGGCATAATAAATGCTCTAATTGTGCTGGGTAATGTAAAAATAGGTCCATGGTGCCTGGTCTTCCTGGCTGAAGGAGCTGTCAATCACAGGAAAGGGTTATAGACAGCCCTACAGTCTCAGATTTCCATTTTTGCAGTCCAGCAGCGATTTACAAAACGAATTTAACCAGCAAAAAGAAGAAAAGCTTGTGGAAGACAAACTTTTTAAATCATTCACAGCAAACCTTGGGGTCTCTTCAGGTTCAGAATGTGTACTGGAACAAAGGGAAAGATCTCAATTGATTTTCCCCGTATAACTTAACCCTGAGTTCACTGCATTGTCTCCTGGGGATTGTAGCACTTGTTCTTGGTGACCATGGCAGGAGAGATGCATAGACAGCCACAGCTACATTTATTAGGGCACATGAATAAATCACATATTAGACCATTAAACTAGTAATTTGTAAAAGAACACAACTGCAGTGAAATTTAAAGAGAGCGGTTTGAAAGCGAGTGTCACCCGGCTGCTGTCTGTGCCCTTTTGTGGTGGGCTTTTCCCTCTGGCATTGATTGTTGCCCAGTTTTGTTTCCAGTGGCTCCAGTACTGGACCAGCAGTGTCCAGTCTTCCGTGCTCTAAAATCTTGGACTCTGTAAATCAGTGGGATTTGTCTGTAGGTACCTTTTTTCCCCCAATATCTTTGTCATTCTTGTGAGTCTCTTGGCATGTTTTAGGGCAGCAGACATTGTCTGCCTGTGTTCTCCAGTCCTCCTTCAGCTGCTGGTTGTTCTCAAGAAGTTTTGAGTAGTGGGCATTGCCTGCAGGCACTCAGGGCAGGACTGGCTGTTGTATTTCTCCAAGGGATTTGCCTGGATGCAGCCAAGTGCAGCAGGTGGGACAGCACAAGCAGGTGGGACAGCAGCTTGTCTGCTCCAGCTGAACTTACTGTATGCAGGAAATGCAAACTGTGACTAGCCAGCCAAATATAGGCAGAGTAGAGTAAAACTGTTTCTGTAGCAACTCCTAATGCTTTTTAACCTCCAAACAATCTGACCCATCAAATATATTAACCTTTAGAATTGGAAAGATGCTTCCTTGTAATTAATCTTTGCAGACAGTAGTGTTTATTACAGACTTATATTTAGAAGCTTATTTATATTCAAGTTCTTGTGCTAGCTAATGCTAAATAGGGGAGGAACACAGAGATTAACACAACTCAGCTTTTTTGTGAGCAGCTAGAAAGATATTGAGAGAAGTCTGGAGACTGAAGGCTAACTGCCATGTTTTGCCAAGATGTAGAGAATTTTACAATGAGTAGTTGAGAAACAAGGAGGAATACAGCTTGAAAATTAGAATAACTTTACACTCAGTTATTGCAAGACTGACGTAGTAGTCCAGAATATTTTTGAAATTTGGCAGCAGGGTAATACCAAAACAGACTTTTTTCTTGGTTGTGGAAATTATTCCTCCTTACAATAAATGCTTTAGGAAAGAATTTATCCTACTTAAATGCCTGCCTTTAGAATTTGTCTTTATATCTTTAGCAGTTCCTTTTAATGAAACACACACTGTTTTTGTCACTCTTCTTGTTAACATTTAACACGTATGGTCTGCTTATTTAGTAAAGAGTAGCTTTTTTTTCTGCTGCAGCTTCCTTCTGTTAGGGCAGTAAGATCCCCAGTCTCAGGGAGAAGTTAAATGAGAGCTGAGTAGTCCTCAAAGTCAGCGTACTGTTGAGAAGGACAGAGGTTCCCATCTCTGGATGTGGGGTTATTTCTCAACCAACAACAGCAGCTCAAGGATGCTCACTCAGCTTGTCAAGTCGAAGTGGACTTGCTAATGCAACAGAAAATGGCCAGTTCTCTCTTCTATTCTTATGTCAGGGTTAGTTTTTCTCCAGGTTAGGGAGCTGATTCTGCTCACAGTCATCAAGTGGGAATGATGCTGTAGATGCGAGTGGGAGAAGAGAGGTATGGGCAGGACACTCCTCTTTTGGCACCAATGACCACTTCTGTGAGCTCAAATCACCTTGGGCAAGTTCTCCCAAAGTGGGAGAAATCCACTTCCTAAGATGATATACCAGACAGATTCTGGCTTTGGCAAGCTATGGGCCACAGTGAGTAGTGTGGTTATTTACAATGGCCTTTAAGTAACCTTCTCAGCAGGCCTACAATTTATTAATTTATACTAATTGACTCAGATTGAGACTATTTTATGGTAATTGGTTAATTGTTACAGCACCCAGATGCAACAGCAGTGAACACTGTATAAAAATGATGCACAAGTCATTACTGATTCAGTGCCCGGCACGTCTTTGGCAAAATTGTATATCAGCATTATTGGGTTGGTTTGGGTTTTTAATAGTGCCAGGACATTAGCTGGGCTTTCAAGCAAACTAAACTTAAGTATGTTTTTAAAATTAATGAATTACTAAAAAAGCTCATTGTGGACAGTAACGAACACTGTAGCTGGAATAATCAAAAAGAATAGACCATGGCATGGGCACTTCCACTATCGGGAATTCTCTCGAGATCGCCAGAATTGATATTAAACAGGTGAAAATTTCATATTAATTGAGTGAGAATTGTTCCCAGATAGTCAAAAAGAAATGGTCACTTTTCCAACCGTGACAATAACTTGATCTCCCTATGAAAGTTTAATTTGTGTTTTTTTTCTCCCCACTCTCTTTAGACTTGGTGGAGGCCCAGATGATGCAAAAGAAATCATGCGTCATAGTTTCTTTGCTGGAGTAAACTGGCAAGATGTATATGATAAAAAGGTATGTCTTTATATAAAGGCATTGAATAATCTGGCTTCTGCAAGGCGGTTTCAATGATAGGCATAGACTGCTATTCTCTGGAGTTAGTAATTTTTTTCTTTGCAACTTTTTTTGTGTGAATACAAATTAATAATTATTCTGAACAAGGTGTATTTACCGAATCTTTGTGTTTTCAGTAATAATTTGTCAGTTCACCAGAAGTAAATTTTGCAAACCAACCTAAACCTTTTATTATATTATATTATAAATTCTTTCCTTTTCTTTTTTCTTCCTGGGCTTTCAAGAGAAAAGTACATGTATGACTCAAGATAATGTGAAAAATGTAATATAGTTTATCCTGAATTGTCATTTTATTTCTGCCTTCTAGTGAAAAGTTGTTTTATGAAAAAGGAAAAATAAGTGATCGTAAGGAACTCAGAGCAAAAGTTTACTTTCTGTTTGTTTGTGTGTAAGTAGAAACCTTTTTCAAACTTAAAGAGATATCTAAGAAAATTAAAATAGTGTTAAAACACTAAGCCAAAACAGCTTGTGGAGAAAGCGAGCGCTGGGAATTCAACTGGAACAGTTTTCTCCAAACCCAGTTCTGTTCCTGTAATGATCAACACTTTGAGAATGATTTTAGAAAATGAATTTCTCTTACTTGGGAGTGAAACTCAATCCAACTTAAGTTGTTTTATATACAGAAACTGATTTTATCTCAGTATTTCTGTAAGAATTTACTTGTTGCTATAAACCCTTTCTATTTTGATAAAGACTTTTCTTTTTTCCCCAACTGTTTTACATTGTTAATCTGCCAGTTGAGCTGCGTAATTTTAAAAGATAGTTTTTTCTCCTTGTTTTTACTTTGTTCAAATAAAAGGAAAATGGAAGACATACGACTGAGCAGAATATGTTTATGCTACAATGTCAATGATCCAAACTGTTTTTTCAGTTGTTGTTGAACTGGAATTTTAAAAATGTGTGGTTGTTGGTGTGGTAACTTCTCTGACAAATATCAGAATTGAAATAAAAGCCTGTATATGATGATACAAAATATGGTACTCTGAAATTACTTGATACAAGTGTGATTTTTCCCTGGCAGTATCACAAGGTTTCAAGAAACTCTACAATAAATAATCAGAGCAAGTATATTAATCAGGTTACTTTGTGAGCTCAACCACTGGTTGGTTATGTAAGGACATTGTAGAGAAGCACTGTGAGGATAAAATCTAAAAATACAAGTTGAGGACCTTTCTAGAGTAAAAAAAAATCCCCACTAAAATTAATAAGATTGCAATGTGCTAGGAGTGGGTGAGGAAAAAAAAAGCTGTTACATTATTCTTGCTCCCTTGAAAAACATTTCTTAATTATCTTACATTAGAAATAGAACTTTCAATTCTACACTGTGTTCAGCATCTTATTTAGTTAAGAATATATAGATACTCCTAATTGCTTTGATTCTTTCCAAAGGAACATGGCAAATGTCTTTCAGTCAAGATCTTTTTTGAGCTATTAAAATAAAAGGAGGCATTTTGCAGGTTTAAAAAATATATATGCATTTATATAAAAATATGTAAATGCCAGCACTTTGCTTTTATCCTCATGGAAGTGGATATGGCATTTTGGAGTATTATAACTAGAGAAACTCTAGTCATTCTTTGTTTACTCTGGACACTGTTGCTTTGAGAAACTAAATTTGCCAGTGAAACATCAACTGAATTTCCTCAGTTGAACAGTTCATTTCAAGGATCATAGGAATTGCTTTTGTGCAGTATTAGCACACAGTATGTCCTTTATGGAAAAGCAAGTCATGAAAATGACTTCTGACAGTGTGCTTTTCTGTTTAATTAAAAATAGTTTTGTTCCTATTTGTTCCTTACAAAGCTGTTTGCCTGGTTAAAATATCCAGTTGTTCCTTCTGCACACACAGTCTTACACTCTGCAGACTTCAGAGCTGTGTTCTGAAATATAATCCTCAAACATAATAATAAGGTTAATGAACTTTCATCAAGTATGTTCATTAGAATGCTTATATGAATATTTTTGAGGTATATTGGTATTCTAAAATAACTCAGAGCATCAAATAAATTTGATTTTTAAATAGGTTTATTCTACACTTGCTTCTGTTGCTGTTTGTTGTTGGATGTAGGGTCTTCAGCACTAGGGTCACTTGATGAAATTGGTAGTGGATATAATTATTTGCATAATAAAAATATTCACAGTAATTTTGCCTGAGTTTTAAGCACCATGGCATTGTAATTTTCTGGCTGCATTTCAGGAGTGTGTTTCTGTTAGGAATGAAAGAACTGAAGTTCACTTTCAGAGTAATGGAAACCAAAAAGTTCATCTGTATTCTGAGTTGTTGCTGGTTGATAGTTTTGTACATGTGCACACTGCACTCCTGTGCCTCTAATTATATGATTTTACTAGGTTATCACTTTACTGGTGTGATAAGAAACAGAATTACATATCTGTAAACTATTTCATGTATTGCATGTGACAGACCACAGCTCTGTCAGGTCAAATGGATCCAAATGGTCAAATGGAATTATTAGGTTTCTGATACTGCTAACTAGTTAACCTAATTTGGTACTATATAATGATAAAAAAATATTGTATGGCACACTGGAGCAGAGAAGGTCGTTGCCTTTAAATGAAAAATGTATAGTAGTTAGCATTTGTGATCTGATGTATTTATTTTTGGCAGAAAAACCATGAGGGCATATGAAAGAGAGAAGCCTGTGCCAGGTTCTTCCTGTGATCATCTCAGCCCTGATGAGTTTTTATCTCTCTGCCTGAGTATGAGAAATTGAATAGTTTGGCAAACTCTGAAGACTTCAAAAGCCCATGTACTAAATAAAATATTTGTTTTATTTTTAGGTAGAATCGGGAAGCTGTTTGAAATTTCTTTGTTTCTCATGTAAGAATTGCTTTAGCATTTTTTATTTGGGTAGCAGACATACACTAAAGTTGTCAGATGCTCTGTTCAGGGTCTTTCACTGAACAAAAAGCACATGGGCATTACTTAAAAGGTTGAAATTTGGGTATGTCTTCAGGCTTACAGCTTGAGGCACTGTAAAGCAAGGCAAAGGAGGTCCAGACCTTTTAGTGAGGCCTGGTTTTCCTCCTGCATATAATATGGATGAAAGATGAGAGAAACCAGGTGGAAATTTGGGCTGAGATACATGTTCTGATTCGTGGTAATACCTCCGATTGCCCCTGAGGAAAATTAGGAAGTGCCAGCAGAGGAATGTGTTGTGCTGGAAGGGAGCAGGGCCAAGTGGCGGCAGTGGCTGAAGCGGGAGGCCTGGCTTTGGTGCGGGCGGTGCTTTTGGAGGCGCCTGTCCCGCTGTGAAGGCAGAACCTTCAGCAGAAGTCTGACAGCTGCAAGAAGCTGTTCCTTACCCTTCAGCTGTGGCTACCTTGGCTTACTCAAGACACGAACCCAGCAAATGGTGAAATCCCATGATCCGAGTCCTGGGTTCAGGCCTGGCAAAATCTACAGTGTAACTATGATCTTAAATGCGCGTTTAAGTACTTCTGTGTATCAGATTGTGAAGGGAAAGGGTGGGAGGTAAATAGGAAAGTACCACCATTTGGGTTTAGGTTGTTGCTATTTGAATCAAGCTATTTTCATACAATTATCTGCACTGCCACAAACCCTGCAGAAATTACGGTCATTGGTTGCTTTTGTGTTGTTGCCATGCGAAATTGTAGAAAGATCAGACAACATCTAACTAGTCTGATACCTTCATTGTGTTTCCACTGATACCTTAAACTATATGGACAGACCTAGATGTTGATTGCCACCCTTCTCCCAGCTGCTTGAATTTACAGGGAGGAGAGTATACATAAGTGTGTCTGATTCTGAAACTCATGTTCCTGGGGGTTTGTGGTTTCCCTCTGTCCATGGTAACAGCACTGTATCACTTGGAAAACAGTTTATCTGTGGGTAAACCTCCCTGCTGAAGCCAGTTCTCCTGTGGACTTACATCCTTCCACCACCAAAATTCCAGCTCCTTCTCCTCCCCCTGCCACCACTTGCAGGGTCCGTGGGGTATTCCCAATTCCCAGCCGTGCTGTGGCTGCTGGCCATGCAGCAAGCTGCCTTTGGGGCCGTGTATGGGGAGGAACCAGTCCCTACAGGAATGCTTACTGACCGTCTTGAAGCTCAGCTCAAACTACCTTCTTTCTACCAACTGGAAACTCTAGTTTGAGGTGCATGGACAGGTATTGCTCCCGTCTATTCAGCACAATTCAGCTCCAGTCTGTTGGTCGAGGGGATTCTTATGGTAGTGGAATGGCCTGAAGTTGTGTCAGAGGAGGTTTAGGTTGGATATTAAAAAAGGTTCTTCCCCCAGAGGGTGGCTGGGCACTGAACAGGCTCCCCAGGGAAGTGGTCACAGCACCAGCCTGGCAGAGAGCACATGGACAGTGCTCTCAGGCACAAGCTGTGACTCTTGGGAATGGTGCAGTGCAGGGCAGGGACTTGTACACGATGATCTTCCAACTCAGCATATTCTGTGATTCTCTGAAAATTCTCTTTAAATTGAAAGGACTAGAAAGATCAGATTGATGTTCTTAAGCATCATACTTTTCATTTGGCAGATTGAGTGTATCACAGTTACTTTGAGGTAGCTTCATCACTTCCTATACAACACCAAGACAAGTGATTCCTGGTAAATTATCTTTGAGCAAGTAATGTTACATATTTTCTCTCTTACTGAAGTATTTATGTAGTTGTTCACTAAGTGTGAGAAAGTTCAAGGTGTAGAATCAAGCCTGTACATCTCAGTGTACCTTCAACAGTCAAATACTGTGCCTGCCCCATTCGTTCCTCTAGGAGATGGGTGTCAAATTTTCCAGGACTTGAACTGTAGAAAAACCATGGTGTTTCTCACACTGCTCTTGATGGATGCCAAATGGAAATGCCATTCACTGGATATAATGAAGACACTAAGAATTTGATATTGCTTCTGCTGTCATTTCTAACATCGAGCCTTTGAAATGGCCAGGGCAGATTCAGCTTGACAGATGGATATGAAATTGGATTTTTGTCTTCAACACAAATTCTTAAAGCCACTTAACTCACACTGAGTTCAGACTTTTATTTCTTTATTTGTACAGACACATGTATATCTATGCATATGTGTGTGTGTAATGCATAAACCCAGGAAATCTGTATTTCTGCTCCATAGAGTAGATTGTCAGGAGGTGCAGTTCCTTGTCTGGTTGGAGCATTTTTCTGAACTGAGGCCACTAAAGAAAATTACTCCATACTAAAGTTTGGCAGCCAGGACCAAGCAGAGTGATTCTCTTGCAGACTGACAAGGGCTGTGTTTAACAAAAGCTTATCTTACTCCTTTTGGGGACAGGTTACTGGTGCTCACATCCCTCTTGGACTTCTGATTTCTCATGCCAGAAGTGAGGAATAGCTGTGGCAACAGCATGTGGATACTATTTCCTTGTGCAGCAAATGTGAAGTGTTGCTGGCTGTAGAGTGGCATCTTCATGTTGTGATCATCAGAGTGGTTGCTGATGTTGGGTGTTTTAATCTTTATCATTAAACCTCAGCTTCAGTCTTCCTTGGGATGTATGTGGAAGCTTCTGGAGTGTTACTCTAAGTGTTTATCTCTGCAGCATTTGCACCTTATTTGTCTTTCTAATGGTTTCATTATAGCTGAAATTTGTGGAGATTTTTGCTTCCTGTTTTTAAATGAAGTTTGACAACTAATGGACAAAGGAAACACCCTTCCAGAAAGATGATTGCCAAGAATTTACTTGGGGAAGGGGAGGTGTGCCTTTGGTGTCAGCACAGGAGTCTGGAGTGGGATATCCACAAGACTTCAGCCCCAGCTGGTTTGGTGTAGGTGAGGTAGAACAGATGGAAAGGAGCAATCCCCAAGTTCTCTGTCCACACAGCTGGTTGGGAGGTGGAGGTGATGCTGTGAGGGAAGGAGGCAAAGTGTAGGGAAAGACTGAAGAAACCTTTCTGCTACTTCTGTTCAGCTGTATCTGTGCTTCTTAACCTCAGCTACTGCTTCCACTTTTCCAAAGGTTTTAGGGGATGGTTGGTGTCCATAAGGGCACATCCTGGATAAAAAACAGTGTATGCTGTTGTGGAGAGCCACATGGCTGGAGAGTTTGTTTTTGCAGTGAAGTTTCCAAATGCCTTTAATGTCCAGGATATGAAAGATACTGCTGTAAGATAGATGAATCCTAAAACGCCATTGACATAAATTTGCATCAGGTCCCTCCCTTTTAGTTACAGCCTGGAGTTTCATGTCTTCTACTTGTTTCACTTCCCCAGACAGCTGAACTTCTGTCATCACTGCAATTTTCATCAGCTGACTTACTGGATGTTATTGATAAAGAGTTAGTTGTCTAGTAAGCCTAGCTGCTGAGCATTGAGTCAGAGCACCAACTTAATGGGTATTGTTTTAACGGTGCCTTTCATATCTGATAAAAATTATTCTAATTATTTGTTCCTTAAGAGTCACTTAGCACTGTGCTTCTCTTCCTAAAATAATGTTTTCAAAGTATTTTCCATAACCATTACTATTTCAGGTGGATGGAGAGAACAAGGGGATGATTTAAAGTCATAGTGAGGCTTGTTCATCTCAGTGGACTAAAAAAAAAGAAGTAACAAATCCCTGGATAAACCAGTAGTTAGCCTGTAAGTTTTTGAGAAAGAAACTTGTCAACTAATGCATTTTCCTTTTCCTCTCCAGCAGCACATCAATACACTGCTACCTATAATGATCTTACCTTGCCATACCTTTTGTGTTTCATTAACCACTTCAACCTGACTCACAGTTGTTATAGACTGTGAAGTGAGTGTTTGCTCCTTCTCTTTGCAAAGCAGTTGTAGCATGAAAGGTCTCAGGTGTACTTCACAGCAGGAGTAGTTTGTTCTACTGCAAATGTGTGCTGCACCATTGAAAAGACATTGCTTCTTGTCCTTGACTTGAGAAAAAAGAAAATTTTTCCTAAGCTTGTATTTTCATTCTTTTAAAATGAAAAGTCTTATCTTTTTATGAAATGGCATTTTCTGTTTCTGACCAGTAAAAAGCATTCCAATCAGGGAAGTAGTAAAATTGTTATAAACCTGTTATCTTACAAATTTTTTTCATACTGAACTTACTGCTGAGATCTGTGAAAGTGTCTTTTAAAAAGGATGTGATGGACACTCGGCCTTGACTAGAATACATTACTTGGCTTC
This sequence comes from Promerops cafer, assembly GCA_013398275.1. NCBI lineage: Eukaryota > Metazoa > Chordata > Aves > Passeriformes > Nectariniidae > Promerops > Promerops cafer. The sequence goes on from VZSE01008388.1 coordinate 918,634, forward strand.
CTGTAATCTTGTGTAGGCTTTTTTGTTGTTTGTTTGGTTTTTTTTGTGTGTTGTTTTTATTTTTCTGTGTTTGTTTGGTTTGAGTTGGGTTTGTTTTGTTTGGTTTTTTTTATTTGCTGTGTTTTTTGGTTGGTGTTTTCAGGGGTTTTTTGAGGGTTTTTTGAAAGTTCTTTTCTCAGATTGAAAAATGAGAATAAAATGGCAATGTGGGATGTTGCACTGGAATAAGTCTGTTTTTAGGAATTGTGTGGCTGCATTGCTGGATAGATGTACAGCTTTGGAAATCTGCTTTAATAGTGCAGAATTGTTTAGAATACCGTGGATGCATATAAAAATACCTTTCAAAAAGTGAAGGAATCTGTGCCATAAAATAGAATACTTTGTTTATAAACACTGGATGTAACTTGATTTATACCTAGAAGATTCTTCTGATGTTGTGTTTATATATGTTAGCTCCTTAAGGATTTATTCTACAATGCCCTGAACTTTTACTTCAAAATACCTCTCTGCTGTTGTATGTTTTCCATTCAGAACAATGTAAGGGAAAGCTGAACTTACTTTTGTAAAAGTATCAATCAGATTTATTGTACTCTGTTAATTATAAGAAGGGATAGACTTGGTTGTGCTTAATAATTGCTTGCACTGTTACTGAAGATCTGGATCAGATTAAATCAGTCTCTTGGTATGTACAGATCATGTACATCTGTGCATGTAGCACATGGAACTTGGGAAAAGGAGGGAGTTAGCAGCAGTTCCTCCTTCTTTGCTGTGGGGCAGATGACCAAGTTGGGTGTTGGTGTTCTGGAGTTGAGGAGAGAGAGAACGTGAAACTGGTGAAAACCCCATGCAAGGGGGTAATATCAGTGAGCCAGGATATAATCTGTTGTATTGAAAGGAAAATCAATTGTTCTTACTCTCAGGCTGTGTTTTACATTGCATATGAGGAGATAGCACCAAGGGCTCCTAGGTACAAACAAGAACATTGTCACACCACACACACACACACACAATTTGCAATGTCATACATATGAAACTGCTGTATTGTTTTTGGACTGGCAGCATGCAGTGTGATATTCCATACTCAGTGTGCCTTCCAGTAAAAATTTATTGGCAGTCCTTTTGGTGGAGAAGGTGGATAGTGAAGCTGGTTCAAAAGAGGGGCAAGGGAGTCCTGCCTGCAGGCTGAGTGGCTACCAGTGATTTGCTGTTGGGAAATCCCACACTGTGCTGTGAAAGCAGTAGGCAGATTTAGATTCAGCAACTCCCTTAAGCCTGAACTAGCCTTTTTTCAAATTTAAAATTTATTTTCATATCACGTAATTTCTTTCAATGATAAGTTCAGATGAAGGCCTTCCCACTGAAAAGAAAAACCCCAAACCATACTTATTATGCTCTCTGTGTAGTCTTTTTCTTTTTAGCTGTTTATACCACCCAGTTGTGGTGAAGTATCTTGAGATGCCTTTGCCTGACAGCTATGCGGGTAATTAAATTGGCCTGAAGAGTTTCTAGGTAATTATCTTTATGCAGCTCAATTTATCTGCAAGTCATGTGAGAGTGATACTTGGAATTTAGGTTCATTGTGCTGTTGACTGGATTCTGAACTGGTGTTTTCAGGATTGACTCAAATGGGTTTTATCTCTTACTGGAAGTTAGAGACTCAGCTGCCTCTCCACAGACCTCCTTGTTTGATTCTGGGGTGTAGGGAAAAAGAACTTACTTGTTTTCCTGATAGTAATTTGACTGCTTTGAGATTTAGTCATTTTGTTTTGTTTTTTGGTGCCTTTCAGCTTGTACCTCCTTTCAAACCTCAAGTGACATCTGAGACAGACACCAGGTATTTTGATGAAGAATTTACAGCTCAGACTATTACAATAACACCGCCTGAAAAATGTAAGTCAGAGATGATGCATAAGCATGATGTAACAATAATGTTTGTAATAAAGCAGTGTGTAAGGTTTTTTGTGTTTGAATAGAAAAGCTGTTCTCACTGTTACTAATAAAAGTCTTCATATGGAAATGTGTAAGAGTAACTCTCAATGACAGCTTTATTTTTAAGGTGCAATAATTACAAAGCTTAGAATATTAGATCTCTGAGTTGGGTTTTGGGGGTGTTTTTGGTGTGGGCTTTTTTGTGTTGATTTTGTCTGGGGTTTTTTCATTTGTTTGTTGATTTGGAGTTTTGTTTGTTTGTTTTTAAATAAAAAAACCACCAGCTTCAAGTGTTTACTGGTTGGCAGTCAAGGTCCCAGTTCAGCAAAGTAATTGGAACATGGACCCTTCTTTAAGCAGGTGGACAGTGCTGGTGTCTTCAATGGGCTGTGTAGCTTTACTAAGATGGACATATTTTGAAATACTTTGAAGACAATGCTTTGAAAAAAAAAAAAATTACTTGAAAATTAAATATTCTATCAAGTCTCATGCTTCAACAGAGCTCTTAAAAAAGGTGTTAATGTGGATGTAGCCACGGCACTGGACCTTGCAAAATTTCTTTGTTGGAGTGAATGTGATTTCACCACAGTTTGTGTTTTTGTCACGGTGTGTTACACTCAAGAATCATGATCTGATCAGCCTAGCCAGGGCTTTACAGTTACTTACCAAGCCAGAGCAGTTAAAATTTTGCTCCTGAGTTCTCAAAGAATTTTCTTTGTAAAAGGGGATATTTGAGGGTTTTGTTTGTTTCTTTATATTGGAGGCTGAGAAAGGAAGAGCACAGAAGTACACAATAAAGGCTTAGTTATGGTTGCTTACCCTTTCATAAAGCAAGCTCATTTTCTGATGTTTTAGGACTCCCAGGTTAGCTGCAGTTTTCTGTTCATATAGAACAGAAAATACTCATCTAGAGTATTTTCTGGATTTCACATTTTGATGTTTGAACACAATCATAGAAACATAGAGTGGTTTGAATTGGAAGGGACCTTAAAGTTCATCTGGTTCCAATACCCCTGCCTTGGGCAGGGATACCTTCCACTAGACCATGTTGCTCCAAGTCCAAAATTTAAGTGATTGTAAGTCTTTCTGATGTGAAAAAAAGAACCCTCTCTTCTCCTGTCTATCTTGAATTTGTTCATCTTTGTAACTTGAACAAATTTTACTAATATTTGGATTAACTTGAGTTCTGTTGATTTGATATTAGACCAGGATTAACTCTAGTTTTTATGTGTAGAATATATGAAGATACAAAAGACACAAAATTCTGAAAGGCTGCATATAAATACATTATTAGAATAACAGTCTCAGCAGGAGTCTTTAAGAATAAGCACTGTTAAAAAGCCATGTGAGAATGTATATCCAAATTCTCAGAGTTAGTAACATCTGGTGCTTGCTTTCCATTGGCACTGGAGGAATTACGTAAATAAAAATATTTATGAATTTGGCTTATTCCATATTTCTTCTGATCCCAGTAAATACTGTAAAAATAAGTAGTTTACTAAAAATAGTACCTAATAATTGAAACACATAAAACCTGTATGAATTGTTCATTTTGTATCTGTTTTTCCTTTTAAATCCCTTTGAAATGGAGGAATATTTAAATATATCTACAGTAAGACTATAATTTTCTGAGCTCAGCTCAAGAAATGATGGAAACTGGCTGCCTCTATTGGCACTTGGCTTCCACGCTGCCAGAGGCTGGGTGTGCTGGCATGTTAGGATTAGCCTAGAAGGGGTAGTTGTGACTGAAGTTCTCAGGTGATAGTCAGAATAAAATGAAGCAAACAATCAACCTGAAATAAATAGTGACTTCTGGGCATGCTGTCCTTTCAGTGAGTGTCGTCCTGCTGTGTGAACGTAAGCTTACATGCTTAACTGAAGTCTTACTTTAACTTGAGCCTTCAGCCTCAGCATTGAAGCCTGAAAGATGTACTGCATATCAGGTGAATAATAAAATTTTATTTCAAATATACTGATGTTTTGAACTTCTTCCTTAACACAGATGACGAGGATGGTATGGACTGCATGGACAATGAGAGGCGGCCGCATTTCCCCCAGTTTTCCTACTCTGCAAGTGGACGAGAATAACTTCTGTGTTCTGCTGCTTCACTGTCATCTTAGGTTTATCAGTGAAAATGATTCCTGAACATCACCACCAGTACTAGATACTACTATGATAGCAGGGGCACTTTCAGAGACCATTCCAAATTGAACAAGTTTCTTTCCCAAACCTACCTAAAATCCATTCTGGTTTTGCATGACATATGAGATTCTCTCTACTCCGCTCTCCTGCTGTTGCTGCTGCCCACAGTCTCAGTATAATAGCAACGTCAAGAAGTTACTAACAGTTTCTTTGAAGGTAGATGACTTGACTTCAGCATTGTACACTTTGTGAACAAGTAGTCATCTATTTTTCCTCACAGTGGAGGCTAAACAAAAGCCGTGTTGGTCCAGCTTATCTTCTTCCAGAAGATGAATCAAAATTGTAATTAGTCTAAACAGACTAGGCGATAACATTTTCATGCATCTGTTTGTGCTGGTTAGAATGAGGAAACGTAGAGGTGGTGATGTACATATGCAAGGTTTCTGTTAGGCATATCATTACTTGAAGCAGGTCCCTGTCATTAACATCTGGCTGGAATTTGTTTGGGAAATGTTTGAGAGAAGGACTTAAACTGTTGATATATATAAATATATATATATATTATTTTTTAATTACTGTTGGATACTACAGAAGAAGCAGAATGGCTGGGCTCACCCAGCCTGCCACTTAGAACTTCCAGGTTCATGTGCAATCATGGAGAATCGAACATTATACGTGCAAGAAATGAAGGCATAAAAGCAGCAGTTGAAGTTGTTCAAGGGGTTTTATAATTTGCACCAGATAACATCTTTTTCATGCTTTTCTCTTTCATGATATGCATCACCTCTGATGGCTGAAGAATGTAGACAGGCATAATGGTATTGCTTTTCACCAAAATGTGTGCACCAAGGTAAACAGGTGTTTGCCTTACTTGTTTTTATTTTGAGTTTGTGAATTAGCTTCCTCTCCAGGTGTTTAACTCTGAATTTTTTTTTTTTTTTTGGTTATACTGCGGTAGTATTTATTTTTAGAGATAAGGTTTGTATGTGTCATGTTTGCAAATGCTGCTACATGTTAGAACAGGCTTATAGCAGTTAATTTTGTAACATATGGAAGGACTGTACAAGCTGAAGGGAATAATGCACTTTTCTCCCATGTGGAAATTTTAACAAGGCTCTGAAATTGTACATACTGCTTAGAACCAGATTTTTTGTGAATGAAATACTGTCTTTTAACAGTTTGGCAGCGGAGGTGGTGATTTCCAGCCTCATGTGCCAAAGGGTTAAAAGTGAACAGACAAAAAAGCTACATCTTGTGCTCCATTTAGGATAAACGTAATGTAAGAGCCTGACAGCACAAGAGAAAATGTCTGTTCTATATGAAGGAATTGCATTTGAACAACGAGACCACAGTGATTACAAGAAAAGCACTTTATTTTAACAATTAAAATAGTAAATTTCTGGGATCAGCCGTTCTCAAGGAAGATTTGCCCTCAACCAAAAGAGTCCCAAAACCCAGCAAGTTATGTGTAACCGTGGTACCTGATTGAATGACAAACATCACAACAAACGCTCCACTGATAGGGAAACGTCTTTCCATTTCCGAAGATCTGTGTCTAACAGAACATGTGCATAAACTTTAGCTTTGATCTTCAGCAATGATAATCTTAATAATAAACCCTTTGGTGCTAGGAGTTGGGGCGTGACGCGGCGCAGCGACAGAGCGTGCGCACCCTTGCAGGTGACATCGGGAACCCCCGACTCCGTGGGATTATCATTGGAAGTATCTCTGTGTTCAGCTCTTGTTAGCTCCCACAAAGACTGTGATATTGCAGAGTATTCCTGGTTGCGTTGTGTGAGTGAGTAGATGAGTCTGAGAGGAGAGATGTTCCTACACAGATGCCTTAGCCTCTTGATGTGGAAAGTTGACTGCCCAAGCATGAAGCCCACTGCTGGCAGTGCCTGTGCTGGGATGGTCAAGGGGTAGATGGGCATTTTAGCAAGGCAGCTAAAGACGCAGAGTAATTTAGACAATTTTTCATGTTTCGTGTTTTATCTTTAGTAATGGATGGATAATCAGATAGAAATATATCATGATGTATATTCTAACTGCATAGGATTTCATTATGTCACCCTGTAACACTAAAGACGTGTAGATATTGTCCCTGTGTGGAGAGAGAGGAGAGCAGCAAATGCGTTGCAGGTCTGTCCTGGACTGGTGGTGTAGAGGTGTCTACACTGACACAGTGAGCGAGTGACTGAAATAACCAAGTACTTAACAGACGGGCATTAATTAGTTCTCTGCAAAGGTCTTGTACTCACAGACTGAAACTATGGTGATTCAAAATCTATGTTACATGCCTGTGTTTTCTCCCTTATGTTTTCAGCTTGTAATAGCAATAAGTTTCTTGGCGCAGGGCACCTCCAGCCAGTGGCCCACTGGCTGTGGCATTGGCCAGCAGCTCCTCGTGGCCGTGACACCCTGTGCTTTGCTCTCCGTTGCGTAGCCAGGTGGTGTGCAGTTTGCAGGAAGGGCCTGGCAGTGAACTATTTGAAAACCTTTTAAGACATCACTTTGCATTGCATTGTCTGCCTTCTGAAACGTCAGTGATCCAGTTCATGATGCTGAGAGTCAGCAGCCACCTTGTGCTGCCCAGGCCTGGGGGATTCTGTCTTACCAATGTTAGAAACAGATGACAGAAAAATGGACAAGCAGTGCTGAGAGAAACTTTTGAAGCTCTTCTTTTGCTGTCTGCAGTTGTGGTTGGATTTGGACAGGAGGTGGTGGCTGGTTGTCTTGGTGAGCCTTTTGAGCACAGTACATTTCAGACCTTGACTCCAGCTTGTACTGACTTCCATGACATACAGTATGCCCTCTTGTACTGCAGCCATCTCGGAGGAAATAGGTAATTTCTGTTTGGATTTTGGCAGTTTTGCACACAGCTTCGCTTTCCACACTAATCCATCTTCCAGTACATTCCGGTTGCTTAAAGAACATTTATTCCAGTATTGTTTTACCTTTTTTTTCCATCTTTACTTGCGGCTTCTTAAAGTTGACTGTTCTTGCAGGGGCCATGTGCTTCTCCTAGAGTACAAAAGTAAGGTCTTTCCTTACTAACTGCAGGGTCTATATATTACACCTCAATGTACACACTTTGCTGCTACTGTTTGTACTGTCTACAGTAGAATTTCCTTATCTTGCTCCTGGTAGTGCATTACAGGCAAGCATGAAATGTAAAGTATTTATTTAAATAAAAACCTCTAAATTGGTAATTGAATTACCTCCCTGTAGCTTTAGAGTTTGTGACATTTCTTGACCTTGCTAGTTCTTTCATTAGATCCATGCAAGATCTAGTCATATGGTTAAGGATATTAAGCAGACACGACTACGAACCCAAGAAACCGTATTACTGTTGGTCATACTTAAACTGTTTATTTCCTTAAGTATATGACCCACAAGGATGTGAAATAACTACAAGAAACTGTTTTTGTACACTGTACATCCTTAGTATTTTTACACGTATATGATAGGGATGCACATTATTTTCCTTCGTACAGACAGCTTAAATAAAGCACTATGTCAATCTGCTACTTCTGTGTTTTTTAATGCTAATTTGTTCTGGAGGATTGTAAATATATATATATATATGTTCAAGCTTGCCACAGAGGACGTATTTTTTTATATCTGCACATTACTATTAAATATCTTAGAGGATAAAATTCTTAAGTTGTCCTGTGTCAGAGAAAGAAAAATGGAAATGAGAAGGCTATATTGCAGATTACAAAAGATTTCTCAAGTTTTGGGTTAAATATTTACTTCATATTTTAAAGTAATTTTATATAGGTTAGATGTTTCAATCCTGAAATGCACAAAGAATTTACTTAATTTCTTCTTACAAGAAAATGTACATCATTATTTTTTTATCACTGTATATATATATAATGATCTGTGCATGTTTAGTTACAAGTTTTATTTGCTGTGAAGTCCTAGTGATAACTGTAACTCGCTGTGACATATTTCAGATACTGGGTGAACAGTTTCAGCTTGTAAATGATTAAGTTACAGTATTGTCAAAAAAAAAGTTTTTATGACTAAGCAAAATGTATCTGTGCTTTGGACCGAGGCTGTTTCCATACAGGTGGTTCCTGTTAACTCTATGAGATGTATGTCACTTATAAAAGTAAATTTGGGTTATACTTTTGAAGATACGCTCCAATCTGAACATCCACCATTTAAGTGATTTTCAGCTGATGAAATTCTTGGCCTCATATCCCACAGCTAGATGATGTTTGGGCAAGGAGAGGGAAGAAAGGGAAGGTGGGATTTGCAGGGCACTGCAGAATGGGACTCTTTGAAGCCCACGGGCTGGTCCAGGGCTGTTTGAACCAGCCAATCTGGAGGGCTGAGTGTCCCTAAAGCAGTGGGTCATCTGGGTTTTCTGACAGGTTTTCTGTTCTCTGACGTGAATGCTTCTCAGGAATAGAGGTGCTTCATCCAGGTCTCAGGTTTTTTCCTTTCTTTCTTTCTTTCCTCCTTTTTTTTCCTCCCCCACCTTGTAATAGGAAAGAGCATCAGGGAGACAGCCATCCGTTAGTTCAGTGAAATCAGGATGTCAGTGACAAGGACAAAACTGCAGCAGTGACAGGACTATCTGGTCCGGCTGCATCCCGTGTTGTGGAGTCACGCTCTGTGTGCTGACCTGGATTTGATCATCAGGTCTGATACTTGTAAAATTTGTAAAACCAAGCATTTAGTGCTTAAGTAGAAGCAGGGGAAGGTGGGGAGGGATATGAGACAGGTAGGCCTGGTGCTGTAATGACATTAATTGCTACAGAGTAACTGCTGCAGGGGAAGTTATTCCTTGTGGACTCCCAGCAACACAATAGTTGCACCTATGCCTGGGATGAGTATGAAAAACCTACTTCAAGCTATATATACTGGCAGCCCAGGACCCTTTGTTGAAATCAGACTCGTACATGCACATGGGTGGCTGGCAGTGGGGCCCTGCATGTGGCCACCAGAAGCCACCTGGTAGGTGAGGCAAGTCCAGAAAGGTTGAGGGTCCCAGTGTGCTCCAGGGTCTCAGTGAAGCCTAAGTGTCAGGAATAGGTGCCCGAGTTCCTTCGCACATGTAGCCTATAGGCGCTGTCTCCTATTTAAACACAGATTTATGCTGTGGAATAATAAATAATAAATTTTAAAGTTTGCATTTCCTACATTTATAAATGTATATTCTTAACTGTGTAATCATCTATAAAGTAGTGACACTTAAAAAGCTGTCAGCCTGATTACTGTGAAAAATCCCAAGTTTGACCAGAGAGGGCTTTCCTTCAGCAGCCTTTCTTCTCCCTAAAGACCTAAGGCCTTTCTAGGCACGCTCAGTGTCATATCCGTGAAGCTGTTCAGGGAGGTGATCAGATGTGTTTGGCAGTTTTACATGGCAGGAAATTGAAATAGGGAGGAAAAATCACTTTGATGTTAGGGCTGTACCACTAATAATTCTTAAAATATAAGGGAAGGAAGGATTGTGTTCCACACCCAAAGGTAATTTATTGCATGTGTTGTTACTCTTATTTTTGTTATGTTTTCCGTGTTCATGCTGGCTGAAGTAGCTTTATTGCTAGGGAACTGTTCTTTGTGCTTTTTTCACCCCCTGTACCAACTACATTGAAAAAAATAGATGTAGAAACTTTTCTCTTGTGTGTGTAGCTTATCCTACACTAGATAGCAAAATATTCAGATAAATTCTTTCTAAAAAAGTTGGGTATTTGAAAAATAACCTTGAAAAACATGAGTGCGCAGTTAACCAGAAAAAAAGCCCTCCACCTGTACCCTCCAAATGTTCTGAGTTCAATAATTTGAAGCCAAGTTCAGTTGGTGCCCTGAATATGTGCTGGTGGAAAAGTCCATTTTCACCACTTCAGCATGGAGCCCAGCACCTCTTGTAATGGCTCCTCTGTAATAATCAAGGGCTCCTTTCTCTTAAAGGCCTTGTTCAGTGAATGTTTTAAAGGGGAACTTGACCCATGGAAATTCCTCCACATTAGGTGGAATATTCCTCAATCTTCTTACACTTTTCTGATTAGTAAGTAGTTGTCAGGGCTCTCACTTTATTCAACAGGATATTTGTCACTTTTATATAAAAAGTTCCCAGGTATATTCTGGTACTCAGTTTGTAAAAAGGGGGGCAGTGTACATATGCAGCACTTGCAAACAGCCCCCTTCTCCCTCCTCCCCCTGCACATGCTTTCCCTTGAATTCAGAAGGACAGAACAAGGAACCTAGAGATCCTATTAGGTTTATTGATATTTCAGTCTGTAAATAATATAGACATGTATGTTCAATTATGAAAATAGATAAAAACATTTTATAAACATTGTACAAATTATTGACATCCACACCACGTAATAGCTGTTAAAACTGGCTTGCAAGCCTGATCTTTTCAGAAAAGTCTCAGCTGTTGTCCTAGAAAGTTTGGTAGGCTGGTAAGGCTTCAAAATACTTGTGATTCTGTAGTTAAAACCAAATAGAAACCAGCTGAAATTAGCTAGCAAGTGTGCCTGTTTTCTGCAGAGGTGTCTTTGGGTGAGCCTCAGACAAGTTTCAGCCAGGTGCAGAGCAGACCTGAAAGATAAAAGGAAGAGATGGGTAGTCTGTATGGCAGTGCCTGTGTTTCTCATTTGTGTCACGTCAGCCTGCAGGCAAGTTCTTAGAAATAAAAACTAGTTAAGACTGCAGTAAGGCAGAGTAAACAAGTACAGATTCAAAGCTTGCACTTCCTGTGGGCCTGCTGTCCTCACTTCTTTCTAAGCTCAGAAGTCTTACAGGTAGCAAGAACAAGAGATCTGATTTCTGAAAAACAGGATCTCCATGAGCTTTTGACATGGCTTCTGTTTAGCAGTAAATAAGTGAGCTCTTGTTTTGGGGCACGTCTAAGATCCTGCCCCTTCTCCCTTCCAAGAAGAAGATGGCAGGGTTTTGCCAGAGGGTGTTTACTGTGCAGTGTTCAGCGTGTGTCTGGGGTGGGCAGCTGTAGCAAAATGGGAAACTGTTGCCTTGGTGCCAGTAGGAAACCTCTGGTGGGAAGGCTAATTCGCAGTTTTGAAGCTCTTGCATAGCTGTTGTTTGTGCTTCCTCGGTAGCACTTAAGGACTGAATTGAGCAAGACATCAAACTATTGGAGCTGGGGGAGCTACCTCGAATTAAGCCACTGCAGTGCTAAAAATTGAATTTAAGAGATGTACATGACCTCAGAAATAAAAATAAACTTTCTACTTTGGCTGGTTTTGCATTAGAAGACTGAAGGGTTTTGTTTTTTTTCCTTTCCCCCTTGGTTGGTTAGGCTGAATTAAAGAAAATTCATGAAGCTGCAGTTCATTAAAGAATTAAAAACAGTAACATGGTACTTTTTCCCCCCAAAATACATGCACCAACATCAACTGCTACAGTTGTGTTTGCAACCAGTGCAAGGAACTATGGCAACGGAAAGCCTTGGGGCTTAAATTCCATGTCAGTGCCTGGGTAGTGACAACCAGAGGAAACCTACTCAGTGCTTCAGTGACCCTCAGCATTAGAGTATGGGCAGAAGCTCAAAAGGACCCCAAAAACTCAACTCCTGAAGAAGTGTCCTAGAAATTTATGTTGTGGGTGTCCTTCCACACCACAGTTACCCACTGCTAATGCTTTGTGAGATGCAGAACCTCAGCTTGATTGACAAAGTGGGCAAATCTCCTCCTGACTCCAGCCTAGCCTGAACCTCTTCACAAAGCAAGCACCAATTCTGTCACAGTCTCTGTACCCCACTGTCCAAGGGCCCAAGTATTAAAGCTGTCATTTAAGGTGTGCTGTTCTCTAACAAAATGGGCACAACTGTCACTGTCACATTTAGGCAATTGGTCAACAAGTTGATTACTGGACAGTCAGGGGTGGGGGCCTTTCTAGTCTTAGTTTCTCTTCCTCCCAAGAATATTTTGGTTTTCAGTGCACAGAACGCTGCAGCACGCAGTGCCCACAGAGTCTTCCTCTGGACACTCCCTCCTTACCTCAGTGGCATCTGCTTTAATGGGGTGGTTGGGTATTAGATGTACAAGTTGGAAGGGTCTGTAGTAGTGGAACTGCAGATGCCTGACAGGTTTATTTTATTGCTGCCAGCTATACTGGGAGAAAGGAAGAGCAACTGACTTCCTGTGTGATTAGAAAGCACTCAGGTGGCTTCAGTGCCTCAATCCTCCACTGCATGGCTGTAAAAGCCAAGGTGGAACTCTCAGGAGGGCCAGGCTCAACTCCTCAGCTGGTGCCCAGCTTTGTCCAGTAGCCGGACACCAGGATGGGATGTACAGGACTCCCACAGCTGCAGATTCACAAACACTGAGGACCTGAATACTTGAAGCCTCATACCAGGGCAGTCAGACATCAAACAGAAGTCTATCTTTATCCCTTCCTGTCATAGTTTAACTTGCATCACTTCTGATTAAACTCCATCCAAGCAGAAGTGAAGATTTTCATCTGCTTAAAAAACCCCATAACAACACCCACTAAGCCCCATCTGTGGACTGTCACTGGCTGTTACAAACACCTGGCAGAGGCACCATCTTTGTGCATTAAGACTACACTAAAACAAAAGCTCTCTCCCAATAACCAAAGCAATCTTCAGTTCTCCTGAGGTTGAGGGCTATGTAAGGATTAGCTTGAATTACTTTTGACAGCAGAGATGGATGACATACCTGTTTGCTGGAAAGAAGGCTCCCCCTTCTGTAATGTATAATAAAAAATAAAAAGCAAACAGGGCACTTGGGAGCACTGCTGCGTTAACCACTGGGACCTCACTGAAAATTCCTGCTGACACAAGAAAGGAAAGAAAACCCCTGCTCCAGAACAGCTGTAATTCTGACAGTGCCTCCTGCTGAGCAACTGGGGCGAGGACGGGAACACAGGCACGGGTGAGTGTACTTTAACTTCCTTTTAGAAGAAGGGTGATCAGCTCACAGACACGCTCACTGTGACAAAGACATCTGTAAGGAGGGAGGAGAGAGCTTTAGTGGCTCAGCCATACGGAGAGCACAGGGAGAGTGCGGGTTCCTGGCCAGGGCGGGGCTGGCTTGCAGGAGGAGATCTTCCTGGGGAAGTCACAGCAGCAGCACAGGATGACAGCCCTCGCTGGAAGTAATCCTCAAGGTCCAAATCCTACCCGTCTGTGCTCTCACTGGCTCAGCTGGCCAGCAACCCCTTCTGGCAGCGGGGGTCTGTAAGGGGATTACCCACCGGGACAAATACTTATTTCTGTCACAGTGATGGACACCAAGGCAGATCCTGCAAGAGAGAGGCATCCCAGCTCTCACACACACACTCACGCCTGGTGGGGGGTGCTGAGGTTTCCAGCAATCTCTGTTTAGATGTTTGTTTGCTTTCTGTATTTATTTAGTATTCTGTATTTCATACCTATGTAGGAGGGCAATTAAATAGCTCTTATCCTCCTGACTTAGGGTGAGTTCCAATACACAAAAGACTTTCAATGGTAGAAATTCCAAACCTGAGTGTTCCAAAAAGTTTCAAAATGAGAGGTGTAAATCCCATAATTAAAATTTGATTACCTTTACAAGGTCCTGAATATACTCATGTGGCCTGTAAAGGAATGCAGCATTATAGCAGGATCAGGTACTTTTTTTATGATTTCTTTTACTTCACTTTAAAACCCTGAATTTTCCTTACAGTGTCAAATGAGTTTTCCAAGAAAAACAGGCACCCAACACACCAGAATGTAGCTGAATTTAAAGACTTTTTTTTTTCTTTCTGCTGTCTTTCCCCCCATATAACAAACACATAACACTAGAAATAAAAACTACAGTGGAATTAATCTGACTTTTGAAAACAAATCCTATCAAGGCTCAGGGCTTGTTAGGGTTTGTTGACTAGGTCAGCTAGATCAATGTAAATGCTGCAATTTTAAATTCTTTAAAAGTTCAGTGACTCTTACAACGCAGTAGGAACAGCTATAGCTATGTTGTAGTACTGTAACTTGGACAGCACTGCTCCAAATACAAATATCTAGATAATGTTTCTTTCAATGTGACACTAACTGTTATGATTTATTACAAAACCAATTGCAGCCTTTCTGAAAAGATAGGGATAATTCAAGCTTACTCAGACAGAAAATACTGGAAGCAACTAAACTAAGCATTCCAAATCAAAAGGCAAACACCTGGTGACTATCCAGATAAAAAGTACCTGGGTTAAATCTGAGATCTTCCAGAAGTTCCTACCTAGCTAAGAGTTGTACATCCCCCTTTCCCTTCAACTTACATATTTAAAATTTTCTTTTAAAATTCTATTAGGTAAACTTGTCTTTGCTATGGAGTGCTTGTCCTTCAATTTTTAGGTACTTAAAGAGAAAAAATCAAAGCACAGAAAGCTTCAACAGTTTCAAACCCAAAAATGTTTCAAACACTTCCTTCTTCCTTTTGTCTTTAAGTGTTTGCCAGATTCAACTCACATCTGCAAATAGTTTTAGTCATGCTCTCCTTTCCTCTCCCCCCCACTCTATATATAGGATATAGAAAAAAAAATACCTACTTCTGCTCATTTCTCTTTATCCATCCAGGTTTTTACATCATTCCATCTGTGTCCTGTTTGAGATCTGCATCCCATTTTTTCCCCTGAAATATGCAACAGCAGTTACTAGAGGCTTATGTTCCAAGATACAATAGCACATTTAGGTTAGCGTATTTTACATAATCTTTAAAAGATTAGGTAATAGTTGGTTGCTTCCACCTCCTCCACCCTCCCACCAAAAGAACCTCCAAAAACTTGGTTAATTAGAAAGGAGAACTATTGGACAATACAGTAAAAGGTGGAATATGAGGTCACTTTAACCTTTGATCGACACTGACTCTGCAATTGTTTGGTTTCAGTATTTATTTCTATACTAACAACAGGCATCTTTCTGCAAAGAGCTTCCATTTATGGTGAACTGTTCTTCAGTTTCCTTAAAACAATTGCCTGATATTCCAAGCAGCTCTTTTGGGCTGAATTCCAGTTCCCAGAGAACCACCATTGCTTTAAATAGCTGCAAATAGATTTTTAGGGCTCATATTGTAATAATTCTTTATATCATTCTTCTTTTCTGAGTGTTCTCAACTTAAAAAGTATCCTCTGGAGCACAATTAACTTGTAATGAACATAAAGAAGGCAGATTTTGCCAGTCAAGTCTTGATAGAAGTGTAATATTTGAATGATTTTTTTCCTCTTTTGTATGATTTTTGTATTTCTGCCCAACTCCATAAAAACACAACCACTTGCAGATAAAATAGATTATCAATAACGAAATCCCTGTGGACCACGTAAAGGCTGTTCACATTATCAAGAGTGCTTTTCGTAAAGCAGAAATTTTAATTTCTTTTGGGAACAACCATCTCTTTAACCTCTCTTATAGAAAGAACACTATGGTTGCCCTAAAATTGGCCAGTAGTTACTACATGCTGATAACCTTACACTGTCATAAGCCACCGAGTTTGTCTACTAGAACAGGAAGTCCTGTAAAACTGAACACATGGACATGATTAGGGGCTTAACAAAGTACGGATTTTATTCTCCTAGGTTAAACATTTACTGACTTCTACAGATAGAAAGCCTACAAAAGCAGTATAATTTAAGTGCTTTAAAGTTCTAAGCCAATTCATGTTCTGTGCACTGCTAGGTGTGCTACTAGACTAAATTTCTTACTCTGAATGTCCTTTGTCACCATGTAAAGTGAACTCCAGTTATCCTGGGCCAACTCACGAGTTTGAAAGTTAGAAAGCATTGTAATTTGCTTTGTGACTGAGTAAATACACTAATTCAGCCTTGAGTTTGATTATCTGATAGTTTTACTGAAAACCTCATTCTATGCTTGTAGTTCTCTTCCTTTTTCAGAAAAAAAGTGAAAGAAAGAAAAAGAAAAAACCCAGCCCCGCAGTCTTCTCCCTTATTTCCAAAGTAATTACTGGCTGAAGAACTGTGACCAAAACAAAAAAAGCCAGAATAGCCCATAAGAAGCCACAGCTTCCTAGGGACCACTGGAAGCAACAATCAGACCTGCTGGAGAAGCAGTGCTGTGATTAGTGCTCAGGCAACATGGACTGTACATTCACCATTCACATTTGGGTGCATTAATCACAAAATATCTCGAGTTGAAAGAGACCCACTGGGATCATCAAAGCTCAGCTAGTGGCTCTGCACTGGACAATCCCAAGAGTCTCACCATTGAGTGGTCACTGAGCAGCAAAAAAGATGAATTACTTTTAAAAATAAAGAGAAAAAAATCACAAAGCGATAGAAGGACTTTAGTCTGACAAATGGCAGCAAAACTTCTAAGCAATTATCAACATCAACTGTTTAAACATTAATGCTGTTAAAGAAGAGATTTCTCTTTTTTCTGAAAATGCAACACAAAAATCTTCAGATAAGAAAGCTAGGAACTGTCACTGAGAATAACTTCTCCTTTTTTATTGTCACTTCCAAACACTTTTTTCATTTATTTTAGATTTAAGTGAGAGTCGGGTTCAGCTACCTGTCTCTTTCCAACTGCATGAATTTTTATTTTATTTTTTATAAGGTAATGCGGTATTTAAAAGAACAGCAGTAACAAATCCAGCAGTTTAAATCAGACTTCTGGCAGATTTCTCTGCTAAAGTTGCAGGATATTCCCCTTAGACTTTCTTTTCTTTTGGCACAGTACCTGTGTTCGCAGAAACTGCACCTCTTCTGTAAGCAGGTGCTTCTCTTTGAAGAGCTGATTCTGTTTGTTGAGCAACTCCACTAACTGCTGGGCAGTGGCCTGGCAGTGCTTGTCAAGCTGCTGTAACCTGGAAAAGAAATAGATAAAAGGGTTGCAGAGCATCTGAAGTTGGAGTTCACGGAAGAAGCTTTGATGTTTGCACTGGTAGTGGCAGCGCCCAGAGTTCAGGCTGATGGTTGGGCTGAGACCAAAGTATTACTCCTAGGATGGGCATTAAATGTATTTTCACACTTTAAAATAGCAGTTTTAAAGGTTTGCACTTTTAATTTAGAAGCTTTATGAGGACATGACAGCAAATCTGCTTTTTTTACATCAGCAAAGACTGCAGGACTGCATCCTGACACCTGTAGCTATGCAAGCTGCATACTCTGTAGCTGCTTCAGTAACTGTCTTCTTGAAACACACACAGATTATAAAGATTATAAAGCCACATACCCAAATTCCCTGACAAACTGGACCTAAAGTGACAAAAACATCTGTTTTCTGCTCTTTGCAAGCTGGTCAATGTCCATAATTCATTATAAAACATAGCACTTATTTCAAGTAAGCTTAGTGTTAATAAAGCATGTCAGCATAGATCCTTTAACAGTCTAACAGGGATTCCTGGAGAAAGATGTAAAGAGCCCATCATTCCAAAGGTCCTCCTCATCAGGGGTTGCAAAACAGAGGGAAAAAGCTGGTCGGTATCAGAAGAAACATGCAGAGGCCTTCTGCTTACACTGGAAAAACAAGTGCCTCAGTTGGGAAAACAGTGCTGTAAGACAGGTCAACTCTATATTTATTTCTTTAATTATGAAAGTAGGTATCACTTGTTATTTCTCCATTGACTGTTTATTACTCCTGGTATCCAGTCAGAAGTCATTTCCAACTAATGTGAATTTTACATCAGAACAATATTTTTTAGTAGATAATCACAGGTAGCCCATGCAAATTTCAAAAATATTACTGGACACAAGCCCTAGTGTGCTCTATTGTGAAGCTCTATGTCCTTTCAAATAAACTGCTGAAAATGGAAAACTCTTCGATTATGGAAATAATCAATTTCACTTCCTGCTTGTAACCTCACCACCCAGTGTTACATTTAGACTGTCTCCTTGAGCAGAGGGAGAAAGATGACACAGGCACTGAGCTGGGTTTGACCAGCAGGCCACAACTTTATCATCTGTATCTCCAGTGCTTGACTACAGGTTTAATAACATACCAATCTACGATTCTGGGCCACAATGGATGAAAAGGGTGCTGTTATAGTCAGTGCAGATCTGGATCTGTGAATTCACAAATTCTGTCTGCCAGTCTGCTCTCCCAAAACTGCTGCCAAGCTGGCCCTTGGTCCACACACTGGGACTCCCAGCCTGCTCTGGTGCGTTTAGCTCCTGAGGACAGGCTCTGGGCCCTCTCACAGTATCTGCTATTACGTGTGACATGTGCAGCACAGCCACACATTCCCATATGCATTGTATCTGGCCTGCCTGCTGATCTCGTAAATGATTCAAGATGAGAAATGAACAGCTCCACCCACATTCACTGTACTTCCCATATGTTACAACTGCACATCGATGCCTGCCATCATTTTTACAACTGGGTGACAGAACCTTCTGCACATTTTGCTAATACGAGTGAGGGAGGTTGCACGGTCGCCACGTTCACTTTGGCAACATCACCTACCAGGCAAATGTACTGTGTCCTGAGCATCTAAGTGACCACAGTGTCCTCATCCTCCTGTCTAAATGAGATAGTATTTCCACCAAAGTGGCAAGATCTGTCCAGCTGGGACGGCGTGCAGCTGCTCCCCCTTGGCCCGGCCATGTTGAAGGACAGGGACTGACTCCATGCTCTGTCATGTTACTTGAAGGCTCAAGGTGAAAATGTAGCTCTTGAACCATGTTACATTTGGACTAGCCACAGGACAACCTGGCACTAAGGAGAAAGCTCCCAGTCAGTAGTAATAACAATACCCTTCAAATAATTTCCCATTAACCACTTTAAACCAAAATCCCTATTTCTATATGGAGGCAAGAAAGAGACAGTTCCATGAGATGAGTGGTTCCACAGAAGGAGAACACAACCAAGGCATCATAACCTGCAGTGAAAGCTTCAAGGTAAACGTTTTGCTCTGATTCTCAGTACTTGGAACTCATAGGTAGCTTTATGTTAGAATGGCTCCAACCTACCTTGCTTTTTTGTGCAGTTAAAACATGCAGAACACTTCACACGGCAGTGAAATTTGGATCTGAGGCTAGGCTATACCCCAGGCTGTCCAGAAATGAAGTGAAAAGGGAGAGATAGGGTTTTGTTATATTTTGACAGCTATGGCTAGACAATCACTGCAAGACCCTGCAGAAATTAGGTGAAACATCAAACACAAAGCAGAGCTTTGGCACCAAGGTGAATTCCACCTGCAGAATAAACTTCCATTGCATCCAACACCACAAAGCTGTATTAGCACCCACCATGTTACGCTTCCCCTTATGTGTGGCCTACAGATAAAAGCAAAAGCTGCTTTCTTTTCTATAACAACACATTGCTAAACCAGGGGCACCCACAGGACTCAGGCTGCAAGCTCCCTGCCCTGGGGGACTCAGGCCCATTAATCCACAGGCAATCTGCAATGAAGGTAAAAGCTGATATAACCTGTCACCCCTCCTCTGGGTTTTAATGTTGATTTGAAGGAAATTAATATGCAGGGATCTGTGGGCAGTACCCATTCCCCCTGCAGTGGGTATCAGTCAGTCCTTGACATAGTAGAGGCATTAAAAGGTTATTTACTCTTTCAGCATAGTCAGGTTACTGATGTAAAACGTTTTCAGTTTACTCCACGGAGCTGGATTTGCTGAAACGGCGTGATTGGATTGCAGCAACCTGCAGCAGCTAAATCACCAAATCCAATAATCATGCTGCATTTACTGGCACACATCTTAATTAGGTTTTAATACAAGTAATCTGATAACTACTTCTGGCCAGCCAGAGCGGAGCTGTCAGTGCTGAAAGGGCTGTTGTTGAGCAGCTTGGCCAGCGTGCTGCCGCGGCTGCCTCCCTGCTGCCCCTACTGAAGCCCCCCATCTGCCAGTTGCCATGGTAACGCAGACCAGCCCATCACCCCAGCACTGGGTGCCACAACCCTCAGGCACTCCATGGCAAGGGCAGGGGCATCAGACACCCAGGAGGGCCACCAGACACCCAGGGCGGCCACCAGCACCAGGGCCACATCTCTGTGGGTGAGGGGGTGCTGGGCCTGGCTCCTGCTGCCCCCCAAAATGACCAAGACCCAACACCACGAGCATATGTCACTGTGCAGCAAACTGCCTTTAAAATGCATTTGTCCTGTTAGGGCAAAAGTGTCAAGCAATGAGCTTCTAAGGTTGCTCCTGCATTGCTCATTTGGCTGTGGGGGATACAGTGATCAGAGGTGGTTCCTGGTTCTGAGTGGGAAAACCAA
This sequence comes from Promerops cafer, assembly GCA_013398275.1. Taxonomy (NCBI): domain Eukaryota; kingdom Metazoa; phylum Chordata; class Aves; order Passeriformes; family Nectariniidae; genus Promerops; species Promerops cafer. The sequence goes on from VZSE01008388.1 coordinate 938,854, forward strand.
AGGCCTCGTTGGAGACCTCTGCCATGCTACAGAGATGCAGCTGAAGGGTGATCCCTATGGTGATCACACTTAGCTCCTGACACAGATAGATCAGGCACTAAGGTCATCTCCTGCTGAATACAAATCAGTGATCAGGCTTGCTTTGCCTCTATAATGGACTTGCTGCCATCAGAAAGTTCTGGTGTATGGCTGGTGCTCATGGTGAGCTTGTTTCTTCAGCCACAACTGCCCCAGCTGCTATCACTCCCCACCCCTCTCATGGGTGTGGTACGACAGGTCTCCTCTTCTTTCTTTCCACCTCAACTCTGCTATGTTTCTGTCTTCCCTTTTCATAGCAGAAGTGATGTTGTTGTTTTCATTAAGGCAGAAAAATTTATGTTCACTACCTGTTTGTTTCTGAGGTAAAAAAATTAGTCTATGAATTTATAAAGGCAGACAAATAGTAAATTAAACCCCAAAGTTTCACTAGTGTCCTAAATTACGGTTTACTTAAGATCTTGACCCATAGATCCGTGCCTTGAAATAACCTTAAGTGATGAGCATCACAGAGAAGCCCCCACATTCCCCCAAAATTTAAACAGGAATATCTATACATACAACCTATCCTTTAACTGAACTGCATTCTCCCACCTGGCTTCAGAAGCAAAACACTATGATGCACTTTTTTCATGATAATAAGAAATAAAAAAAGCATAAGAAGAAAAACACACAGACCAAAAAGCCACCCTGTAACAGTGAGTAGGAACTAAGCCTCAGTGAATTCAGCCTAAGTGAATAAGCCTCCTAATTTCTGTCACAGTGGAACTCCTGACTTCAATGGGACACAGGGAGACAGTTCAGGGCATATTAAAAAAAGTTTCCATGGAATTTCCCACCTTCTGGAATTCCTTTAAGACTTCTGCTGCCACAAAAAGGCCAAGGCTGTCATTTGCTCAGGCAGAGCAGATCTACACCATTTCTAGGTAAGGTAAGGTAAGCACTTGCCCATGCTACAGGCAGAACAAACTCATGAAACTGATGTTAACAGATGGTAACTAGAAGTTAATATCCCTTGCACAGTTTGGAACCGGACACCTAAGAAGCAAATGTCCACATTTCACCATGAAGCCCTTGACCCAGGTGGCTTTGTATCACTCAATCTTCTTCTTTTTATTTATTTATTTATATCTATTGGGTAACATTTAAATTCCCTTTTACTAAAGACACTCTCAATTTTTCCATGTACAAGTGTCCATAGTATATCATCTCCAATAAGATAACAATGTTTGCATGCCACAACAACACTTGCAAATAGGGTTTAATTAAAAGTTTACATAGGAGCTTCCCCTTTGTTTCAGATGTCACCACTGACTATTAGAGTATGTCCTCACTTCCACAGCTGGCCCACCAGGTTAAACAAATAGATCATGTAGGAAACCTGAGCCTGTATCTATTCCTGGCCTTCTAATAGCTCATGTCTAACATGCTGAAGAGAACATTATCAGCCTGCTCTTCAGTAGGGGGGTGTAGCAGCTGGGCTTCGCTGCTGTGATGGCCACTTTTAGCCCTACTGGGTTTTGACAGGAAGGAAGCAATGAAAGAGAGTATACAGCAGGCTGGAAAAGATATGGGTGAAAGCTTAGACTTTGTCTATACACTAATGTCTATTTGTGTCCAAATACCCTGGCTGAAGATGAGGCTTTTCCTCCTTTAAAGGAATACAAAATAGTAAGACCTTTGATAGGAATATGAACTCTGGATCAGGTTTGCTCTAGAGAAGACATAGTTCTGGTTACTATTTCATGCTTCTAGTTGACAAGTATGAAGTAAAACAATTCTCCAGATCATTCAGGCTAGTAATTTAGAACACTGTAAAATACCTTAGGGGAAAAAAAAAAGGAGGCAGGGCTCAAAGCAGACAATGTTACAGAAATATACTGAATTGTATAGTCAGACTACATTTTTTTGGTTTTTTTAAAGATGTTCACCTCTCTTATTTTGTTATGTGACAGACAGAACAGATTTTGCACAATTTCTCAGCCATAATGGTAGGAGAAGCATATCCCACTAAGGTTTCAAAAGTGGTCTCCTCATATTTATAAGATATATATTTGTATTACTGAAATAATTTTCCTGTGCTTGCTAGTTACAACAATTCTTGTGGCTGCTTTACTTTTTATAAATGTGTACTTAATTTCCCCTACTGCTTACTCCAATTCCTCTTATTTTATTACCAGACAAACCTGAACCTGTACAAACTGCTAGCTGGTGACCACATAAAGCAATCAATGTATTCAAGCTGGAGACACTGAGAATTTTTAATGCAATCTGCCCAATCTGAACTCTTTCCTTCACAAATACTTTGCCTTTAAAAAGAAATTCCCAGCATGAACCTCATCAGAAGCGACATGTAACAGACAGTACATGTGGTGTCTGGGCAGGCAGCAGAGAATTGAAAAAGAAGTCTTCACTTTTTCTATCCCATGGCATGTGCAGAATGTACATGTGGCCCAAGCTGACATCAGGCATTTGAAGCAAAAAACCTGCTAAAAGCATCAGCTTCTGTTAATTTACTTTGTCAGATATTGTCTTAATTAAAAAAAAAACCTACCGCTAGAAAGGGCAGTGCAGCTGAGCTACAACTGCTTCAGTTGTTCTGGCAGTCACAATTGCAGGCAAACAGAACAGATTTGAGTTTGGCCCTGCTGTCCTCACCAAGCCCAGATCCTGGCTGCAATCAGCATGGGCTGCAGGCACTGAGGTACCGAACATAAAGCTTCTGTTTATCTCTCTAGCTATCAGTACCTGTGCTTGAAAGGTAAAATGTTTCTCACTAGTGACCTTGCAGATGAGAGGCCAATAGTGCTGGGCACAGTCCTTCTCATTTGGTTATCTGCAGGAAGTCTTTCCAAGTTGAAGGACTACGTATCACAGTCCTTCAGAATTGTTCTGCAGCACAACCCCAAGGCTGCTATAATGCATAGCTTGACTACTATGAAAATAAACTCTAAAAATAGCAAAGTGTTAAATATCTATGGAGGTGCCACTTGTTAGTTTTGTTGCTTAATCCCCATTACCATTATTTTCCACTCTAGAGGTACCCCTCCTTCCAGTTCATTTCAAACAAATGATTTTGCCTTTAAGCTCTGGCAGGCAACACACATTTGCTTATTTTTCTGGGTTCACAGAGGGTTACTGTGGTTTGCATAAATCACAGTCAAACTAATAGTTGTAGGATTTGTACAGAGTTTAGTTTTATGCTTGTGACACAGAAAAGGAGGAACATGATTTATATTGTTGACAGACAATTTTTTCTGTGCAGCATATTCAGATAGATGTCTTACATACAAGGGCCCATTGCTCTCCATCCACACAGAGCAGATTGCTTCCATTTGAGAGCTTAGCCCAAGCTCGGCCTACTCCCCTTCTATTACAGCTCTAATTTCCAAACTTACTCTTCCCAGGAAACAGAAGGGAAAACAGGGGCACATGCAGAGTAAGGATCTAAAGAATTGGCTGGGAAGGAGGTCAAGGTGGGCAGAGGAGCCTAGGATGTGCGTGAGAGGTAAGAAAGATCTGTGCTCAAGATACACGTGGATACACCCAAGGGACCTGAGGAGGGTTCGGCCTCTGTTTGCGCTGGCTGGCCAAGCAAGCATGCTCCCACCTCACAGGGGGCTGCTGCTGGCACGCAACACAGCACTTTGGAGCAGGGCTGTATCACTTGGGGCCAGCCCCATCTCCCCACATTCCCCAGTACACCCATAAACCAGTTCTGCCGAGACTGAAGGGAGTCACAGCATCAAAGAAACACCATGGGGGGTTTAACACAGAAGACTAAAGATAAGGAAAATGGTAAGGTAATTTTGCATTGGAAAGGGTTGAGAGGAAAGCGGTTTCATCCTGAGAAACTACAAGTTTTTTAGAAAAATGAGAAGAGCTGGAGAATCTGAGCAGTATTGTCAGCCCACTTTCATGAAGCTCAGCTCTTGTGAACAGAGAGTCCACTCAGTGTTTTGTTTTGGACTATATTTTAAACAGTGAAACTGCACGTGAAGTTAGTGAAACCTGCAATTGCTTAGCAACACTGAAGGGAAGCATTTCACAGAAAATACATCTTTAAAATGTATTAGTACATTATAGACAGTATTACACTCTCTGTAAGAGAGTGGCTATTTTGTAATTTATATATGCATTAGTCCAACTGTGCTTTAATTTACTGCAAGGTGAACTTATTCATTGCTATGAAATAAGGGAATTTTGTTGCTGTTTTAGAGGCAAGTATCATTACAGTTATCTTCAGGAAAACCATTAACCCCTCCACAATAAAGAAAATGACTGCAACCAGGCAGTCTGGGGATGAGTATCAGCCCACCCAGATCACAGCCAGCACAAAGGGTCAATTATGCCTTTCTGGTGAGAGCAGCTTAGCTTGTGGATGAGAATAGCAGCTCTAGAGTCCCTGCAACGGCAGCACAGGGCTGTCAGCAATACCACACAAAACGAGCACAAAGGTGGCTCTGGCCCGGCTCTCCCGTGTCACAGTTCAGGACATCAGTCAGCAGTCACTGGACCCTGCACAGGCATCCCAGCTGGGCAAGACCATCAGCACCTTCCAGCAGAAGGATTCCTCCTGTCCACGCTCTGAATGTGCATGCACAGACTCTTCTGTTGCCACCACGTTTCAATTATAGTGAAAAATTCTAGTGAAACTATCAGTTTTTTCTTTGCTAAAAGTTGAAATAAATGTTCATAGCTTTCTTGACACATGTTCAATGCAACTATACAAGAGGAATACTTCTCCCCTTGGATTAAAGTGAAACGTCTCGCTTAATTTTGTTAGGTAAATTATGCTTTTCTCATACTACCTCACCATGTTTTCATCTTTCAGTGGTAAGCAGTGGTAACTTTTACGAAGCAAACATTTAAACAAGCAAGCTTAGAAGTCTTGATATGCTTTTGGAAACTGAACATTCTCACATAAATGAAAATTAACTGCTTTAAATCACTACTAGTAAATTAAGAAAACAAAGCTGTGGCTCTTTGCTCAAAAATAAACCATGGGGTTTGTTCTTTTAAGTAGGGATAGAGAAGACAAACACATGCAAAATGAGAACAAGAGATCCACCTGCTATCAGTCAATTACTGTCTCTGTAGACATGGCAACCTCCGATACTGTTGCTGCAGCACAAACACATCATTACTTAAAATTTCTTATACGGGAAGCCCAGAGAAAATGCATGTTTCTCTGTTGGTGAACTCACACATGAACATGGGGCAGAAAGCAGTCGGGGTTTCTGAAAGGCGGCAAATGCTCAGCAGGTGCCCCAAGAGAGCCCAAGGTCCCCGCTGGGGCTCACTGGTCCGGCTCTGTTCCTCCTCAGCAGCCACTGTAAGAGCCTTCCAGGGAGATGCTGGTGGTCTTGGCACCACTCCTGGTGGACAACTGTCCACCTCACACCTGGCTCAGCCTTGGCTGAGGCTAAGTAATGAACAGGCCGACAAAATGAACCCAAGCCTCCCTCCCGAGGGAGGCTACTTTTGATCAGTGTTGAGCAACATATGCAGGCTTGAGCAGGGGGGCACGCAGGCAGTTCAGGAAAAAGCATGCGCTGGTGTAACTAAACTGCAGATTAAGCTGAATACTGCTGTTTCCTAAGCTCCAGATAAGGAGCCTTCTGGAGAGTATGAAAAAAATTAAAGAAAAAAAAGATCGGTAATTGTAATTTTACTTTTAAATTATTGTGAATCTAGGCTATATTAGAGCAGCATTTGTCCCAGTTTAAGATAGTGTATTTTTCAGCAAAGATTCTCATAAGGAATATGCTTCTCTAGTTAATGGTTTGTTTCTAATGTCTCTGAAACCATAACATTACCTGCTCAGCAAGTATTTACCAACAAATGAATGTCTGTGTGTCCCTCATGTTATCTCCTTACATAAAAATCATGATATTGGGATCATAACGTACTTAAAATCTCTTCAAACAAAATAATCCTAATTATTGAACTTCAGGACTGCAGCATCAGGGTTTAATTTCTTTTGAAACAAATGTTATCAGGGACTATTAAAGGTCTACTAAGAGGCCTGATTTCAGTGAAACATACAGAGGAATTTAGAGTTCTATTGTGTGACAGTAAAGAAATGACTAAAATCTATTTCTGTTACAGATCCAGATACAGTAGCTTTCATCCTGATCCAGAATAACTCCTGTGAGCTGGAATGTGAACTACAGACTCCTATAAAGCACACAAAACCCCATGAAATGCCCAGTCCCGAGTTGCTAAAAACTAAAGGAGTTCTGCCTTTAATAGAAGCAGGCCCCTTGTTTGCATAAAGAGCACCTTGTCAAACAGAATACAAATGCCAAGCTAGTACATTATAGCCACAAGCACAACAGCCCCCCTCTTTTTAACTAAGCAAATCCTAGAGAGAGCAGTTTTCCCCCAGAATCTTGGCATCAGTTACAAATTCAGTGAACTGATGTCTCAAAGTGTTCACGAAGGGTGCGGGAAATTTGCAGAGGGGCATGAGCTTTTCATTTCAAAGAGAAAGGAACTGTATGTTTTCATTATAAAAAATAAGAGTGTGAAAAAATCCTAAGCACACAATAGCTCTCTTTCAAGTATAAAGTTCAGAATTACATCTCCCAAGTTTCCTGTACATTAAAAGAAGAACACATAATAATGATCTAAAAATCCTTCACAAAAAACCAACAAGCAAGGATGAAGCAGTACTCGCCTGGGGGCCAATTGCCTCTCCAGCAGCGGTAAGGCTGTTACTAGGCTTGCAGTACCATTTGTTCCATTACACAATCTCCTGAAGCCTTTTACAGAGAGCTAAAACAACTGCCTGTACCAACACGACACATGGCTTTCCATCCCGACTCTTTGCTAATCCAGACGCTCCAACCATCTTTCTTTAAGATGCCATATGGTTGGCAGAAGCCTGTAGATCTAGCAGCACATCTGCTTGTATGTTACTTCTCCCCTCCAACTCCCCCCTCCACACCACAAAAGAGAGAGCAAATAATTATTTTACATGTAACCAATTAAACTGCATTTAAAGAGGACAGCGATTATTTAGCTCTAGATATTTTTAAAATATAGATTGTTGCAGAAGATCATTTGTCTCTCAGTGATTTGGGAAATACAGAGAAACAAAACAAAGAAATGAAAGGCACATGGGCAAAATGATCGCTGCATTTGAATTATTTAAATGACTGCCATTCAGACCTTATGCCCGAAGATTTATTTCCCACATTAGTGTGCCACTGAAGAAGGGACTGAATTTTCTCTCTGCTTTTGTCAGAGGTGAATCCGACAAGCAGACTAGGAAACTGTAATACACCAAACCATGCTTTGTTAAGCAAGCAGAGTGAGTCTGTATGCTAATGACTCTGCAGGAATATACTGACACACTGATTTTTTTGGTGTGATGAGCAAAGATTATTGACACCATAAAAATCCGGGTTGCACTGGCATGCAGGCATCCAGGTTATCTCTTTAGAATCCAGACGCCAAGGAAGACAGGCTGCAAAAATAATTTTGTTTGTGATGAGTTATCATTTGTCCATTTATGACATAATGGACTATAACAGAAAAGAAAATATACACTTTGGAGCCTGAAATTAAAAATAAAAAAATAGAACCTAGAAATTATAAATAAATGTTCCTATAAAACTCCCACTGACCACTCTGTGATGAATAACCATCTTAGTTAACGAAGGGCAGGCAGAGACAGAAATATATAAGGACAGACGGCACAATTTTGCAGTTCTGTCTGCTGACAATTTGCAGCACCTTTTGTTCAGAAACACTATTTCCTCAAACTTTTCCTGCATCACTAAAATAGGACATCAAAGAGATAAAAGATAACATTTCCACCTCAAATGCTGCTCACATGTATTGTTTGTGCAATTATCTGCGAAGCACTGTGGAGCATGGGTACATGCAGCACATGTGTCTGTTCTAGCAATTTTCCAGAAGAACAAAAACTAAACATGTATTTGCTCCAAACAGTCTCCCTGCACCAAGTCTCCATTGCAATGTGCACAGAACGTTCCTTTGCCTTCACAAAAACAGTTTTCCCTACAATATGGGAATGCTTGTGTTCAGCTACACAGTGAACAAATTGTTTTTCCCCTCAGCTATTTAGGAGCTAGAGTTCCTACACAAATGATGGCATCCTATCCTCACAGAAAGAGTCGACCAGTGTGGAAGGTTTGGTTGAAACCAGCATTTCTGAGGACAATACTAGGTTTCCAAGGTGTTTGTTTAAGGCTAGTGCTTTTCTTTCCCCTAGTACTCTCTGTCTCAAGGCTACTTAAAATTTCATCAGCATTGCTTTGAATAGTTTTATACAAAAACAAAATTTAAGAGATACTTTCTCCTCCAATAATTACATTTTTTCTCTTTTTTTCTTAAGAAAAAGATGACAGAAGTTCAAAACACACTTGTATTTCAAAATTTAAAATGTGGCAATGTATTCAATGACGTAGCAATTTAGCTCCGTTTAAATTTGATATGGCTTGATTTTCCAGTTATAATAAAGAACTATATAAAGGGTATTTACAGTAACAAGAAATATTTATAACTAGAGATTACGATTTCAGTTAGTTCTATGCATAATATTCGAAACTTACAAACTATGAAATTATGCCAATATATATATAATAAAATCAACAAAACCCCTCCCCAGACTCTTGAGTTAGTCTCTTCAGACCTTCTATGTTTCACACATAAATCTGATCCAATTAATCAATTTTCCTTTCAGGTATTAATGCCCAGGCTTGGCCCACTTGCCCCAATCCTAGAGGTCTGTGGGAGATGAGAGAGAAAATTATTTCCAATTATCTGATTGCACATATTCACTTCCTTTATTTTCCTAGAGGAGGAGTGTCTGTGTGTGTCTTTGCATTTTCCTGGAAGATTCTTAATAACTCAGTATCACTTAGGGTTGAAAAATGCCTATTTTATCCACTGTGTTGCTTTGGATAGCAAAGCAATAATCAACCCAGCAGGACATCTCCTGAACTGATCAGGTCAAAACCAATTGTCTGTGACCAGATTTGGTATGTCTGTGCACATCAGCTGTGACTGAAGGTCCAGAGGAGGGTGTGCCTGGAGAGCTGTCTCACAGACTCCCTTGCCCCATCCCAATCCCTCACCAGCAACATCCAGTGCCTCCCTCCTTTCAGTAAGAGTCCGTACAAACATCAGAAACAGAATCTCAGAAATAGAAGGCCTGGCTAACAGAAGTCCTTTGGACATGTGAAACATGTATTTTATTAAGCACTTCAGAATTTCAATTTACTTTTTAGGCAAAAAAGCATGGTTTTAGATTTAGATATGAGACAGAAAATTAACTTTGTATATGTGCTACGACTTCTTGTCCGACAACAGGTGAATAAAGGAACCATGTGTGAAGTCTTCACCAAGACCTGCTGCAAACTGACTTCTGCAGAAATAATGAAAATGATGCATACTTTCTTATTGCTTGCAGGCTAAGAAAAAAAAGAAATATATAGTTTATTCTCTTGACAAGCAAGGGAAAATTATGAAGGTGCACTGTATGTCAAAAGCTTCCCCCTTGACTGCAGAGTGTAACTGAACTGCTGCTTACCCACGGCCACCATGAATGATTTCCAGTAGAAAGTGCCAATAGGTTCACTGGATTGCAGTTTGGAACACTTAAGAAACAGGCTGGGTCTGATGAAGACTCCGCTACCATATCTTGATCAGATCTTTTTGGGTTTGTTTGGGAGGGGCTTTTTGTGGGGCATAGAGTGAGGTTTTTTAAAGTTTGCAAAGAAATAACAGTTCTTACTATATAGACTAATAATGATTATAAAAATAGGTTTAAAGCTTCCTGTATTCATGTTCTAGGTATACCTGAAATGTTTGATATAATAATTGTAAGTAATTTACCCAGTTTTATTGGACACTTCATTTGTACTTCTGTTGTGGAAGCAACAGAATTTCCACTGTGATGTATAGAAATGACAGAACACTTTTCCTCTTTTGATACAAAGAGAAACAGGGAATTGAATGCAAAACCCCTTCAATTTGAAAAGGACTACATGGGGAAAAGAGGATATTAGCAAGGGAATTGATTTCTTCATGAAATAACCACATGAACACTCCTAGACATCCATTATCAAAACAGAAAACATAGAATCACTACACTGAAAAATTACATCACTTCATACTAGCATTTTTAATTTTGTGGATCCTGTTTTAGTATCATTTCTAGTTCTTGATGGTGAATTCATGTACTTAATTTTAAGAATAAAATAAGAACATGTACCTCAAATGGAAAATAAATAATCAATTAGGTATCTGAAATACTTCAATTAACATTTTGACAAGTTTCATGGTATGCAAACTACTCTAACGTAATCAGTTTTTTATTAATTTAACTCCTTGAATAGAAGAAAGCAAATAGTTACAAAAATGTCCAAGATGCTCTGCAGTACTTAAGTTCCAAATTTCTACAAGTGTCAGCTCTGGAACCATTTTTCTGGCTCTTAAACTTTGCCTTCCTCATCTGACACACACAGATCCTGGAAGTATTCAGCCTCCACACTGCAGTTTGTAACACACCAAGTGCATGTGAACAATACATGCCCTGATGAATTATTTCTTATTCAATAATGACATGTATTTTACCATATACAACTATTGTGACCTATTACTGCAAGTTGCACTTGCATTTATTTCTACAGCTTTGATTTCTGAAATTTTACTTGCAATCTGATGTCTCTGCCACCACAGCATTACTATAATCAAAATTAATAGGCCAAGATAGCCTTCTAAAATTATACTCTGATCTGAAAGGTACATTTGATCATTTGGGGATCTCTCTTCAGATGCTGACAGGGAGACAAGTGAGCGGATGTAGAGAGAATCTGGATATATGGTTCACATATGGGCCTAACAAGAGCAATCTCTTCATATAAAGACCCTGCTTCTCATGCTAAGTCTACCTTGTTTTCTAATCTCAGCTGAAAGGAATGTTGGAATCTGGGACAGTTTTCCACATCAGAGTCTGTTATTTAACTGTCTGATGTCAGAATTATTGTGTTTTCACAAAACCTCTATAGTTTGGGGTTGTTGTTTTGCTGTATTTTGGGGGATGGGTCATTTAAGGCTACCAATGCTACACCCTCTTAGGAAATCTTATTCTTCTTGGTTATTTTTCCACCCAAAGCACCCTGAAATTCAGGTACCCCAACTGATACAAGATTTTTAATTTTTCAGATTTTTTTCAGTGTTATATTAGAACTATGATATTACCCCTGATTCAAGAAACGTGGTATTTGGTATTGCCAGGTACGGGATGTTTTTAAGCACGAGTCCTTCACCTGAGTCTAGATCCAAAAATACAGGGCCCAAGCACAATGCTACACTAGTTGTCATCTAGGGCTTCCTTTTGTACAGCACAGAATCCAGTACGTCAGCACAAGACAAAAGCACTGAGTAGGAAGAAGAAGGAAACAAATCTTGGTTGCTAAGTCAGCCTGTCATGTAGTAAATGTTTGTGTGAAGCCACACACCATATGACCCAAAGGCTCAGGAAGCTACAGCTAGGTTAAAAAAAGAGAACAGTACAAAGGAAATCCAGTTGCAAATATGCAGAAGGTAGGACATGGACCATCACCCATTGTGGGGAAACCTTTTACTTTACTCTGATCAACATACAGCTGTTCCTGAGGTACCTGAGGTACAAAACTTTGCTCAAATAGGTTTGGAAGAAAAATGCCAACATTCATTAATGCCTATAACTCATAACAAACAATAATTTCACAGCTTTATCTTAGAAGATGTTAGAAAAGATCAGTACTAAATCCACACAGCACAGAGATACCCTGAATCCAGCAATGTCAGGATCTGTAGCACAGCATGGGTAAAATTGAAACACGATGCTTGGACAAAAACAGCCATAGTTCCAAACTAAGTGCTGAGAAGTCTCAGTTGCAACAGCTCAAAGCATTTATAGGATCAGGAAATGACCAGAACTCATGTTTAATGGATTTAAATAACTGAGTAAAACCAAACACAGCGGCACCTCCAAGCTGTGCAATCCAAAGCAACAACTTAAGAAAAAAGCACTGGAACACAGAATAGAACATGTGAATGTGCGAGGTACTGTCTAAGATTACCTCAATTTAAGGGAAGTCCTCAGAAAAGGAGGTTAAAGGCAAAAGTTGCCTCTTAAGGCTGTGAAATTATTTTGCAGTTAAGTCATTACAGCAACAAAGGGGCTTGAAGGTTTGCAGGTACCTGAAAGTCACATGGTTCACAGACCATTCTTCATTTAGTTCCCCATGACCAAAAGAAATGAAAAATTCTTTTTAATTCAGGGTCCTAATTAGGGTGATAATTGGAAAAAATCCCAAACCATCACACTTGACAATAAGAACCTATGTGTTTACACCCAGACTCTTTTGTAGCATATTGTCAGGAGAAAACTAAGTAAACTGAACAAAGTATTCTACCTCACCTAGCTGGGGTCTGAACTTGATTCCATGTTTTGAATGAGTCCAAACCTTTTGAGGGAACTCGGCCAGCAATTCAGGCAAAGATTTCTTCAAAGGAAAAAAGAGGCTTGATTTTTTCCCCCCTTTTCTTTGTCCTCCTCTTTTCTTTTTAAATAAAAGCAACAGCTCCGATTTGTGAGCACAGTTTTGAAAGGAAGGCAGAAAACACCATTACAAATAGCAAGCAAAGCTTTCAGTTTATGAATCTACTAATTCATCCATGAAATATCCAGGTTGCCTTCATCATCATTTCCAAAACACCATATTATATAAGGTAACAATGGAATACTAGGCTGGTCTGTTTCCCATATTTTTAGTTGGCTCAGCTGGAAAGTGAATACAGGCTATTGCCCCAGGATGAGTGAATAATTTAACTCAAATGCAATTCTGCACAAAATTACTTTCACAACTGGAAAAAAAAAAAGACCAAAAAAAAGCATGGCTAGTCAGACTTGTTAAACATAAGAAATTGAGTTACCCATCTACCACCACCCCCTCCGCCCCCCCCTCTAAACTAGTATAATTCACAAAGTTTAATTCACAGTGTTGCTGTTAAATCAGGGAGGTATAAATCTTGACATCAAAACACTAAGCCTTTCTGTGCTAGAGAGGAAATTGCCCCTACACAAAGTGTCAAGTACAAAACTTAGGCATTGCATCTCAGACAGTTCTGCACTGGCCTGGTTGAAATCTCTGCTCAGGAATAAAATTTATGCTGAAATAGATGCAAGACAAAATCCCCAAATTGTAGACCGATAATTTAGAAGAGGTCTGTTGCATGTGGAAATGGTTTTGATCTTCAGATCATAAACTCCTGGAGGCACAGATCTTCTTTAATTACATGACTACAAAGCACCATGTGTTTCCATTATGCTATTTAAATAATAGATTTAATTTGAATTTACATTTGTTGATGTAAACATTACTGACTGTAACATTACCCTGCAATCTGATGCAGAAAGTCACTGAAGTATTAGAAAAAAATTCCTTCCCAAAAAGATCACAAAGGAAAGAATCCTCAACTGTGCTATTTGAAAATATGAATAGAAATTAGCTAAACAGAACAGAATAAATTTTAGTGGAACAGAAATTTTAGGATGATATTTTTCACACAAACAACACTAACATCTCAAGTAATTCTGATATTTAATTCTGCTCTACAGTTATCTGTTGTTTATGGGACCAAATGAATTCAGATGTTTCCAGCAACCAAAGTTCCACTGATTATTAAAAGGAAAGAAAGTAGCATGGGAAGGATCACTCATTTATCTTGCAACACTGCTTTAACCAAAGTGCAACTGGGGGACTCTGCTAATGAATTTAACTATCAGGATGCTAATCAGTTCTGTTTTTTACCAAAATTAATTTAACCTCTGTTTTTGCATAAATAGTTCCTGTTGTTTAAAACATTGGGGCTGCTTCTGTACATTGGGGGGAGCTCAAATGGAATAGGGTGTGCTGGGTCCAGAGACAATTCAGTGAAGAGCAGCTCAGAGGGAAGCATTTGAACAGTAATACAGGGTAAGCTTTTCCCTTGCACTGTTAATAGAAAAAAAAACAAAACCAAAATACCCTACCCAAAAAACCAGAGCTCACTATTGCTGTATGAAAAGGATTTTAGTTTTGTATAAATGACCTGCAAGCACTTCTAACAGATGCTATAATTGTCCATTTGAGAGAACCTAGGCTAAAAGATGAAAAGCATCTACATACCATAAAGATGGAATGTACTGGTAGGTTTATGCCATGATGCTATTAAAAAAATTACTTGCGAATTGTTCAACTTGCAGATTATATCTAATCATAATATCAGCATTAATTATAACAACAAATAAGTCTAAAATTTGCCAAAACAGGGGCAGTTGAAAGTGGGAGCAGACAGTAAGATAGAGAAAAAGTAATAATATCCTGTAAAGATTGTACTGGCTTTCAGTTCTGAATATGTAACTCACAAGGCAACTGAGCAAACAAGTAAATTGCATGAAAAATTTTGAATTTGTTTTTGTTCACTGTGTACGTCCACAATACATATTTTTTCAGAAGATCCAGAAATCATCAGAACTTTTCCAGAAAATAATCCTTCCACATGTACTGTCGGAATACCTAAAATTACCTTAAACATAAGAAAAACATCAAATGGTAAAAGGAAAAGAATACAAAACAGCACTGTAAGAATATTTTCTGTATTTTGTCTTTGAAGTTTTTATTTTTTTCCATGTTACATGATGATTTTTTTGTTTGGTAGCATGTGAGCCCTCTAACTCATTCTTTCTTTTCCTCTTGTCCTTACACTAACCTGCAGAAGCAATGAGTAGAAATATAAGGCCTTCTGTCTGATCTAAAAACTCAGACAGAAAAAAAATAATCCTGAATGTAAGTAAAAAGATGATGGGCAGACAAAAATCAAATAAGTATTTAAGTGCTAGGTTTGAAAAAAGACCCTTATTAGATCCAGATCACCATAAACAGTCCCAGCAGTGGAGGAACATTCAACACAGCAGATGAAGGATCAACAGGAATTCACATAATCTTGGGGTTTTGATCACATCTTTAACAAATGCACGTACTTACGGCAAGGTACTCTGGAATGCAAAAATTTAATTTAACAAATATGAGAAAAGCATAATATTGACAACTTTCTTAATACTTTGCACATTGCAAGGACAGTCACTGTAACTTGTTTTGCTCTTGATGCTGTTCACTTCTCCATCCCCAAATCTCAACTGTGCAACTCCCTAAGACGGTAAAACTCTTTGTAACAACCTGATTTTCTTCACCTGCTTGAAGTTTTGAAATCATGTTCAGAAAAAAATGCAGTGAATCTGTCAAAATTGTTATGCATGAGGGTACAGGCCCCCCACTTCAACTTACAGCAGCTACCTAAATGATTTTAACAGGAACTGACCATTTCCAATATGTAACAGGCAAATCTCTCCTTTTGGACAGTGGGGAAAAAACTAGCTAGAGTTTCTTGAAAAACTACATTGGTAAATGTACATGTTCCATCAGATGTGTGTTATAAAAACTGGATGACCAAGCCATAGGCACTATTTTTAAAATACCAGGTCAGACATTAACAGGACTTTAGTGATTATCACAATATATTTACCATAAAAGCAATTGTTCTAAGACCTAGTAGCTGGATGTTTACTGCAATACTTTGGTGACCTCAGAGAGGTCAACACAACTACTTTTTCAGTCAGAGGGTAAGGGGCCTTTACATTTGATGGAGTCATTGAAGAACTGGGCTTCCATTAAAAATAATGGAGGCCTTCTTCATTTAAACTGATACATGAAGGTACCAGTTCTGGTGCAGTAGGTGTGTTATCAGCTCCTGGATTAGTTACAGGAGTAACAATCAACATTCAGTCTCACAGATTACAGCATCATTATTTATGTTCATATTACAGAAAAAAAACTAAAAACAGTATTTTGAAATCTTTGGATATTTCAATTTAGTGTCTGTAGAGAAATTCTTACATTTGTGTTAATATGGAGGAGGGATGCTGTTTTGATCCTTGCCACAGACTATTGATTTTACACATATTTACATGAAAACTACTGTGTGAACTTTTTGTGTTGCAGTACCTTTCTTAGTAACAATAAAAAAGACACTGTTTCTTTTGATACAGTTTAAAAACAGTTTTGTAAATACAGAAGCAGCTAGTGACTTAACATTCCTTTTTCCCCTTTCTCTACCTCGGTACAGAACACTGAAATCAGTATTTCAGTAGTGAATTCCAAAAAGTGCTTTTCCTCAATGGAACTTTATGCTCAAAACATTTAGATCAATTTTATATTGAGATAATTTCATTGTCCACTACCATTAAGTTCATCATCTGCTGCTTTTTTCGTCAACAAGAGGATCTTCTAGGTTAGGACAAGCATGGCTTTGTTCACCTTTGCCTAAGGCAATACAGATTTGTAAGCACAAGCCTTCAAGAACTAACTTCCACAGAATACGTAACTATCCCAAATACAAATCATGGCTAACCTAGAAACTGCTTCCAAGATTCTCCTACAATAGGCTTACAAGCATTTACCAGTCATAATCTTTCTCTGAGATGGACCACATAGAACACAGTAACACAGAGAAAGGAAAACATGTCCAAGAAGTAGTGGTCAAAGCCCTTCTCCTACTAGAGGTGCCATAGGACTTAGAACACTTCAGTAGAATACAGGATTTTTTTCAAAAGGGTTTTGCCTGAAAGACTTTCAAATATTGTAGATTGCACTGTTCTCATTTTATCTGAGTCAAGCAGACATTACTGTAACTCGGCTCTTCTCTTCCAGGAAACCTGGAATTTCAAACACAATCCCTGGATAACTGACCATCAATCCATTTTAGAACAACAAACTCAATGAAGATATCTGTACTCAGCTTTAATATACATCTTTCCGTGTCAATCACAACTGCAAAGAGTAAGAGGTGTAATGACTTTTGCCTCATTGTGATCGTTATGGTGTCCTTTTATTTTCAGAGACAGTGCCACATACAGAAATGATGGATTTAATTTCCAAGTTGTATTATCTCACATAATTATCTACTCCTTACAAAATGAGCAAAGAACTATGCCTTGGTCAGAAAGTTCAACAGAGTGCTATCACAAATAATTGCCTGCTATGATTACCCTTTCTGACATGAAGTTTGGACTTCAAGTCCTATTCTAATTCAGTGGCTTCTATTCACTACCAATTCCTCTGCACCCAGCAATGTCAAGAGGTCAACAATTAAATTAATTCAGAATACACCATGAATGTAAGAGTGACCCTATATTATATCTTCATTTTTTCCCTTTGATCATCCCTTTGACTGCATTTCAGTAAATTATCCATGTAGTTTTTATTTTGACAGCTCTCTTTACAGCAGTAAAACAAAATGTGTGCATTGCAAATGGCAAAGATTCAAATTTCAGCTATGTTTATCCAAAATAGCACTGAACTGCTTCTGTACTTATGCTATACTGCCTACAGCCTTACGGAAGGGGAGACAGATGGGATGAATTTAGCAGGGAAACAGCTGTGGCTTGAAGAAGAGACAAGCAAAAGTTTTGCTATCAGGCTTCATTATGTATCAAGGTACCAGTAAAATGTGTATCCGTAAGGCAGCCAAAAAAGTGTTTTTCATTTGACTAGTGATAATTACCTTTTCTCAACAGCTGACAATGTTCTAAGCACCATTAAATAGGTATAATAATTAAGCAATAAGATAAGACAGGCAGTGCCTTGCTGGGGATTATTGCTTGCCTCGGGTGTGTTGTGAGGCACAAGGCTGAAGGGTGAGTGACTTCAGCCACCCGAGAAATGTAATAATCCCTCAGAAATGCACTGCCTAGAGTGTCTTCTTGCTATTAAAAATGGAAATTCAAAAAGGACAAAATGCTAGACACATTTCCTGTGGATTTTATTGACGTAGGTTAACATTACAGGAAGTCGATGCAGAAACTCCATTTAAGCCCAGCCTAAGAAAGTCCTTTCCCAAGGACACATATGCCTCTGCTCAGCTTGTTTGGGCATTTTATTCATAAAAATTATTTGAGAAGCACAAGTATTTGCATCATCTAACACATGCATGACAAGGCACAAAAGATTGTAACAGCCTTTACAATGGTAAAAGCTACAGTGTTTTTGTGTGCTCCCAAACATTTTTTCTGCGCAATTGTCTACGTTTGGTATCAATTTACAGACAATTTTTTTTTTAGTTCTGAAATTGTGTGTATCTATATATACACATATGTATTTTTTAATATATATATAAAAGGTCAGCCACTCAAATGATCAAAGCATTAGGGAAAAAAGCCAAACAACAACCCGAGAACACCCCAAGACCTTTTTAGACTACATGCAAGTCACATAGCTAAAACTAAGGCTATATCCCTGGTAGTGTGGGAAGTGCTACTGCAGCACTCAAAAAAATTACACTGCTTTACATAAGCCGAGAAAAGTTTACTGTCATTTCAGCCATGCCACTGAGGCAACATTTTGAAACTGGAGACCTGAAACTGTTTAGCAGCCCTGACTTGAATCAAATCAGAATTCTAAAGATCATTCAGGATGAGGTCCCAAGTAATGAGATATGTTTGGGACAAGGATCCACTTCCATCTGTATAACTGAAGGCGGAATCTGGGTCTCTGAAGTTAAAAAGAACTTTAAAAAAGTTAAAAATGTCCTTTCCCCTTTCTTCTCCTCCATACATGACTTTACAGTTCACAAAGAACAAGTTACACACAGAATAATCTTATTATCCTTTTCCATTTCTTTTGTATTTTCCATCATCACTACTTTATTCCAGAACCAACCTGAGAAGCCCTGCTGAGAAGCACACACAGCACTGTCTGGAGTACCCTAGAAATACGGATGCTAAGTAGGTCTTATCATACTAGTCTTCCTTATAGACACTTCCATAATCTCTCTTTCACTAAAACCTTTTCCAGTAGCAGTTGAGGGATAACACATTTAAGACCACATTTCTAGAAACTAGCCCAATGCCTGTTACTATTCAACTACTACCAATTAGCAGTATCACAAGGCTTAATAAACACACTTATTTTTTAGCATTTAATTTCTTTTAGGATGGCAATTTTTTTAGAGTGCATTCAGAAACTGATAATGAATATGACTGGAGCTCTGGAAGTTTAAGTCAGAAAAGAATAGGCCAAATATATTAGTTCGATCTGTGTTTCATCGGAAAAAAACACTGGAAAAAATTGGTCCCTGGTCTCATAATGCATAAACTAAGCACTTAGTGAAAGATGGAAACAAACAGCATGACAAGAAAATATCCCACCTTCAAGTGCAACACTGGCATGGAACTAGTGGCACTAGAGACATCAAGGCTAAACAGATTTAAGAACTAAAGGCTAAAGAGATTTAAGAATAGGTTAGATTTATATATGGAAAATGAGAGTATCCACAGTTAGATTAACTTCCAGAGGAACAGTATTGGATCCTGCAGAAGCAATCAAAACACTGAAGTTATTGGGAAAAAGCAGTTTTCCAATGACCTTGCAAAACTCCATCACTTATGGCATTAAAACATAAATTATTATTAGTTTGTGTCTCCTTCTTTTAAAATAACCTTGAAAGCAGGTGAATAGATTTTGTTACAGAGCTGGTAAATTTTCATGACACACTTGAAAACCTCTTTAAATGTTACTCATCTGTCTTCATTTTCAGTTCTCCACTATATGGGAATGGAGGGTTTTAAATAGCCTTTGTCTGAACAATCTCAGACTCATACACAGCGATCAAAACTAGAAGGAAATCTGCTACCCTTTAAAGTAATTTGCCAAATGGGTTAATAGTTAAATTTTACTGTAATTGTGAGTTCACTGAAGGCGTAATAGGAAGATACCAATTACAGTCAAATATCCCAGCTAGGTATTTGCTGCTGAACTACTGCATAGTGGTAGTCTCACAGTGGCTATTTGAAAAGGGTTTGGGTGGTTTTTTTTGTTTGGTTGATCTTTTATGATTTTTCTGGCACATCACAAGAATATCACATAAATACAGTACAGAAAATGAACTTAAAAATACAGATGGAATATGATATGTAAGAAAGAAAAGAAGGTGAATATTACAGTCAGGGACTTCAACAATTTAATTTTTTAGATGGTCAAAAAAAATCAAAACTTGTTTGATGTTTCAGGAGGAACACAGTTAGGGCTGTCCTCCAGAGTTTATACTACATTGGAAAGGCTATTACCTTTTTGGAAAGGTAGAAAGCCTTGTTCTGTAATTCTGGGTACATTTGAGCAGGTAACTTAAATAAACTCAAGCTAACTTGAATGAACAAGACAGATATGCTTTTTGGTGCTTTCTCTTGCCATTAAACAGCTATGTTTTTATGCTCAAGACAGCAAAGGAGCACATTGACCCAGCTTGCTCACTTCTTATTTCACATCTCTGGGGAAAGTGGTGAGGAAGACTGGTCCATAAGTACCACCTTGGACCAGAGGTGTTACTACCAGGCACTGAAGGCAAAGTGTTTCAAAGAAGATATGCTGGTGGTGAAGGGATAAATTGGAGGATTAACACAATCATATCACTACCAGAAGCAAGCCCTATTAAAATTAAAACTCTTGCTGCTGTGTAGCAAATGCAAGAGAATAAAATGGGGTTCCCCTGGAAAACAATGGGTGCACTTCTGTCCAATTATGCACATCTTTTTCAGCGTCAGTTATGATCTGCATAGTGACAAGAATTTCTAGATCTTGCTGAATCCAGGAGAGTCTGGGATGAGCTGTCAAAGACATCACCTTTATCCACCTCCATTTTAGAGGAATCAAGAATGCTTCGTTAATGCTAAATTAACATTTAAATTTGAAAACCAACAACTGTGCTGACAACAGAAAGTAACAAGAACAGCCTGGAACCTTATGTTGTGCTGTTTTATATCACACATATTTCAGGGCTTTTTACATTCCTAGTAGACAAGAACACAAGCTTACTATTAGTGAGCTGTAGGCTTTGACTCAGTTCATGATGGCATGAATATGAACTATTCCTCTTTCTGTTTTGGAGAAGGCAGAATACATTGAAGTAGTAGGGTAGAAGATACTCTCAGAAGTGGACAATTACCAGACTCTTGCAGGGGGGGTGTAAGTCAGAGAGTTGGTAGCTGTTCAACACAGGAACAAGCAAACCTGGCTGTTTTCGCACCTAGCTTTTCTTTGAGACACAGACCTATACAACTTGCCCAGATACCACCTTCAACTTCCTCAAAAAATAAAATTGTGGTGGCCAGCAGTCTTGATATGCAAAGTGAACACAGACACTGTGACTTCCCCTCTACACCTTCTTCCTCGTATTGAGGGTATTGTTATGCAATTGAATCAAGTGCAGTATTAACTAACCCTTAGAAAAGGTAATTCAGCTAATTATCAGCCCATTAACATGACCTCAATGCAAAAAAAGGCTGCAACAAACTCAGAAATGAAAGAAATATATAAGGACATGAAGAGGTAATTGGAACATGAAAAACTGAAATGTAAGCTAGATCAAGCAGTTTTGGTCACGTGAACCCTAAACTCTTTGACAGTTCATTTTTTGATAAAGGAAATGCAATAAATCTTACCAACTTCAGCAAAACATTAAATATCATGCCCATCAGCAATTGTTAAGCTGTTGACAAGTAACTGACTAAACCAAAGAGCACAGCCAACAGGAACAATTGAAAGGGAAGAAGAATTCTCAGAAAATTTCTTCACATTTAAACAGATTTTGGAATATTTTGAATTATGACTCAGCACAAAAAAAGGAGAAGTGGGCTGATAAATTTAAGAGATGTTATCAGCTTCGAGAAAGTCTGGGATACTGCACAGAAAGAAATAGATGACTCAGAAGACTGAAACAGCAGGCATGGAATAAAAGTCTTACACTATATACTCAATGTGTTCTCAGTTCGTAGTAGAAGTCTCTGCTGGAAACTTGAATTTGCTTGGGAGAAAGAGGTCCTGGATGCACTTCTTAGTGCAGCTGTCAAAAAGGCAAATGTGACTGTAGGATTCATCAGTCTAGGAATTTCTAGTGAATATATCAATTCTATATATACAAATATATTCAAATGTCCCCATCCAAGACCCAAGACAGTTTTGACTGCCCATATTTTAAAAAGATCAACAATCAGTACACCAAGGTGATGAAGAGCTTATTGCAAAAAGAAGAACAAGAAGGAAGGCTTCACTTATAACCAGAAGTAGGACTGAATAGATACAGCCATTGTCTACAATTATTTGCATTACCAGTGCAGATTCTTTTGAAGAACTGCATGTCCCAGTTTTGGCTCAAAGACAAGTAGGTACAAACCAAACAGAGATTAATTCAGACCAAAAATAAGAAGGATCCCAATGAAAAGATTAGTGGAAACAGTTGTCCAAATTGGAACGGTGAGGCCTAATGTTTTATGCAGAGGAGCTCAATACATTCTCAAAGAAATATATGTGTATATAAACTATATATATAGGTACATATATTTTAGAGACACACACTTAGAAACAGATGAACACACTACTCTGTGACCTAGAATACATCTTACAGAACATTTATAAGTTCCCTAAATATCTCTCCGGAAATTGGGTAGGATTTTCCCCTCTGCTTCTTATTTGCTTCTTAAGGCTGAGACTTACTTGCACACAATTTCGCAGCATTTTATGAAAATCTTGTATTTCACTCTTTGTATACTTCAACTTTTTTTAACAACTAAGAAAGTTTTTGCTTTGTATGTCTACTGTTTAGGTTGTTGGGGAATAAATCCTTTAGAACAGGGTCTTATAAACTTATATAATTTATTAAATATTTTGAAAGGGAATATTATACATATAAAAGCATAAATAATAGATGTATTTATACCACACTATATACAGACATCTATTTAAACTGAGACAGGGAAAAAATAGTTGAAAAGATATCTAGTAAATGGTGAATGGCAGAGGAGTAGGGAGGGAGAGATTCTGAATATCCAATTTCTATTCCAGAGAATTTGAACTGAGAGCAAACACCCCAGTATTAAACCAAAGCCAAATACACATTCAGACTCTGACAGGATTTGCAACTCATATATGTGTGTACGTGCATACACATTAGCCATTAATTATTTCCTAATAGCACTTCTCTGGAGTATACATTTCTCAGTCTACAATATGAGTCTATTAAGTAGAAATAAAAAAATTAATAGTGACAACCCCAAGGTTTGGACAGAGCTGAGAGTTTTATCTGTCTGCACCGCAGTGCTGACACACGCTGACCACAAAGCCTTTTACAAACTCCTTGCATGAAGGGCTGCATAAACAATTATGTATCTCCAATTGCTACAGCCACCCTGTTACAGCAAAACCACGCCAAAGATACCTGGGTGAGAAAAATGATGACCAGGAAAAAGTGCAGCACACTGCTTCTTAGACATTGAGACATCTTTATATCTTAAAGTATGTATCTTAAAGTGAGTATCTTAAAGTGAGTATCTTTATATCTTTAATATCAAAGGTTCTATGGACACGTTAATCACTATTTTCAATTTAAAAATTCATGCATTTTAAACTAAAAAGCCACAATATAGTGCATTTTTAATCTATGATTGCATTGCAAAACAGATGTTTGTCTAATAAAATACAGAAACAATTACCTCACTGTCACTTTAAAAAAACATACTAATCTATCAGTAGAACGAGGAAGACAATGTATTTAACTGAGAATGAACTGGACTGGAAAAAAATAAAGGTCTTTCAGGTAATGACATAACCTAAGTTCTTCCATCCATCATTATTTCTTGCAAACACACATAGATACAAAAAAGTGCTAGAGTTTTAGGGAGAAAGTGTAAAATTTCAAATGTAACTTGATTGCTCCAGTTATCAAGAAATCATTTTAATAGCTGTTCTACTGAGGATTTGCCA
Source organism: Promerops cafer (assembly GCA_013398275.1). Taxonomy (NCBI): domain Eukaryota; kingdom Metazoa; phylum Chordata; class Aves; order Passeriformes; family Nectariniidae; genus Promerops; species Promerops cafer. Next base: position 962,766 of record VZSE01008388.1, read on the forward strand.
AGAAATCCAAGATCTCTATTCAGCAGTGTAACAGTCACAGCAAACTAGCTATTGTGATTTTACATAGCAGATATTTGAAAATGCTGGTGTATTCTCTCTAGATATGTCTCAATTCTCATAGATATGTGTTCTCTCAAGCATACATGATCTTGCATACAATACCACTTAGTAACAAAACAAAACTATTTAATGGTGGAAAAAAAGCCTTTAAAATCCTTGTCAAACTGAGCATCACATTTTCACTCGAGTGGTCTCTTTAAAGATCCACTTTAGCTACCCTTCCAGAAAAGCTTATCCATAAGAATCATACATTTGCCATAGGTAGAAAACAAATATAATTTGTCACATGTGCTATACAGACATTTCTGCACAGTTGCTGCACCACACTAGAATGTCTGAAGGGGAAGACACCCCAGGTAGTTGGCTGCAGACACATCTCAGCAACATGGCACGTAGTTACAATTTGACACATAGAGTCTTTATAAATCCAATGTCTATGAAGTCAAACAAATCTCCTTCTTATTTATAGTAACAGGCGAGAGCAGATCTCTGCCGTCTTGTTACACAGATGGTTGTAACATTTTTATAGTTAACTTACAACCACTGATGCCTAAGGAATAGACACACATCTGCCCCAAACAGCCAGTCCTGTAGGCTCTTCTTTTTAACTTTAGCTAGCAAAAATACAGTCGAAATACGTCTAACAGTGTCACCTCCAAAGAGGTACCACAACAAAAAGCCCCACACAAATTTGCAGTAAATGTATTATTATTGTTAATGTCATACAGATTGGACATTGATCGCACACATTACAGCAAAAATGACAGTAATAGAAACCGTAACCACAAGATCGGAGAGAAAATTCATAGCCCCAAATTCCATATGCTGAACTTAGGAAAAATGTATGGAAAGAAACTCATTAGAAGCTTCTAAATTTATGTTTTATTAAAAAGATTTTAAAGGAGCCTTTTATTTCATACAAACTACTGTCCAAATGCTATTTCTTTTTCTTTAACTGCTTGACAAAAAGTATAGGTGTGCCTGGCTCATCTTGTAAAAAGGAAAGAAATTGCCGAGGATTTTCTTCTCCTGCTTGAAGATACTATTATATGTTTGCTGTACTTCCACATATCACCTGAGTCTTCAACAGGAAATGTACACAGAAAAGAGCTAAGCTATATTTCATTAAATGCCTCCCATTTTAGACACTGGCTGTCCACAGAAGCAATCCTCTAAATAGCTGAGTTACAATCAAATGCTTGTTTTATGAGAAGAACCGGTGCAGAAAAGTACAGCCATAATTGAACCTTGTATATATAAGAGTTGCCAACTAAGTTCAGTGAAAGCTTGAATAGCCTGATGAAATCCTGACCCATGGCAGCTTGGGCAAATAATACTTATTCATAAATGTGTTCAAACAATAATAGATCTAGGCAGGTTCTTGTCTTTTTCTTCTTACTCTTCAAATTGGAAGAGAAAAGTGATACTAAGAAAGTGGATCTGCATTTACAGAACTGGTCTAACTACAGAGGTGAAAATGCATACCTGGGAATTCAGTTTGAAAACAGGTTAAGGAAGGAATGAACCAACTTTATGCAGTTACCCAATTCATCTGGCTTTGAATTTTCCTTCATCTGGAATCTATCCAAATTACGCAGAGTGGAACACCGAAAAAAAACCCCAGAAGATAGAAACCTTTTAGTTTTGCTTCTTATTCTTTTTATTCTTGGCTAGTTTCTATCTTTACAGCTGCCTTATAAGAAAATCTGTACTTTCTACTATCTGCTAATTTCTACTATGAGCACAAATCTAAAGAATAGGAATTTAAAGAAATTAATAAGACAGTTTGCTTTGAGGTTGAAAATTTATAAAAATGGACTCTGCTACATAACAGACAAGAATTTCTGCAAGATGCATATCCATGAAGTTTCACATGATGACCAACTCCACTTGGACTCTTAACATATCACCTTAGTCCTGCAAACTGTACATCTTTCAATTCAAGTTAGCCTCAGTAGCATGTGACAGCTGTATCATTTAGGATGGACATCTACTTCTTTTAATGCCATATTTCACTGAGTAAAAAAAGGGCTGGATATTTCCATTGCACTGAAAAGGCTGATTCCATATCGTTTTTAATGACAGCAACTTAAAGTAATCTCTTTCTTAGAAATTTGCTTATTGAATTTTGGACTATTTGCAGCACAAATTCACACAGAGATTGGAATGGCATTAAAACACTTATCTTGCTCAGTTTCAGGAGTGCGACTATTAAGATTGCCAAAACATTTCTGCTCCAAAAGAAATTCTGACTGATCAATTAGGTATTGCTTCTTCCATAAACAGTTATACCAGGGCCCATCATACTGTCCCTGGATAAAACAAGTATGGACAGTGATTTCTCCTCAAACAAATATCACAATACCTCATTATTAAAATGCAAATGTTAGGTTACAAGTTTAGACAAAATAATTTTAATACAAGAAATTTTCTGAAGATCCAGAACAACAACAGCTAGAAAATTAGGTCAGAATGCACTTTGTGGGACTGTGTTACAAAATGACCACTGCTATTTGTAGCTGCATACAAAGGAGAAACAAATGTGTTAAGAAGTAACCATCGTCAAACAGTATTTTCCTGTGATTGTTAGTATCTAAGTGATGGATGAAAATCTGAGGCAAAATACATTATTATTATTTGTTGTCCTGCTTTTACTAAATAGTATAGTCAGATCTCTATTTTCAAAATCAGAAGAGAAATTACTATTTTTATTTAGTGGAAATCCTTCAACATAAATATACGGAACTGGGAGATTGATTTGTTGGTGTAGTTATTCCCTCTGTTTTTCTTCACCTAGATTTGTAAACTTCATGACCAATTTACAGCATTTGGGAATTAATCCTGAAAATCTACTACAGTTTTCACATGGAAATTAAAATTAGATTACACTGATTTTTTAAAGCAGTTTAGAGTACCAGTCTTGTCACTTATTAGTTGGATTTTAAATTAATAGAGTGCAAGATGACAATTAAAAATATATTAAAAGAGCCATCTCTTAAAATGCTGGTAAAGTATATTGTTCATGTTTAAAACACCTGATAATCTCTGCATATTTGCATATTCTAAAATATTAAATAAGACAAATGCTATTACTGCCCTGTTTTCTCTGTTGTCTGCAAAACAGCAGCAGAAGGTAAGGCATTGCCTGCAGCATGACCACTCTGCTTTCAAACCACTTTTGTGTTCTGGATTAATGCTTTCAGTCTTTTCTATAATCATTGCTGCTGCAGCAGAGAATGAGCAACATTTTCCAGTAGATCTATCTTATTTATAAAAATAGATAGAGGAAAGGTTACCCTAAAAACTTGCAAAGCACTTGTAAATTCTACTAGATACTCAAAATTCTACAGAAGAGCAGCTAGGAGGAAAAAGAGGGGGAAGAATTTTTTCTCCTGAAAGTAACCTTGAATCCTCAGTCCTGCATATGGTAAGAATGCACCACAACTAAAGAAATCAAAAGGGAGGTAAGATAAATGGAAAGATTGTGTGGTTACTCAGATTAGGGACGCAGTTGCAGCATTTTGAATTTCTTTGTTCTGCGAGCTATAAATGATGATGACAATACAAGGTTACAGAAGAACAGGATGAGGTACAGACAGAAATCTGAAAGGGAAGAGGAAAGAAGCGGTTCTGGATGACTGAAATGAACACATGAAGTGCTTGCAAGAAAGAAGATTATAGACAGAGAATAAAGAGATGGCAGCAAAAAAAAAAATTAAAAATCAATACTTCAAAGAAATGAGCATACAGGACTGGCTGCTTTAATACACGCAAGCTCTGCTCCTCTCAGGTGGTCAATGACGAAAAAAAAGCAAACAATTTTTCCCAGTAAGGGCTGTCTAATAAAGTCCAAATGTCCAAATAAAGTTAAACTGCGTTTTGCCTTTGACTACTGACAAGAGGTAGCCTGGATGACTGGATTTGCAGAGTTGCCTCTCAGTCTCCTCTTTACTTCACCCTCTACCTCCACAAGCATGTCAAAACTCCCTCCAGTGCCTGTTACACTTAATGTGGAGTGGAAAACAGAACAAGAAAGCATAGATGAATTTCTGGAACCAAAAGGAAAAGAATCCACAGTGATCTTTGAGGAAGTCTAATCCATATCACAGCACAAGCCATTATCAGTCTAGATACTCTGGCCAGAACATTCAATTGATATTGGTGAAAATATTTCACACTAGTCTTGCTGCAGTTGCTCCCTGCTCATCCTTAAGATGTCACTGCTTCTCTAAAAGGCCACTGGTGCCTGGAAATTGTCAGTATTTCTCTGGTTACTATGATTTTCAGTAAGATTTGCCTGTTTATACAAGTTAAATGGTGGTAAACCCCAAACATACAACTATTACATGGCATAATGGAACCCACATCCGTACTCTACGTTCACATCACTGAATAACCTCCTCCCTCCTTCCTCCCCAGCTCCCCCCTCCCTTTTTTTTTTTTTTTAAATGGTAAGACTATTCATACAAGTTACAGCAGAGAACAGCCGAAGCAGCCCACACACATATGTACTAGGTTTAAATTCTTTGGAAGACTATGTTGTTCAAGCTTTCCTTTTATTTATCCAAAATGGCACAAGCAAAAGATGTTAAAAAAACCATCTTGACAGTATGGTTGGGGAGGGGGAAGGAGTGGTCATTTCATAAGGAAAGCATATTACCTTCACACAACCTCGTGTCATTTTTATGTTTACACAACACGACTGGTACAGTTGAGCATATCACATACTGACAGATTAACAGGACCTCCTACCTTGACTTCATTCTCTCATGCATTCTCCCATGCTGGATACACTGTTGGTCCAATTCATCATTCCGTTTCTGCATCTTCTCCAATCTGCCATGAAGATACTCTTTTTCCTGACTAAGCTGGTTGACTTCAGATCTACAGAAGTAAAACAAAGCAATGATGGTCGTTGTCAGATTTCATCCTGCAGCGTGCCACCAATATGTAGCTTCAGCATTTATAAAATTTCATACATTTATATGTAATGTATAAACAATCTATTACTAGAACTTACAGAAACAAAATGCTGTTTCAGATAATCTTAAGACAAAAGAATATAATACTGGTGGGTATCTTCTAAATATGCTACTGGCAATCACTCAGTTATAGGTTGGCTACGCTAATTTCAGCGTAATTTAAACAGGCATGCTATTTGGCATTATGCATCAATGTTAAATAAGATCAATAAATATAAATTCATACTTGTTAAGCAAGAATTTGGCTAACATTTTGAAAACACATTTCAACTTCTTTATTAGCAAAAGCTAACATTTAGTTTAAAAAAACAGCTAAAACCTTATTCAACCTTTACTCCGCTTTATAGGTTGAACTCTCAACAGTTCACAGGTTGAACTCTCAACAGTGGTAGTGTTTTAGAAACTTTAGTAACCTCCTATGTCTAAAATAACATCGCACAGATTAAAGAAAACATCAACAACATAACCCCCATAAACCACTCCCCCACAAAAAATACCCACATCCAACCAAAAACCCAAAGCCTCACTAAGAGGAAAATCAACAAAACTTTCAGAAACAAGGGATAGATCATACAGGCACACACTAATCTACATAAAACTCAGCACAGCCTTTAAGAATATTAGTCACTTCTAAGCAATTCTTATTCTTCACGGGTGAGCAGAGACACCAGATCCATGAATGACCTGGGACTGCTACTTGCTACATCTCTAACCATCAGCCCATGGAGAAACAGGCATGAGCTGTTTCTTAATATCAGGAAAAGACCTCAGATTAAATAGTGATAAAATATACATTATGCACTTGTACAATTTTAACTCTTTGGAAAAGGTTAATGAGAATATGTCAGAATCTGCTATACCATCAGAAAGTACGAATCAAAAGCAAGCAAATTTGATTTATGGCATCTGCCACTCCATATCTCAAGGTTAAAAAGCTTCAGATATATCTTTAAATCATAAACTTAAATATGCTGCAATTATAGCAGAAAGATACTTTACCTTCCTGGCTGTTACAGAATGCAACAACAACTGACATTCTGAAAAATACAACAAAGTGCAGGGAAGAAGAAATACTCCTCCTTCAAAAACATGTTGTTACATTGACAAGTCAAATCTAGAAATGACAACATGATCTTTTCATGTTTAAATAGAGAACAATGCATGGTATCATCTGTGAATCTAAAAGAACTTAGCAAAGGAAACTTTGGACCGAGACTGTATGTAATTGAATTTAGATTGAGAGTTACAGCTCCATTAAGGAAGATCACATACAAATACATCAGAATTCTGCTGATAGATTTGTACACCAAACTTCAGTGCACAGGAGTTTCCTGGATGGGTACATAATAGTGGGCAGGATATTATAGGAAGGTAGCAGAAACTGAATTTTTCTACCAATCATTTTAAAGAAATACTAGTAACTTAAATGTCAGCATTAACAAAGCATTGCCAGCTGGACCAACTGTTATCACACAATGTGAATGCAGTCTGTACTTGATACTGATACTGTAAGACAGACAACCAGTGGATAAAAGCAAAGGTTCACTGCAGAGCAGCTCAAAGAGACCTGACACGGGACTAAATTCAATTCTGTGTTCCGTTTTTGCCAGCAAAATTCAGCAACAGCATTTGCCATGTAGGAATACTGCAAATTATCACATTTGTAGGGTTTCCCAACTGGGACAACCTGTTTCTTTTTCCCTATTTATATGTGACTGTCTCATTCATAGAAACAGCAGAAGCAACTTTCGAGGTGATAAAATTCTCCAATTTTTACAAGGACTTATTAATCTCCATCACACTTGAAGGTGCCCAAAGTCTTTCTGAAAAGATCAAGTAATTCAAATCAACCAAAACAGTACTGAAAATGACAATTAATGAAACAAAAGTAAGTAATGAATTCATTAAAAACATGAGTATCATAATCTCCAGTCTCTAAAACAGAGCTCTAAATGCCTGAAGCTTTGAAGCATGTTATGAGTGTTGTCTTCTCCTAAAACATTGTTTGTAATTACAGTTAAGCAGAGAAAAAAAAAATAATTCTAATTATGACATAATTTACACAATGTCCTTTCCATTTAACTATCTAGGAGTCTCACCACCAAGACTCAAGTATTTAATACCACTGAAGTTTTGAATGACAGCACATATGAAGGACAGAATGGTTAGGTCCATGTTAAAAGGTTCACGTGTGTTGGCATTAAAGAGAGAATACCAGTCCAATACAATACTGCATACCAAGAGTCTTCCATCATCACTTGTCAACAATTCCCTCTGCATCTTTAAACAGCTTTCATCCACCTCAGTTTCCAAAGATTAAGATAAAACAGCTAATTCTATGTGATATTTAAGTAACTTCACACATTGTTGGGTTAAAAAAAAAAACAAAACCAACCAACCATAATTGTACAAACCTGATAACTGTACTGAATGCTGTAGCACATTTATACAGGAGTAGGAATTCCACCCAGCCAGAGGCAGGACCAATCCTGTGTAAATGCTTCTGAATGACTCTGCTCCCAAGGTATCACAGCAGGAAAAGAGAGGGGGAGAAGTGTCAAAGCACACAGTGCTGAACTTCAGAGATAGTTCACTCATAATGCCGGGGACAGAGGCAAATTAGAGAAACCTATGCACTAAACACTGTGTCTGATGGATCCTGCACAACTAAAAGACCCAGCAGGGATGTGCTGATGTTGCTTCACCAGAGCTACTCTGGGTTCAGCAGTCTGAGCAATAAGCTGCAGCGGACTCGGTAGAAACTGAAGCATGCCGGCATTTGGAGTGCCGCCATCAGAGCTGAACTCAGCAGGAAGGGGCACTTGTGCACACTCAGGCTGGCCCCACAAGTCAGGCAGTCACAGATCTGTGTGTGCTTCTGAATCTGATACACTCAAATGACCTGTTATTTTGAAACTACATAGAGCAAAGCTACAAAATCACATGAAAATGCAAAATGCATGCTTGTAATTGGATGCATAATAGATTTTGCCAACCCTCATTTACTTGTCACTATATCAAAAATAATTGATGGGGGCAGGAGCAACAACAGAAAAAAAAAAAAACCCTCTACACTTCTGGATCCTTTTAAATACTTCAACTTCTATTTAAAAACCACTTTAAGGTTTTATCTACCACCTTTGCTGGAAGAGTCTTGGAAAACACCCAAAGAGGTTAGCCTCCAAACCACTTAAATACTAAAGGCAAAAGAATGAGGAAATGTTAAATTAAATAGTCACAATTCAAAGTCAGTCTTAGGATATCTTTAGGATAAGCTGATTTTTGAACACTAAGGTGGCAATGTTGCCTTTACTCCTCTGAACTAGCTTTTGCATTTCAGTGCTTTTTAAATAGTGCCTTTTCCTGCTCTTAAAACCAATTGTTTACTTGCACAGAAATTAAATACACGCTCTAAAATATTTTCTGCTGATGCAGTATTGTTGCATCTAATTTTAATGACTGAACATTCAGACAGACTGTTCCCCATCTTCATACAGCTACCTTCAACAAACATTTCACTCCTGGTATTGAGTGCAACGACTGCAGTCAACCACACATGCAGAAAAATAGTTCAGCCGGGTATGTGTTCTTTACTTCAATTAAACTCACACAGTTGGATGCCTACTGTTGCCAAACCAGTAATATAATTTATACATTATAGTCCAAACAGTAAAACTACACTAAAAGTCATTTAACAATATTTATAACACCATAAAATACAGTGTTAAAATATATGAACTGCAATATGTACCAAAATTATAAAATTTGTTTCTCATCATCAGTGATTAAAACCAGGATCATTGCTCTAGCTTCAATACTCACAACCCTGGTGACAGATTAGAATTCAAATCTTAATGATCAATTTACAATTAACAAGATAGAAGTGAAACAAATTAAACCAACCATTATATATAACGAGACCCAATGGACTCCCATTGTTCCCCTTAATTACAAAACGCAAATCACAAATACACAGTGGGTAGTGTTAAGCATTAATCTACAACCTAGAAACTCAGACAGTGACAATCAGAGGAAAAAAAAGAACAAAACAAGAGAGAAACAGAGAAAAAAATCAACAAAGGACTATATTTTTAAACATGCCTATGCATACGAAAACCTTCACAGACACTATCTTCTTTCTGCACAGCTTGAGGGGTTTATAATTCGTCTGACATTGTCTTTCTGACGCCTTTCTGTGTAGGGACTAGCTCGAAAAATGGTTCCAGCTTACATATAAACACAAAAACTTTGGTTTAGATTTCTCAGAAAACCTGCATTAAATATAAAAATATATGTGCCATTCAGATGCATTCCACTGAAATTGTAGAAATATGTAGTTGTCACAGATAAACTTGAAATGTCTCTTATTACAAATGGGTACTTCCTATCAAACCAAATAAAGTTTAAATAAACTTACTATTGCATCTGTTATTAAAAGAGCTTGAGTGTTCCACCAGTTAAATAATGGTATTGGTAGAACACAGTTATTTCTTAACCCCATGGAAATTAAGGCATGAAGATTCTAGAACTACAGCAAGAAAATACACATCCAGGTCCAAAATCCAGTTTATGGTAAGGTCAAAAATATGGAAAAAAATGGAAAAATATTTTCTGTGAAAATAGGGCGTACTGCTGCTTTGTGATCTGCTTTCATTAATGTACATAAGAACTAAGTTATAAAATCTTCCCCAAATTATTGCTTTTTTCCAGAAGACAAAACGACAGTATTCTGTCCCAGAATGTGGTTTTTAAAATACATCCAGTGACAAAGAGCTGAAGATTGCCATTTGGAGAGGTGCTACCGAGAGATACATGCCGATCATGCATTTAGAACTTGGCTAAAATAATTTTCTGCATCTGATCTCCTGATCACATCACTTTGTGAAGCCATCTATATTAATCTGTCATTTTCCACCACCTCCAGTTCCACCTTGCTGTTCTCATTTTTACCTTTTTTTGTGTCTACCTATTTCTCTATCCCTGTTACTGACTGCAGCAGCTCCCACTCCAATGAAGGCAAGCTCAAGCTATTTTAGGACCACTTCTCAGAGCCACTTTCATGCAATCTTCCTTACAGTTTCTTGTGTAAAAAATACCACTTCCTGGAGATGCAAGAGGGCTCTTTTTCCCATTTTCAGGTCCTTGACATAGTCAGCTAATGCTGCTAGGTGGAGAAACACTTGGCAATCTCTAGTATTTATTTTCAGAGAATAATGTGTTTTCACAGTATGTTTTCTGTCTTTCCTTCATCCCTTACAGTTACTACTCTGTGACTGTGAGCTCTAGCAACAAAGTCTGTGTGCTTTTTTATTGCTGGAATAATAATATGATTTGAATCAATTTAGATTTTGCATTACTTTAGCAGAAGAGCTCTGCTTTTTCAGAGGAAAAATTCTGTTTGCTTCTCTCTCAAGTACCCCTCACAACATTTGCTCAGGAAGATTGCTTATAGCCCCTCAAGTTTCTCATTTCTTCCCCAAACACTCTGGATGGGATTCATCTCCCAACTTCAGCCACTTAACAGCTAGTCAACTTTATATTCAGTGGGAAGTAGGGTGGGCAGTGGAGGCAGTACCCATGGGGAACATCATATATTTTTTTTATTACAGACATGTGTGTATATATATATATGTATATACATACACACACACACATATATATATACATATATATATATATCTATATCTGTGTGTCTGTCTGTATGTGTGTGATCTACTTAAATCATTCCCCTTTGACCTCTAGGAATAGGGTGCTGGGGTAAATGAACTCTCTCCCTGAGTGAGTGTTGCCTCTTTTACATTACATCAAAAAGATTATTAAATTCACCCAGCAGAAGAACAATCCTGTCTTGAAAACCAATTATATCTTTGCTGAATCTTTTCCTTACTTCCCATCAGCCATGAGATGAATACTAGCCTTAATTACCACATTCACTTTGCATGTAATCCACAGAAGCTACAGAGTTCCAACTCTCCACTGAAGTCCAGTTTATCACTCGAAATATGAACCCCAAAAAAGTTTCAAAAGATACTATTTTTACACTTAAAAATATAAAATCAAATTATTTGCTGCTAAAGAACTAAAAAATTCACATTTTCTTTAGAAGATAGTTCTGTCACATAGAACTTCTGAATAGATACCTCCATAGCTTTGTATTTCTTTAAATCATTATTACTTCCCGGTGTTGCTCTCTTCCACAGTTTTTAATGGCTTTGAACGTAGATTTGCTATTGATTGATAAAAGCAGCAGTATAATCAGAGCATCAATAACAATTTTGATGACAATTATTTTATAGACTATATCCAGTGTGTAGTGTAGTACTGTGAAAAGATCTTAAATAAGTAAATAAAATGACAACAGTTTTGACATCATTGAATCTTTAGCATTTTTCCATATAACTTCAGATGAACTTGAATTGTAGCTTCTTAAGCAATTTTCTACCCTTAATATTAAGAATATGAACACAAGGAAGAAAATACTATGCAATTTTTACATTGTAATTGTCCAAGAAATTTGAATTAATAGTCAGAAACATAATCTTAAGGGTCATACATTATACTGAATTCTTAAGGGGCATATATTACATGGATATGATATGTAATATCTGGGACAAAACTAAAAATAATAAATATTAAAATACAAATAAATAAAGAAGCATGTCCTAGTAATAAAAGGGTCAGGTTAACAAAAATATACTAACCTGTATTTTTCTGACATTTGTTCCAACTTCTTTGCCAACACAAAACATTCTTCCTTTAATTTTGCTATGAATGTATTCTGGGAGGTCACCAATGAATCCAGTTCTTCTACTAGAAACCATAAAATTATGATACTATTAAAGTAAAATTACATAAATTTATAGGTAACATAGAAACAGTTTTATATAATCTTAATTTCTTTCTTCTAGTTCATTCTAGTTTTGAAATGGTTTTTAAACTTCAACTACTTGGACATCATCACTTACCAAATTAAGGCTCTATGTCAGAATTAGCTGAAGTGTTAAAGCAATGTTGCCACCGAATCTGGTCTTGTAAGAGAAGAATCACTGTGAAGACTAGATATCTAATCTGGTGGGCTTGCTTTTTAGCTAGAAGTTCACTGACATTTCTAGGAAGAATAAAATTGGCAAGCCATGCTTTAGCAGACTTTTGCTTGCTCAACTGGTGCAGAGGATACACCAGCAACCCAAATGCTCACACTGTAGACTCATTTCAGTATCTCCTTAAAACAGCAGTTCTTTTATTTACTGTGTCCTGAGCTTACCGTGAATAATGTAATTTTGTATTCTTAAATGATAGGATTTAGACTTCCTGCCCAGTGACAGTTGAAATAAAACCATTTTATAAAGTAATTTTCAGTTACTATCAGTTTGGACTGCGCCTAAACTCATGACCACGAATCCAGGTATCTTTATTCTTTCAAAGAGAAGATACTGAAAAATTATCTTTCTTGATTTCTGCTCTTAAATCAGTGAAAGCATGACCACTCTTACCCAAATTCCTTTTATGTGTGTAGGGTCATAACAAACAAGGTTTTCTTTATCTACATTATAAATGACTATAATTTTAAACTCCCTCTAATCCTACTAGAGATATATAAAAAACAGACCCAGATATAATATCGTTTCATTTTTGTATACTGGGACAATTTATGCACCAGGAGGATAAATTACATTTCTCTTGTGCAAAATCACACATGGTCATATGCAGATGTGCTGGCTAAAGGAGGAAAAAATTATTCTGAGAGCTTCTTTTCTTCTCCTACAGTGTAGACAGCAGCCATAATGTAGCTGTTTGCATTCCCTGAACACATGGAAAGGTCCTCTAGTACTGTGATAATACTAAAAAAGGTGGAAAATTGAATAGCAGATATAAACATGCCTGCTACCTTATTTATTATCCAACACCCCTGATAATTAATATATGTTTTATAGTTTTCCTGAAAGTATTGCATGACTAGTGGGTAAATATGGTATTTTGTTAAACACATAAGTATATCATGTTCTTTAAGAGCTGAAGCTCCTCCTCCTTTCCATCCTCACGGGTTGCAGATTTCATCTCTTAAAAATTCCTTTTTTTTTGTTTATTTATAATATGCACCTCTATTAATGTTGTTGGCATAGTACTTCACAATACAAAAAGCTCTTTTTTGTTTGTTTGGAAAACCCATTTTACTTCCAGATTAAAGTTAGATGTTATTGATGGGCTAAGTCAATGCAATGAAGTCTCCTATTATGAGAACCTGAAGTATGCAAGGGATTAAACATCTTTCTTCTAGATTGAGGATGTGGGGGAGGCACATGGTAATGCTAAAAATGTTTGAGGCTGCAAAGATTAAATAAAGGAACATATCAATTTGGAGCCAGTGAATTACATCCAGCTGCGACAGTGAATTAAGAACCGATTAATGGCTAAAGCTTTTCTCCAGTTTGGATGCCGAAGCAAACTCATTAAGCTTTTAGAGTAGCTATAATGTGTGTACTGTGGGAACTGTTCAATGCTATTCAGGAGACTTTAACTGTAAGCTCAGAGCATTTCCCGCAGAGCTTCTGATGCTATTTTCTTTATATAACATGTGTGCCTGAAAATCCAGCCAAAAACAAGCCCTTTGTTTTTCTACTTTGTTGTGGTCTCTCTCAGCTTTACGTTTCTTGAACACAGGTAAATAAACTCATAATCCAGATGGTGCAGCAGATGTGAGAGCAGCACTCTGAAATCAACAGACAGTGGGCAATACTTTCCATTTTCTCTTTTAAACGCTAACTAATATGTAATTCGGAATCTCCGGTGTAGTTAGCATCTGCTCCCTTCGGCCAGCCAAAGGTTACAGGTGTTCCTGATGTCATTTCACAGTAAGGCGTGGGCCTGGCTTGTGAGTGAGTGCCCAGGCTCTAATCTTTCCCTACCACCTACCAGTTTTCTCATGCTGGGCCTCCATTTGCTGCATCTTCTGTGTCAGCTCCTGCTCTCTTTGCTGGGCCTGAAGGGCTCGGGCCTTTGCTTCATTGCTAATGCTGTGCTGAATGTTCTCTTTCTCCAATCTATAAAAAAAACAAATAGGAAATAAAGAAAAATAAAAATCATATAGTGAAGAGGCTAAATTAAAAGGGTAAAGCAGAACACTCAAATAATAATAACAAAAATCTGGCCAAGCTTTTCACATTGAATATTCTCCTCCCACTTCAGGTTATACAAACTGACCTTTCTCTTACAATGTCAAACATTCTCCAGTGACTAGCAGAAAATGGATAAAAAGTATGATCTATTTCCTGAGAGAAAATTGGCCCTTCAGACAAAAATAGGATTTTATTTTTAAAAATTTTAATCACAACCTCTTTTTATAAGGAAGCTTACCAACATTCCCTTTGCACTGCACATATTATTTGCATTTTCTTTTAAATGCTATTTGGTTAATTCTGCAATGAAGCTTAGGGACCTGACCCTGAGATGGACTGGTTCCCAGTGAATCAGCAGGAGATAAGTCAATGGGAGCGATTGCCACAGTGCTCGTGATACAGCTACTCTGAAAGCTTAATGAGTTTTCTTGAGCAACCAAACAAGTTTTAACTATTAATTTATGTAAATAGGAGATGAATACATCCATTACAATAGAGTAGACTGCTAGCACCACACAGGCCCAGCTCCTTGTGGTTCTGCTCACTGGGGGGCTGTAAAGGAAGGTCTAAAGCCCAGTACTATTATTGAAGTATGCAGGCAAGAGAGCAATTTACTTGACCAGATACGCAAGATGGGGCAATCCACTCCTGAGGCAAAACAAATGCTAGACTACCACACTCCACTGAAGCATTTTATTTAATGCAAGCCAAGCAAAAAGAGCATGGAAAAATAAAACCCCAAAAAGATATATGCATATAAATTAGAAAAGATCCTGAACTGTGAATTCAGACCTAAACTTTCCCAAAGGTCGTGAATATTTATCTGGTGCACATTGGGATCCACATTTAAAACGTCAGTGAGTTCACAAGGATTGATTTCTAGATTTCAAATGACGTGAGCAAACACCTTTCTACTGAAATGACATTTAATAGCTTGGGATAGGCTTCAAAAAAGTCTTAGAAACATGTTTTATTCTAGCGATATTACCTATTTCAGAGGACTACAAAACAGAACACGGGCACAGATCATGTAAGGATAAAGCCACATCTCATGTGGTTGCTGCACTTAACCTTTGGATTGGTGCCTAATAACCCATCCGAGATATTGCAATATCTCAGCATGACACACACAATGTTAAATCTCCTCTCTCAAATTTACCCCAAAGCAATACAAATGGTGGGTCACATTACACTAATTCCTGGTCCTGATGTTTCAAGCCCTACCTTAGGCAAAACTCCCTTGGAAATCACAGGCAGCTTCTTCTGAGGTAAGACAGCAAATACATTTAGATAGCAAAAATATTAGAGCGTTAAGGAAACAAAGCACACTTTTAAAGGAAATTTCATATATTGAATAGCACATCACTCTCAGAATTGCTTTGTAATCATATTGGGGCTATCCTAAGGAGTGATGCTCCCATCATTTTTTCAGTGTAAGCTTCAAATATGGAAACTATTACTAAGAATATTTTTCCCATATTTGCTGGAAACCAGTCTGTGCAAATCTCTTTATTTTACAAATGGTTTTTTTCTTCAGAAAGTTGTTATAAGCACCGGATTGCTCAAAAAACTAAAGGAAAAGCAAGCCACCAGCACCTCTCACATTCCTCTGACACTTTCAGCTAAAGAAAGTGTCAGTAGCAAAGTATTTTATTTAATAATTCTCATG
This sequence comes from Promerops cafer, assembly GCA_013398275.1. Lineage (NCBI taxonomy): Eukaryota > Metazoa > Chordata > Aves > Passeriformes > Nectariniidae > Promerops > Promerops cafer. The sequence goes on from VZSE01008388.1 coordinate 978,593, forward strand.
TGAGATGGCTGTGTGCAGTTGGGTGCTGTGCAGTCATCTGGCACACAGCTGGCTGGCTGGCCTTCTGCTGGGGGTAACCTTCAGCGTGCAGCAAGCTGCATAGCTCAATCTACCAAGGCAAACCTGTGAAGGTCCATTCCTCATCGCTAGGGCCCCTCCTGATGAACTCATGATAACCAGCAAGTTCAAAATAAATGGAGAATCTACTGCCACCAGAAACACTCTCCTGTGTAGGGGACCCATCCAAAAGAGCCACTCACTTGTGTCACTTACAGCATAGAGCAAGCTAGCAGGAGCTCCAAAATCATGGATGTGCGGTGAGTGCCCTACGGCTGAAGTGTGTATGGAGTGGCTGAAGATTAATTTATACAGTGGATAAAAGCTCAGTTGTAAAACTAGGAAAACACAAATAATTTTTACAAAGCAGAGCAGCTTCTTAGAACTTAGAAGATTTTGGAATTAAAACACATCCAATGTCACACAGAGCAATATCTGAGGTGCTTAGAACTGCTCAGGAGCAAAAAAATATCCTGGAGCCAAATCTATCTAAATGGAGTGGCAAGTCCTTCATCCACACCTTGAGTTGAACCTGCTCTCTAAGTTCAACCTTCCTGCCCTCCAACTGAAAATTTCTCCAACACATATATGGAGAAAAAAAGAAAGAAAGTATAAAATATGCAGAAGGCAGCCCAAGAGATTTCAGGATCTATTGGTAATTTTCCTGCTAAAACCAACAAATACCAGAGGAGGTCTAGAAGCTTTGACGCTGTCTGTCCAATTGCAATTTCTTAAATCACACATGAATTGTGAATTCTTTCACAATTCAGAGTAAATCTATGGACTGTAGACAAAAGGAAACAGTCCTTAGTCCCTTCAGCATTAGTGAGAAGCCAGAAGTCTCCTCCTATAAACACTTCAGAATTTCTTACATTCACTGATGGAAAGCACAGAGACAATGTAAAGCGAAGCTACAACTGACTAATTTTGATGACACAGGTAATATCTGAACCAGAAATGGCAGCTAAAGATTAATTGTTCCAGAACTTTTAAAAACTTAATCTACAGATGTCAAAAATAGGAGATGAGTGGTTAAAGTGCACCAGCCTGTTCTCTACTCCAATTTAAACATTAGCTTTACTGAGTGCAAAACACTAAACATACTAAAATGCACATCTGATTGGTCACAACACTGATCAGTTCTACTAAAGCAGACACATTGAACTCATGGAAACTTCCACTTCTGTGCAATAAAGTCAGAAGCAACCAAAGACTCAGTTGTGAAGAAAGCTCAAGCTCTTCTTGAACCCCGTTCTGAAGCACAGGTTTTCCACAGTGATTTTAGTTCTAAACGCCTGTTTTAAGCCTGCATTGTGGCTGTCAAGAGCCACAGTTAACTCAATTAACTAGTCTGCATATCTCAATGAACTTGATATTGGTTTGCAGTGCATGCAAATTATGCTTTAAAATATTCTTGACAAAACAAAAGGCACTGTGAACTGTAGCTTATAGCACAGGAAGAAGAAAATTGCCATTTCTGGCAAACTTTAAAAAAATCCTTGCTGCAACTGAAGTGAAAATTCACTTTGATCTCAAAGCTAATATAAAAGTACGCTGACTGAATTTGAGCCATCAAATTTAATTAAAAAACCAAATAAACCCCCATACCAAAATAACCCCCCAAATCAAAACACCTTTCTCACCACTAACAAACAAAAACTGGATCATAGATCCATTTACGGGAGAAGTCCACCCTCTGGCATAGGGTTTAGCAATAAAGAAAAAGAAAGTATGTAAAGACATAAAAGTCATATTTGACATAACTAAAAGCTCATCTATTTTTGACTAGAAAAAAAAACAGAACTTAGACTGAAAAAAGTTTGAATTTCACTACACAGTTCAATAGTATGTATTTCTGAAGTAGTCTTTTCAGTTTGGTAACAGTAAAAAAATGGAAAAATAAAAAAAGCAGGATGATTCTTAATGTAAAATTAGGCCTCTGACTGGAGGTTGCCAGTATATCTTCTGGCAAAGCAACTACAATTTGATGCAACCATGTTTCCTATATTGACTATTTGATTTTTCCATGAGATCAACATGTGGCATTTTTAAAAAAGCTAATGGATCCATTAGTAAGGACTATGAACTTAACTGGACAAATTAAAATACTCTAGCAATTATCTCAGTTCAGTGATACACAAGAGATTATCATAGCATTGTCATCTTAATTTCATATTAATTACAGTTCAAAATATAACTATAAAGCATTTTAGCTTTCACAAATACTTACTTTAACCTGAACTTCATAAATCATTAAGGCGTAGTGTTCCAAATGTTTGAGCTATCTGAACTAACACTGCACCTACACTCAGGCAGCAGGAGGACCAGTCAAGCCTAACACTGGTGCTTTTACCACATGCATCAGTGGTGAACAGACCTCTTTCCTAGATAACATGTAGCCAAGTGGGCCAGCACTGTGAGCACTGCACAACAAATTACCTCAGAAGAGAGAAAGGACTCAGCTGAAGGCCCCCGTAGCTCTTTCAGAAGAAATGAGCTTTCTCTCCCAGTATTTTTGAAAATAAATGTATAGCACAAGATTCTTTACCAAACTGGAACAGTTCTGAGGAGTTACCCAAGCATTTTATTCCCAGTATCTTTAGTAAAATCTGGCATGAAGTCACTCAAATCAATTAAAACACTTGAAAGTAGGACTTTGAAGACTACATACTACTACTTAAAGACCAAAAACTTTGGGTACAAAGGGTCAGCAGTGTTTTATGCAGTCTGCTTTGCAAACTTACCACAATACAGGTCTAGTGGACTGTCCATTACAAGCAGCTTTCTGAATCACCTTCTCATAGGCTATTTTATCTTATTATTTCAGCTGCAAGTGTCAAAGGAAGAATGGAAAATCAGAGCATATCCTTGCTCTTCTCTCAGGGTATAGGAGGAAAAAACTCAACCAGCCAAACCACACATTCATGATAAAAAGAAAAAAACCGTATAAAATCTGGAAAAAGATGTCACAATACCTGACTTATTCTCTAAGGGGAAACACGAAAAAAATTTTTGCTATCTCTAACTTTATTACCAGACACTATTCAAAACTCACAATGATAAAGTATACAGAATTAGATCACACTTCACAAACTTCTTTCCCCTGTATTTTTTATGTATCTCTGTATGTATGTCATACACAGAAGAATAGAGGCTCATTTTTTATTTTTTCAGGTTAGCAGACAGGCCTAAAGGTTGGTCTACAAACATGGAAAAAACCCCCAATTTACCAAGAAGTCATTCTCCCCAGGAATAGTCTTAAATAATTCTCTCTATTAATGTAAAACTTCTGTAACTCCTTTCAGACCAGCCTTTCAATTTAACAGCACTGCAGTACCCCATTCAGCTATTTACAAAGGAGAATGTATTTACTGAGTTTTATCATATGCTATCCAATCTTAGTATTTTCAAACACTTAAGTAAGAAAATGCAACACAGTAAGACCTGTAATTCTGCAGGTAAACAGGTACATGCTGGTTTTAAATGTAGCTATGATTCAACATTATTGCTTTCCAAACCTTCTAAATTAACAGAGCTCTAGAGCGTGTGCCTTGCTCTTGTGTTTGGATCAACTCAAAAAGAAGGCTCAGGGTCACAAGATTTCTCCCTTTCCTTTAAATCGGGCTTCTAGCAACCTTTTGTTTAGCACTAACTGTTTTGGTTATCTTCTTTTGTAAGGCCTATGAATTTTCATCTAATAGGACCTTGTTAATACCTACGGTTGCTCTGAATGAGGACTTAGCTGGACAGTGTTTAATAGTTTGCTCTTATTAAGCACTGTAGATTTTTTTTGCCATCTGAATTTTTGTAATAAAGGTTTTGATTTTTTCAGTGCTTGCGTAAATCCATACTGGATTGGATTTTATGCCTCTTGGTGCTTTTACAAGGCAAAAGAAAGGCATGAAATGAATGTTCTTATGGCAAAAAATAAATTAAAAGAGACGTATGAGTGCATGCTTCCTCAAGAATTATGTAGAAGTATCTTTTAAAAGCATCATGATCAGGTCATTTCTTTAAACCTTTCCAAGGAGCTGAAAAATTGCCCTTCCTGTATCCCATTGAGGGAATTACCCACTGAGTTGCTCTTTTTGTCAGTTTCTGGGAGCTGACTGGATGCTGATTCTGGAGTCGGCTGCCAGGTCTTCTCAGCAGAAAGCTCAAGTTTCTGGAAACTGCCCCAGCCAGCACACTGTGTTTGGTGAGCTTCAGTAAAATCTATATTTGCATGGTCAAATTCTGAAGAAACCCAACTATTAAATTAATTGGTGGATTTGAAGGACTGCATCATTTCTCAGGATACATGTGGGCCTATTCATGAGAACTGAGGCTCAAAAAAACCCAACCAAACAAAAAATTTAAATCTTGTTTCTTGTAATAGTTGAGAAATACAGAGTTTCCTAAAATAATAAAATGTCAGAGCTTTCTTCTCATAACCACGAGAAGCAATGAGAACCATGAGAAGCATTATAAGCAATTAAAAAAGTTATGTAAAGGTCAAGGGGTGAAAAATTCAGCATTCAAATTGATCCAGCTCTTTAAATATAGATCTAGGAAGTTAGAAGGTGCTACAGAAATAACTTGAAAGTAGAAATACATTTAAAGTATGTTAATGAAACTAAATGAAACTTCACTACCCTACTTGAGAAGAAAGACTGGAAAAAACAACTCTTCCAGGCTGCTACTACTATTTCATAAAAACACTTCAAATAATAAGAAACACTTTAGGGGAGCAAAAAATGAGAAGATTAAACTCTGTACAGATTTCCAACCTCATTAAAAGACTAACTACGATTAGTTGATAAATCAGCTTGAGAGAATTTTCCCCAAAATGCAGGTAATTTGTCACCTGTATCCCCATTCCCAGAATTCATGTAATGTCAACTTGTTATACTATTTTCTGTTTTTTCTAAGAATTTATATTTTGCTGAAACAGAAGTCAGTGCATATAACTTCATTGTACCCACTGATTTTTTTTCTGTATCTCTCTATTTAGAATGCAGCCACACCACTGGAACTGCTTTATAACTTCTATATGTATTTCCACTTTACAGAATAACAAGAAGTCTACAGAAACAATGAAACACTTCAGTCTAAAATTTCCACTTTGCCCTTTAAGCCCTACTGAGGCATCAGGAGAAACTATACATTAATGGCTGCGTGTGAAAAAAATTCCTACTCCTGCCTGCCATACTTGAAATCTACTTAAAAGTTATTTCAACTAACTGGAGATATTAATGGCATGAGACAGATTAAAAGCTGTAGGAGCATAGGAACAGACAGAGACAGAGTGTTACTCCTATGGAAGTTTCTATGAAAAAAAGAACCTTGAACATACCTTCTACATCTCTACCTCTATCTACAAGGTCAGCTAACAAAATGAAAGTACTGGATTTCTTACTTTACATTCAGCATAACAGTAAGAATTTGCAAACACCTAGCCTATAACATTATTTTACTCTTTTGGCATTATAACCTTCAAGATATATCCAGAAAAGGACCAGTTCCTCAATAACCTCTCTTCAATCCCAATAGTCCTCTGTATATCAAGTCACAGCCAAATATTATCATTACCTTCCCTCTATTTTATGTTAGAGAAGAAAAATGTGCCTCTAACAGTAATTAACATCTCATATTAGGTCAAATATACTGACTTGGAATCAAAATCTGGTTTTTCTGGCACATTTATAAGCTTTGCCATTAAGATATGTAGCTTGTAAGTAAACATCCATTCTCTCATGACTATTACCATCAGATTTGGCTCCTAAGTCCCTATAGAAACACACAATTAAATACAGCATGGGGAGAGGTGATTTTTGTGAAGACTTAATACATAGCCTGAGCACTTCCAATATTGCACACCTTTCTCTAGAATATTCTTTGTTCCACAAGCCACTTTTACAAATGACTGTATGTTGAAAAAATTGCTTAACACAGAAGATTTTTACAGGTATGTGTTTTGTATACACAAACTTACACAAATTATTTCCCCTGTATTTAAAATAAAGGAGTAATTTTCTTGATTTATGGCGATTCTTGAATTTGGCACCAGCAGCCTCTTACAATGCAGCTTCAGGACACATTTAAGGCAGACAATGCCAGTATAAGAGGTGTGGTCCTTCTTTTCACCCTCTTACAATGAGTACTCACACAACATATTCTTCAAGAAATTATCCTTTTTCAATCTGAGTAACTCCCTGAATAACCTGATCACACAGGTGCCTGTCTTCCAGTGTCAGCAGAAACAAGGGCCTGGCAACATGTGGCCAGACACAGCCATATATTGCCACTCTAGGGACTTGCTTTTCAGCAACAACATAGGTTCAGACCAGGTTCAAGTAACTGGGACACTGTACTCCAAGGCTCAGCTTGTTAATACAGTAAATCCAGCCATCAGGCTCCTACCATTGAATCAAAAAATGATGCAGCTAAATGATGCAGAGACCTGATCTGCTATGAACTCACTCTGCCAATTTAAATTTGTTCAAAAACCCAATGTTTTTGGTACGTTAACTTTGTACCAGCAAGCTTTATGCTGAATCAGGTATCATCTGTCCTTCCTGCAGCTGGCATAAAGTCAGCATAAACACGGCTTTGCATGCTCTAGCTAATTAAAAAGGAAAGTGCCTGTGTGCTCACTCCTGATCTGGATCAGCTCAGCGCAGCTGAACGATCCAGCAGATCACAGATGCACTGTGAGTGACTGCTCAACACATACCTGCATTTTTCACATGTTAGGTATGGACACACAACCTGCACTTAAGGTGCCACAGGCCTGATACGTGGAAGTTGATAACGATCCCCAACTATTGCTGAAGTCGAGAAGAAGTTGAGCAATGTTTTTTTCCTGCCTCCAAAGGACCAAGCCTCACAAGAACAGCTTGGGAAGAAGCAGAACCGTTTGACAGAACAAAGCATTCTTCAGGATGACAATTTGAAAGACAATATTTGATTTTCAGTGACTTTGATCTAGGGTAAGCTAGATTTCTACCCCATCCTACAGCAAGATACCACACGTTCCAGCAAACTGACAGACTTATGACCAAAAGCAAAAAAGATGAGAAATACTGTGCTAACATTACACTGTACTTGACTGTTGTTGATTTGCTCTAGGTCTTACAAAAACATCCTAATGAAAACCATGCTCATCTGCCCACATGCCACAAGAGCTAGATACAAACAAGTGAGTTAAAAAAAAATAAAAATCCAGCCTTATATGCCTTTTATTAATTTGTTCAGCTGTGGCAAAATTTTTATATTATTCTGATTGGAACTGCCTGCAGTATTAGAAATAATGGACAGGCAGCATAACAGTTGAGGTTTTTGGTGGTGATTTTGTTAGTTTTTTTTTTTTTCTTTTGGACAGGTTATAAATCTCTTCTTTATGCTGTCAAGAGTAAGGGAGAAACATATTTCAATAGCAACTTTAAAACGAAACTCACAAATTACTACCATTATGCTAAGTGCTAGATATCCCACTGTGCAGTTTTGCTTTGTGAATTTTTACCTTCTTCCATGCACACTTTTAGCCACTGATCGCACAGCCTTTCAGTGTTTTCTGCCTTTTCCTTTAAATAAACTGGCTCTGGCTCCTTCCATCTGGTTCCCCTTCCGTCAGCAACCCTGCACCTGTTCACACCTCCTCTCCTGTTGGATTCCACTGAACATTTCCTCCTCTGCCAGGGCTATTCTGGCACTCGCAACCTTTCTGTCATTCAATCCATCTGTCAGAAGTGAACTTTGTTTACCGCAAGCTTCTGCTTTCTTCTTCAAGAAGCAAAGCCCCTCAAGGTCATTGTCAAATGAACTGTCGGTGTAGATTTAAATCCACTTCTGCTAACCAGCAGTAGATGAAGTTCTTTACAGTCCTGTATTTGTGAAGATCAGTTTGGGGTATAGGAGAAATAGTAAGAAGAAAAAGAATAGCTTTTAATCATTATTTGTTAACTCCAACAGCTAATGTGTTTTTCTTCAAATACATGTACCTGCTCCTTCTTGCTAGGGCTAGCACAATCTGAGAAAGACTTTGCAGAGCTATGTGAAGAAGTGGAAAAGGCTCATAAAAATCTTACAAATAAAATAATAAATGAAGACTTTTGACTTTGACTTTAACGCTATATAACAGAGCTATTGACTAAAAATACAAAGAGAAAATGCGAACAGTTGAATGAGTAAGTTTACAGTAAAACTTTAAAGTGGTCAAGAGCACTCATTTTAAATTATTTAATCTGCAGCATTTTTTTTTGCCTTACCTACTCACGTTTCAAATGCAACACTATTTAAAGGAAAAAATCCTTAATATTTTTTCTTGTTTTCAAGCCTTGTAAAACACACATACGCAACTCTTTGTTAGAATATTGCCTTCCACATAGAGGCAAATTGTAAAAATTCTTGTCAGGGCTGAAACTAAATTCTTATTGTCAACCAGATACATTATTTTTAGCAATTCCTGTGTCCATATTTCTTTGCAGGAATACACTCTAATAACCAAAAGTTCCTAAATTATTAACTAACCTTCTTGACAGTCTCATTCTTCTAAAACAAGGAATACCTTCAATTTCACAGCATACCTTGGTATCCTTCAAAAAAAAGATAACCTTTCACAAGATTAAATACAATACCAAAATAAAATACATATCTGAAGTTTTATAAGCAATTATAATAAAACACCCATTTTATTACTCCTTCACCAAAAATGAATTTAAAGTAAAGTTTTCTGGGATCAAATCCAGGAGGTAATCCAATCTCATTAGCAGAGATGCATTTATACTTATGTTAGGTCTGAATTTGACTTTAATGAAAGTTGCATTGACAAATACTGCCTAAGGTTAGCTGAATAAAAACTTAATACTGATCTATCACTTATATGAGGATTAGTCCCTGCATTTGCAAGGAAGTGTTTTCTTATGCTATGGCCTTCTTTCATAGGAAACTAGATGCAGGTGAACAAATGCACTGGAAATAGAAGAGGAACCCTGGTCCAAAAATAGTATGCAGCAGTGTCCCACCTGACTACAGAGACACTTTAATTCCCTAGTGATTTAAGTCCTGTAGAAGCCAACTGACCAACAAGGAGAAGCTAATCAAGAAAAGTTGCTCTTATTTCTACAAAACTATAGTTTGACATGCAAGCCACCAAACCCACAGGGACAACAAAGAGCAGTACACTATTAACCTTGCCATGCTGCCAGCACAGCCAGGGCGAGGAGTTCAGCCCTGTCAAGTAGCCGACAGCAGCTCATCTGCCCGCTCAGGATGGGCATCTCCCAGCTCAGCCTCTCCTGACCAATCACCGGCACAAGGGCGCTGCGCAAGGGGTGAGGAAGGAGAGCAGCCAGGCGGCCAAAGCTGGCGTGCTAAGGTGACTTTTTTTCTTTCCTCTCTCCATCCACCAGCTACTTTCTCCAGCAATGACAACCTACAGGCTGATGCTCTTCAAAGTGAAGTTGGATCAAGTCTCCAGCTGACGGCCTTTTGGGTTCTCTGTTGAATTTTTTTTTCTAGGCAAGAACTTCAGGAGCAGAATTTTGCACAGCAAAGAAAAAATACCCACAAATCAACAACTACTGTGACTGCACAAAATAAACAACTTTGAATATACTACTGAAAGCACAAGACAGCTTTTAAAATTGTTGAAGTTCACAAATACCAAGTGCTGACAGAAAAAGTACATTTTAGCTTATTGTAAAAAGAAGCTTTCGATCTACTTGAGAGAAAAGCTTTAGATCAAGTCAGAAATTATGATAAAAATCAGAACCATTTTTTCCAGTAGCAAATTCAGCAAAAAATCCAGCAGCCGTGAATACATGTATCTGAAAGACTTCTTTGGTTCAGAAAAATAAATCATGATCCTGTTGTCATTAGTCACACAAATAAAAAACCTAATTTGAATGAGACCAAAGTAAATATTTGATATACACTCATAAACTTATTACTGTTAGTGCTGAATAATAACTGCTCAAAACAAAGACCTTATAAAGATGTTTGTTTTCTACAGCAGTTAGTCTCTTCAGTGTTTCATCTGAATTCACCACTCGCTCCAAAGCGCTTTAAGTATTGTCACTGCTCCTGAACCACACTCTACATGCAGGAGCAATTTGGCTCTCTCAACAACCTGATGTGATCATTGATGTGACCAGTTGCAGTTTAAATGCCGTAAAGAAAAATTTAGATTATTCCAATACTAAAATCTGAAAATGTATTATTGTCTTTTCCTTAAGAAATATTTATTATAGGACAATAAATACAATTGTTAACCATGTTAAAACTCCTTTAAAATTAATAATAATTTATAAACACTTTAGTGTTCAAAATTAACATATGATTTTGTATTTGTTCTTTACTCCTTCACTTATATTTTCTTTCCTTCCCTTAAAAGCTTTATCAATGGCCTCTATATGTTTGTACAATCACTTAAATATGCTTAAAATATTAAATAGAATGATATTTAAATAATTGTGTGTTATCTTGACACAAAGTGTATCAGCTTAGAAAATTTTACAACGCCCTGCCAGAAGACGACAGAACCGATTTATTTCAAATCACTCAGTATCAGTCTTCATAAAGCAGCATATGGTCTTATCGTGGCAGGTAAAATATTTTACCTTCTATAATAACGCAGAACAGCTAATTTATCTACATGCTGTATAATCAGATAAACAATTTCAGCTGCACTATGAAAACCTGTAGGCAAGGGAGAAATTTATCCCCCACCACTTTATTGATTTTTCCACATATTCATTCATATGATTGTTGACAATAGAGCCTATTCTTTCTTCCACCTCCTTCTTCAATTACCTTAAAGCAAGCCCTTCTTTTCAGCAGAGAAAATATTTGCAGTTTCTACAACTGCAGGACAAAGAGCTCAGATTTTCACAGAGTTGCTCAGGGGAAAAGGAAGGGGGAACAACAACAACAAAAAAGCTCTGCATGATTCAGTTGCAAGTAAAACAAAGTGAATGACAACTTTCAAAGCTACCACAATCATTTACTAATGTGCTGCTATAGCAAATAAGTCTAATTTTTTTTGACAGCACCAAATTAGATTTATTGCAAAACTGCTGCATAAGTGGCATATGGCTGTGTTATACTACCTATTTCAAATCCCTGTAATGTTTCCTCCCCTCCCTGCTCGAAATGGATAATTGAGTCAAGCTATAAACCTTCTGCAGACAAGATACATACAAGTTCAAAAAGCAGATGCAGGACACATAGGGGTTTTTTGTTAAAGTTGTCTAAAGAAGTACTACATATCCTGATTAAACAAACCCAGGTAGTAATAGGTAAGATCTCCCTTGCTACACTTCAGGATTTTATTTCCCACTTCCCTCGATTAAATTTTGTTTTCATTTCTCTTTCAAGCTGACAGTCATCAACACGGGGCATGACCTCGTAATCCTCTCATACATGACTACCTCTTACTTGCACAAGAAATCCTATTGATCTTTACTTCTTACGTGAGTCAAATTATTCATGTGACTCAGGATCAGAAGGCTCGGACCTCCATTCATCCCTCTCAAGCTCTCATTTATGAGTAGGGAAGTGCCTCCTCCGAGCAAAAATAAAACATCAGAAAACTGGTTCCATTCCCTGGAGGGGCCCAGCCCTGTGGGAAGGTGCCGACCTACAGCTCTCCCGCCTTTCAGCGGGAGCAAAGTTTCCTTATCGGCTTCCCGGATCAGTCCCCGCACCCACGTGCTTTCGCATTTCTGTCACTCGCCCCATTCTCCGTTCGCTATACCGCTACGGTAAGATATGAAACCACGTAACCTTATCACAGGGCAGGGCCGAGAGCAAAGCCCCGCGGTTTTGAGGAAGGACGGGGCGCGATGCCGCCGGCGGGACGCGCTCGACGCCGCGGAGGCCGCCGAGGGCCGCGGTGCCGGCCCGGGCCCGTCCCCGCCCGCCTCCCAACTTTGCGCGGCCGCGGCAGCGAAAAGACCTTGGAAGGTCTCGCGTGCGGCCGGCGGGCACACCACTGCACACATCGCGCACGGCTGCGGCTACCCCGCCGCTCGCCTGGCGGTGGTCAGTCCTCCCAGCTGCCCTATCCGTTACTGTCTGATTAGCTCTGCGAAGGAGCCCCTCCCCGGCCAGCTTTCCCCGCCATCTGTTCCACACGCGATGGCTGCCGCCCAGCAGCCTCGCGCTGCCCTCCTACCTGGCACCCGGCTCCCGGCCTTACCCCAAAGTGCTAACACAGGTTCTCGCTGCTGGCAGAGTCAGGATTTCATTACTACTACTTTGACAAGTGCAGGGTTGTTTGTAATTTCTCTTTTATCCTGATTTTGATTGTACAACCACCTCCCACTGATTCAGTTTGCTTCAGTTTTGTTGCTCACAGATTTTACTCTCCACATTAATCTCCCTCTGGCATGTTACTGCATCTGTTCCCTTTTTTATTATTAATTTTCAAATTCCCACCATTTTTGACAAAAAGGAGGTAATCTACACTCTGCTTCTGCCCATTTCATTTTCTTTAATTTGGAAGATAAGTATGAAAGCGTGCCAAAGAAGTTAATTCTCCGTTAACAGTTTATTTTCTGGCATCCTGATGCCTTTGTATATGAAAAGCAGATAGAAATAAATGTTGACTGGATCACAACAACATAGTCGCAATCGTCCCTAAATTTAATGAAAAGTAAACATACGAAGCATAATCTAAAAAGTTTATTAGTTATCAGAGTTGTTTCATGTTATCACTCATCCCTGCATTTTAAAATTATTCTTTTGCATATGATGAGAAGACTATAAAAAAAATTAGAAATCAATCACTGGTTACACTTCTTTTCTGCTTCCTCCCCCCACACCCCCAGTCCTAGAGTTATTGATACTTTCATCAGTCAGTCTGAGTAGATTAAGCATATCTCAGTCATTTAATATTAGTAACAATGTTTCTCCAGAAGTCCTTCCCAGCATAGATGATGGACTCTGAGGTGCTAAAATTGTTGGAAAAGGCACGGTATTAAGCATGTTGCTAACTAACAGATACTGCTAGGAAAAAACCCCACAATACATACTAAGTATTGTGCAACTCCCTAGAAGGCTGTGTAATACCACCAGGAAGTTTACTTTTTATCCTTTAATAGTATAGCTTAAATAGGGAAAAACAATGAATGAGGCAGGCTGCAAATTCTAACAAGGAACACTGGTGATGACATACAGCTCAACATCAGAGCTTCAGAGATTAAATAATGCCACCTTAACCTGGAAGGGTTTGTGCTTTATTTGTTGTACATGTGATAGAAATTAGCCTTAATGTAGTCACTGAAACTAGCAAGAAGCACCAATGCACAGTAGAATGACTATAGCACTCCTAAAACCCAATTGGCATGTCCTTAGATATGCTGCTTTCTAGAGATCTTATCATTGTCAAAAAGAGGGAAGAAATATCACATAATGGGGGAAAAACAGTAATCAAGAAAAACAGCACCCAGTGACTCACTGTAGTATAAACTTCAGTCCCTCAAGAGAGTGACACAGGGATTTAGGGCAGCTTGGTGGCTCACTTGAATGTGAAAGCACATTTTCATTGAATAATTTTTCCCTACCTACAAGTTGACCTTCAGAAGTTCTTAGTGTTTCATATAAGTAAACAAGAATAATAAATTTTAAACTAAACTAAATCTGCTTCTATTCTAGTCAATTATATTTCCTATCAAATTTCACATGACATTTCAGTCAAAAATATCTTGAGCCATCTATCTTCTCTATCTTCATACCTGAGAAAATGCATGATGACATAATAAAATTTCAATTTTGAAATTTGATGATTGCCTCGCTTCTTAGGGTTTAACTTGTTTGGTGTATGTGAACAGGAACTACATCTGACTGCAACTGAAACAAATAGTATCTCCAGATCTGGTTTGCAAGAAAAAGAGAAATGGTTTTTTATGATGATTCTGTTACTCAAGAATAGTGAATTTTTTTTTTTTTTCATTAGATAGCACACTAAGATCTGGACAAGTTGTTAACATCTTGCATCTTTTATATGATCTTTTCCATGAGCATATTGACATGATTTTTAATGACTACTTTCTCATTAGCTAAGAAAAATAGACCTGTATGTTTTCTATTCTCTGAAGAAGGGCTTCAGGTAAGCTTAATTAGCAAGACCTAACCTTGCCAAAGTAAGAGCAATTTAACATTGACTTAAGAACTAGTTTCGTAAGATTCTCCTACTACAGTAACCTCAAAGCTGATACTAGGACAAAAGAAACCCCCAAGAAAACTTTCAACAATCATGGTCAGTCTCATAGCATGGTGACATCTGCAAAGTTACATGACTGACAAGCAGGACTACACGGTAGTTGTTGTGTATTTCCCCAGTCTTTTGAAGACATACAAATTAGAATTACTAACTAGATTCAATAGCAGAAAGTGCATGTTAATAGCAAGTATTTCTAAGCAACATATTGCTCCAGGAAGAAAGGTGACAGGAAAAGGCAATTTTAGACTCTGTGGCAATGGTTTAGAATAGCTAATTGTAACCTTTTTTCTTCATTTTTAACAAGTACATTTTGTTAACTTAGAGGCTGTTTAGTTGGTAATCAATCAACAGTGTCTCAAAACTAGGATACAGCAAAGAAGTAGGACTCCTGGAGAAGAGTGCTGTTCTGCAGAGTAGTTTCTTTTCTCATTATGACACAGACTGCATGTTTTTTCTCATTTATTCCTTTCATATACATTTATCTCATTTTTGTACATTAAAATCCAAAGTTCTTGTATTCATTTTGTAATCCTATTTATTTACAACATCCAAACTTAGAATCAGTGGATTAGTGAAGCTTTTCTCCTTAGTAATACAATAATGCATAACACACCAAAGAATTCTTTCTCTATCTCCTCAGCTACCTCTAATTTCTGCCAGAACAGCACAGACAGGTCATGCAAGGCAACAGAAAGACTATCCACAACAGTGTAACAGCAGTACAGGCCTCCCTCAACTCCAGCGTTGTGAGAAGACTTGGAGTGAACCAGCTGGTCCTCTCCTGAAAAGAAGAGAATCAGCAAGATGAGGCCAAGGCCAGAATACCCAAGAGATGCACTAAATCAGTGCAATTTCTGCAGCAACCTCCCACAGGCAGGACTCTAGAGCATAAAATCTGTTTTCCTTGGCAAGCACCACAGTGAATGAGTCTACAACCCCCATAGGACTGCTATTACCCCTACCCTTCAAGTATTTTCACTGACACAGTTGCCATTTGAGGTGAAGGGAATAAATGAAAGAAGGCAAACCGTTAAGTGAATATAATTTACATGCAACAACTATGGAGGTACCAATCTATGAAAAACATACTGAGTTCAAAATGCAAAACTAATGCCACTAGAGGCATGTAACTTTTAAACCATCACTAGCACAGAAAACCTGTTCTGCCAGGAGGTGAGCTGAGAGGAAGAAAGAGTACAGGCTAAGGACAAGTGTCATTTCAATAGGGGATGTTTACCTCTGCAAGGCAGGGAAAACAGGTGACACTACAAGGACATTTCAAACCCTGCCCTGCAAATTTAAGTTCAAGGGGAAAACGGGTAACAGCTCAGGAGCAATGAATCGCTCATCTCTTTTTCCCCCTTCTTCTTCAAGCAACATCAGCTAATGTATTCCTGGAAAGCAGACAGACACTCCAAGTGTACAGAGAACACAAAAATCTATCAAGTGTTATAGAATTTGGGGAATTTCAGGAAAAAAAATTTGAACCTATTTCCCACGCCTCAACATATACATTTTTCCAATAAATACACGTCAGCTTAGAAAACATTTCAATTCTTGTAAGGAGATGCCAAACATGAACACACAGTAATACAAAAAAAACCCCAACCCAACCCAAAAAGATAAAACTAAACCCAACCAACCAAATCCCCCAAACCCACAAAAAACCCCCAAACAACCAAAAAACCCCCAAGGAGATCAGGACCTTGCAGAAGAGTGTCTAAACTAGGTCAAAGGAGCCATGGCAGTTCAGCATCTATCTCAAAAAGCAGGCGTCTGTCAAACTGTATGAGAACAGGGCCAGCACAGAGCATTACTTGCCCAAAATACTGTTCACAGCCTCTAATGATTTGCATCTCAGAAACTTTCCGAGTTAGAGACCATACATCAAAAAGCTACCTGAATCATCTGTATGTTAGGTATCCAGCTTTAATTACTTTGCTATGTAAAAGCAGGCAATAGTTCTCATTTTTACATTTTGAGTATTTTCACCAAAAAATTTAAAAATTATAAATTCGCTAGTCAGATTTCCTCCAAGATATCCAGAGCTTTATTGCATATAATCAGCCTTTGCTAAAAGGAGCGTGGTAAAGCCATTTGGTTAGCTATCACAACAAATCATTATTAATAAAGTTCTGCTAAATCCAAACTTTAGATATCTTAACAACTCACCCAAAACTTTTTTCAAGTTCATTAACCTCTAGCATATTTTTTTCTCTAAATACAGGCTGTTAGAGTGGTACTTTCTTCCATCTGTTAAACAACCGTGCTCTGAATTACACAGAAATTTAGCTGAATAAAAAAATGATTCATTGAATTTAATAGTTTAGACAAGGCTCTATTTTATTTCCATTTACTCAATGGCAGAATTCTCACAAAGCCCAAGAAGTACAAGACTTGGATAAACACACTGACTTCTGTTAAGTGATAAAAATGTGAGCGTTTTTTTCCCCCCTATGAAAGATTTAGACTAACTTAATTTTTTCCCTTAAGTACTGAGTAAAAGCTGTCAGATCTGTTTAGGGATGTTCATTCTTGGGGGGAGCAGGGCAATGGAACAAAAAACCCACACACACAACCAAAAGCCTGCAAACAGTTGGACAATAGCATTTTCCAAGGCAAAAGGAAAAAAGTTCTGCAGTTACCCAAACTCAAGTTGCAATGAATAATTGGCATGTCAACCTTCTGGAGTTTTCTAGAAACATGTAATGAATAGTGCAGCAAAAGACATTGGGAACTATACCCAAGCATGGAATATGCTCAGGGGAAGTCTCTCATCACACAATGCATTGTACTGTATCTTCACTGAGCAAGAGACTGAAATACCCTCCTCACATACTTGAGCTTACCTCGTACAGAAAAAATTATGTTCATTTATATGTTTATATACATATTCCTGGTCATTCTGCTGAAGAAATTTCAGGTTATTAATCTGAGAACTCCGATGCTCGAAAGGTGCTACTCTACACTACAGTCTCAAATAACATTTCAAATATATTTGTCCTACTAAGCACAGCAACAGAAAAAAAAAGGTAGCTGCAGCCTCCCTTACTCTTCTTCCTGCCTAAAACCATGCCACCTCACCACCAGAGCTGAACATTGCCTCTTCTACATACTACTATTACTTTTATTAATTACAGTTCATAACTCACTTTGTAGTTCATAACTCACTTACTCAAACCTCCACTTCTAACACGACTGAGGGCTGCCTGTGTAGTCAATGACTGCAAGTATCTACAACAACTGTGGGGAAGCCTGTGGCAAAAAATTAGCAGAATGAAATTGGTACTACAGCATGTAATAGGATAAGGGGTACCTGGTGAGGTGCAGTTGGTGCTCAGATTTACTCAGCAGTTCTGTCAGTTTTAGGCACTCCTCTCTGGCTCCTGTCACATCCTGCTGGGCTTGTTCCAAACGCTGTTTGTTTCCATTCAGCTCTAATCCCAGTTTTTCTATTTTCTTAGAAAATTATAGAACCAAAGAAAGTATATTTAAGAAATACATAGAGATACATTTTAAGACAAAAAAAAAAGGTGATCAAAGCACCTGAAAATAATGCACACTTCTGTTTTCGGACAAAAGTAGTTACTTGATAAAAACTGCAAAACAAGCAAATTAAAGTATTTGAAATTACATTCTTATGAAAAGCCAAAATGTGTTTCATATTTAAATACTCTAATATACAATTGGTGTTACTGTGTTCATGTGGCTTAAGAGTTACAGGCATTCAAATATTTTCCATTTTTCTCATGTGAAGGCTCCCTATTTGTGGCCTGAATTCACTGTGCTAGAGAGCCAGAAAGGCAGTGGAACAGTGGCCATCTTCAGAAGCTGCTTGACATAGGATAGCTCTCGTGATAATTAATAATTTTTATTTTTTTCAATGCATATTACCAGTGATAAGGGGGAATTTAGCTTTGTCACCTAATATTACACAAGAGAATAACGGTAATTTTGTGATTTTACCATTATTGAAAAGAAGTATTTATGATTTCTATCTGAACCCTAAACATACCAACTGCTGTTAATCCTATTATTTTATTAATACCATTAGTCCTTATATGTCAACATAGTAACTAAAGTTGATGAGTCTGTTAACTTATTTTACAAATAACCATAGGCAAGTTTGCATGACTAGCATCTTCAATTCCAGTGATACATACTAGACTTATGTTATTCCAATCATATTGTAAGCAATTTAAACGTTTTCCATAGAAATTCTCAGAAACAATATATTTTTCTTCAAGTCCATATACAACATACAAGTACCTGTAGGAATATATCTGTAACACAATACTATTCTTTGTTCTAAGGATGCTTTTAAGAAGGCAAGTAGAGTACAGAATAAGCTGACAGTGTAGTTTTATCATGTAGTAACTGTTCTGCACTAACTCCCTACATAAATATTTATTTGTCATTGGGGCTGGAGGGAACTTGCATGTTTTTCAGTCAACTAAAATGTGAAAGGTCATTTTTAGTACAGAATAAAATTGTTCATATAAGGAGTTAGTGCTGAATAGCTATTATACGTTAAACTCATACCATAGCTTATTTGTGATAACTTCCTCATGTAGACAAGATGCAATATGTTCTTTAATTAATGAAATTATTTATTCAAAGATCCTACAAGAACAAATGAATATAACCCCCCCACAATACAAACATTTGAAGCACCTTCATAACAACATTGTCTCTTTTCTTCCCATAAAAGTGTTAACCTAAACTACTTACAGTAAGTTATGATGTCAGACAAATACAATCTCTTCATCCAGAAAAACAACACCATTTCAATAGTGTAAGGGGTTTTTTAATTTTGCCATTTACTTAACTGTACACTTTTTTCCCCCAAAGAGCACTCAACAAATGTTCATGAAAGAAATTTTGATTAGAAGTTTAATGTCACTTTGCTTTATCACATGCACCTCCTACCAAATTATATTGGGAATTCCAAGTTCAAGTGCAAAGACAGTAAAACTATCCACAAAATCGTTCATACTCTTCCCTTCTAAAGAATATAACAACCTATTACACTGACAGAATATTTTAAAATCAGGTGCTCAAAGATATTCAGTTACAAATGCTTTCCATTTTCACTTTTCAGACTTTTGTGTATTTTAAATAGAAGTCTCAGTGGTTTCTCTATTCTTCTTAACAGTAGCAGTTCATAAGTGTTATTTCTCCATTCATAGTGAACAGGGACATGAACTCTTCACTGTCTTCACAAGTTAAAGATAGGGAAGTTCTGCAACATTCCTAAAAATCTGCTTTAAAAGCACATCCATTCAGCACACCTTTAAACAAACCCAAACCACAAATTAGTCCAAAAGCATCAGCTAAGTACTTAAAAAAAGCACAACCACAGCTGAGAATATAAATACACTCTAGATCGCTCCTTCAGGGAAAAGTTTCAAGGAACAGATGGGCTTTACACCATTGCCTCAAGTTAAACAGGCTCAGTCAGGTTTTGACACAGACCCACAGAAGGAAGCAAATTCCAAGTGCAAGAACCTCTGGTGAAAATGTTTCTTTTCCATCAGCCAGATGTTGAACCTTCAGGGCTCAACTCAAGAACACATCCATAGATTTTAGTTGTCATGAAAGTGCAAAAGGAAATTCTCAGATAGGGAAGTGTCACTTCATGACAGGATCTTAAAACATTCACAGGTGTCTTACAATTTCTATTAGAAGTATTAAGAAAACACAAATGTGGCTGGAAGAACAATTTTCCTTGTGCTACTTTCATCAGTAATTCCAAAATCCAGTATCAGCTCCTTTACTCTTATGCCCACATGTGTTTGTGCATGTGTGTAGGTATATATAGACATACATAAACATCTTCAAATACCTATGTTTGGAGATGCTTGCAGCATGACCTATATTCTAGAATTCTGGTAATGACCATGGCAGAAACAGCAGACAACCTCATGAGAAAGGGATGGCAGAAAAATGCCACCCAATAAAACATGTTAACAGCAACTTGGAAACAGACAATCCAGGTATATTTAGGCTTACCAACTAAATTATTATTTTTGAAACACCAAAAAAATGTTCATTCAAAATCATTTGGTAGGAGCCACACATTTTGGTAGGAGCCACACAAACCACATTTACAGGCTGAAAACAGATCATACTCTCAACACTACGGGATACTTTATTTTACAAACTCAGGTAATAGTTTGAAACAGGAATCCTCATAATCTGAGGCATATTAATATAATAAAAAATAATCCTCTTCTCTCTCCTGTTAACAATAATAGTCTCACAAAGGCACTCTGTCCTGAATTCTGAAATATGTCAAGTCTAGTCCATCATTAGGTCATCACAATGTAATTGGGATTTCATCTCCAGAGAAATTAAAGAATCAATGAATCTTCTTTGCTGTTCCTGCAGGGAACCTTATCAGCAGCATTTTTCCCAACTTTTACTCAGACTAATTTTTGTTTCACTTCAGTTACCATTTCTTCTATCAGGAAGCTGTAAGTAGTTCTGTAGCTGCTATCCAGGCCACGGTGTAATTGTAGGGACAGATACAGAAACCAACCACCAACTAAAGCATTTTGCTGACAGCTCTGTTTCTCATGCAGTGTTAATTTGATCCCTCAGTGCCTATCACCTGTGATACAGCTTTTTACCACATGATCACAAAGTTATTTCTTCAAGGTACTTAACTTTTCAATGTATGTGAGAGACAAGAGATGGAGCACAGAACTGCAAAAAGACAGATGACAATCTTGCATTTAAGAAAATCTGAAACAGATTTTCAGTATAACAAGGAACAGAATTATCATAATGTATACATACAACAAGACTACATTAAGGTTAGAACAGGCAACTTCTGGTGCTTAACTCTGCAACTTTAATGTTCTTATTACTTCTGCACATAATTTCAAAAGTACTATTTAATATGTCTTGTTCTGCAGTTGCCCAAACTCCCAGGAATATCAACAGGCACTTTGCCATGGAAAGATGGCAGGCTAAACCTCAGTAAGAGAAACACCATTATTGGTAAGCTGGACCACACTAACACCATCCTGCATCCCTATTCAGCTCAGTTACACAAAAAAAGTTTTACTTAAACAGAAATGAAGCATTGGTGAAGTACCACTGCAGTAAAATTTTATTCTAAATCAGTTATTATTTTTTCAGTATTACCACTAACCACCTTTCATATTTTAAGTTTTCCACTTCGGAGCACATAGGACCCTTTTGTATCTTTTCTTGAAGCACTTAAGTGTTTCACTTCTCATTCATTAGTTTGTGATGCATTTAAAAATTATCTTCAGATTTTTACAATGCATTTTTAGGGGAACACACTAGAGATGCTCATTCAATTACATAAATGCAACTTGCTGGAAAACATAAAAGATGATTTCTCAAACACTGAATCCATCCTCAAATATTCTTTTCATAACCTGACATTATCTCCACCTAACGATACTTATGCATGTTGCAAAAACGTGCTTTTTAACTAGACATCTCTATCTCTGTAAAATCTGATTAACTGAAATAATAATTTCATTCAAAACAAGTCAAATTAAAATTTAAAATAATTATTTCTTTTCATACAAATGCTGATTCTATTGTATGCAAAAAATACAACTTTAAATTTCAAACTAGCAGATGTTTTTCACAGAATTTTACATAACAGCAAACTGACAGAAAAGACAAATACTTTTTTTTTAACAAATGAGAATGATTAAGTGGTGATAAACTTGTACTCTGAAGAAAATGCAAAAAACAACTTTAGAAGACTTGTAATAAAATGCAAAATAAACAAAACCCAAATTAATTCTTAAATTACTTATGACATTTATGTTGTCCCAGTATGTTCACACATCAGGTAAAAAAATACACTGTATAACCTAAAAAGGAAATTCTGCACTGACTATATGATTGCCCAAATTCTGCAGTAAAATAATTCTGGAGAGTAAAATATTAATGTGAATTTAGACTACATTTTTTTTGGTTTCATACTTCATTTGCCACCCTTACTAAAAGATGGAAGGGACATAAAATAGAATCAAAAATAGTAGAAAAAATATAGAAAAATAAAAAGTGAAATATAATCACTGTGGTGGTTGGTATTTGAATGTACATCCCCAAAACCATCCACACTGATCTCCGTCCACATTGCCTTCCATACCTAGTAATATACTAATTAATCAGGGACAGAACTAACTGAATTTTATTTATTTATTTATTTATTTAAAAAAACTCAACAGAAGAGTGGTTTTGTAGAAAGATTTGAAGTGTTTTACTTGGATAACTATCAGGCCATATGCAGCAGGGGTCATTTGCAGTCATTTCTATCCTAATCCTTATATCAATCAAGCAACTCTAGGTTCGGAGTGGTCTCTAAACCTCAGACCTCCCAGGCATGGCCATCTGACATAGCATATTGCACCTGAAGAACTATCCAACTTTGTAAAGAGAGTTAGGGCCATCACAAGGTTAACCCCCACCACATCCCAACAATGGCTTTCTCCCTTTTGCACTCTATTTGAATTACTGCTGCTTCCCATTCAAATCTGAATGGGAAAAGCACTCACGAAAGCTACATGTGGTTTCAAAGGGGAAACCTCCATTCTGGAAATAGATTTATTATAAACTGTGAGAATATACAAATATGTACACAGGGCTTAAAGGAGTTCACAAAGACCACTTCTTTGTAAGAGGCTAATTCACAAAAAACACTCAGAACTACTGCAAATTCTACAAATCATTTAGCCTAAAATAAGAATCTGAAAACCTTTCCTGACAGGAAGGGCAAGTAACCTGAGCAGAAACACAAGAAGTAGCCCCAAGAAACACACATGGTTCCTGTGGAAAGCTTTTTTCTGTATGGCTGGCTCACAAATCAATTGATCTGTAAAGACCAGAGGGACAAGAAAGATATAGCCTAGATAAGCAAAGCAGGCTATGGTTTCTTAGATGGCTATTATCCTAACCTGATCTGGTGGGACTGTTCAATTCCTCAAAGAGGAGTAGTTTTTGTGACCTCTTTGCCACTTGTACTGCAAAGTGTGATGGCAGCTGGCAGTACCACACGTCTTGTGTTCTCCACTAAAAGGCAGAACCTCAAGACAAGAGCCATCACCTAAGCAGAGGCCATCAGCCACAAACCCTCTGCTTCCAAACCGATAGAGAATTAACAGAGACAGGACCCTGCAGTTTCCTAGGAATAGCAGGGGTGCTGGAAGAACTTTATGGGAATTGCATGGAGGGTGGATGTGTTTAGAGGAACACACTTTAAATCTCACTGAAGCAAAATTGTTACCCATGGTTGTTAGCTGGGGCAAGAAAAAAAATATGTTGCAAAGTACAGATTTATGAGTACACACACGCAAATTTTAAATTAAGAAATAATCTTTAAGTCTGTTCTTGTGCAAACTCTTGAAGAGCAACATGGTCCCTGTGGATAAATACCCTGGGAAATGACAAGAGTGAATGGCTGAAACATATTATACAAGGATTTTACCTCATCATTTCCATAAAAATATTTGCTTTTAATTTGCCAAAATATCTGACCTGCAATACTATTTCAGGAACAAAACTTCCAATCCCATAGAGATTACTACAGTCACATTTTAACAGAGAACATTGCTGTACTACAGATTAGCTCAGCAGCCACCAGCAGAGATAAGAAAGTGATTTTGTTCACAGTGGAACAAGATGATTTTTTTTGTTAATGGATTGGTGGGAGATGGGGGACAATGAGGTAGTGCAAAATATATGGTTCACTTGCTGATAAAAATTTCAGAAAAGGAAGGATGTGTGTAGAAAGAATGGGAAGATTACACCTACTTCATTATTGAGAAACAGGAGAGAACAAAACCTGTTCCTTTTATCCTTTCAAACACTTTTTAAGACTACTGATGTGAGATTGGTTCTTACTTCCTGGACACCATTAAGGAATAGCTGAAAAGAAAACCTATGTGATAACAACTGACAAGTGATAGGGACTTTCACACTTTTTCTTCTGATTGTTGACACAATGACTATTGATAAACCAACAATTTTTTCTAGTCAGACAAGAAGAAGGAAAAAAACCAACAGAAACCAAGTATTTATTTAAGTATGTAAACCCACTATACCAAGAGATGTGCAATTCTTTTCCTACTCTGAATAATTTTTAATGCACATAAACAATTTTCTCTTTCCATATACTGTGGGATGACATCACTATGGATGACAGAGCATGGATTGAGGTTATATGGCCCAAACTACACCTATGAACAATAATATCCTGATCCTGTGTTATTCCTCTTAGCAGGCTAGATGCTTAGGGGAAGCAGACCTGCACAGAAAATAAAGACAAGTGAGTAAAGAAAAGTCTACTACTGGGAATCCTAGTCTCAAGGATTTTTCTTAAGGAAATAGATAGGATTTAATGAAGGCTGCTCATACCGATTCTTGAGGAATGGATGGCTGACAGAGAAAAGCTATGCCATAGCAGAGCAGCAGCACCCATATTGTAATTTTATATATATTGCAGGGTTGTAGGTCAATGTCTTCCTCAAAAATCTTGAGATGAGCTAAGTTCAGCTATAAAGAAAAGAATTATGTTCCTCCTGAGCAGGCCATAAAATTCGTATCAAAGCAAGGCTTAAAGTACTGCCATTTTACTCCTTATTTACTCATTTTCAAATTAATGAACTGAATGCCCAAAACACAAAATGATTCATTAGGAAGAGTTCAGTTACAGTAAAGGTTATCACATTTCCTTAATGCTTTCTCTTCCAAAAGCAATTTGGGTTTGCTGCTTTTAAGACCATTATACTCAAGGTCAGACCAGGTGAGAAAATTTCATGCTGAGTTTCAAGCTATCTTCTGAATTTTGGGGTTTTCCCCCTCTGCCAAATATTACTCAAGTATACGTTTAATGATTTAATAGAATTTCTTTTCAAAACAGAATTTCCAGAGCATCTTCGTAACTAATGAGGAAACAGACTATCAGATATAGATATAGACTGTTACAAGAATACACAGAACACATAATCCTAACCCATCTTCCCCAGTTATTAAAACTTGCAAGTTTCAAACATCTGGTGATATGCTGAATGTCACAGCTGTTGAAAACTCTAGTATTTTAAAGCCTGACTCATGAAAGCTTGATATCTATTCATAAAAAGACATTTCAGTGAACCAGGGTCTTTAGAAGGTGTTACTGGTCTTGCTTTGGATACTCTGAAACATTTCCAGGATATATACCCAAATTCTTGGCCTGAACTAGTTTTGATGAAGACAGAGTCAGTAATCTCTCCTCTTATAACATCTAAATTAGGTTACTATAAATCACAGATTTATGACAAATGAGATAAACATTCCCAAAATACCCTTTGGCAAAGTGCTTTTGGACCGCAATTTTGCCAGATTTTTATTTGTCTGCAAAATTGTCAGTCTATAATGTACAGAGGCATCATTTAGGTTCTGTCATACTGCACAAAAATACTTTGGTGAGTAGCTCTTCCTATTTGTATAGGTTATGCATGTCAGTGAGTCTTGACTTCTTTTTATTTGGATTTATGAACTGCAATGCAGGCAACTTTTAAAAATCTGTGGGTTTTAGTACAATGTTTCTGGAGCTTTTAATTCTGTCCCCTACCAGGTAGGCAACAGAATTCTGCAATCCCCCTTCAAACTATATCTGCCCAAATTTAAAGACTTTTTTACAGGTTAAGATTACTTGCTTGGATTTATTTCTACACTAAGTATTTATCTGAATCCACAAAACATGATAAAACAAAATTGAAAAGCTGCAGTTAGTTTCTGGAGTTGAATTTAACGTGTCCTATTACTTTTTTGCAAGGACACCACAACTTGCAGTGGAGCCATGCTACTGGTAAGAACTATCTAATAAGGAGGATGCCCAAATTGGCTTGGACTGCAAAACCCAATATTAAAAACAGTTTTCACTTCTACATGCTGAAGCTTGCAAGATTTTATAAGCCAAATATAAATTATTTCAGACAAACAGAAAGCAAATTATTAACAGTGAACTTCATTTTTATTTTTATAAGGCAGAGCAGAAAAGAGCAAGTGATGTTAATCTGAGGAACAATTTCATAGTGTGTCAAAAGTATGATTTCTGTTAGAAATGCATAAATTATGCCATGCAGTGCTTACAAATTAACAAAAAAAGTATTATAAAAGTGAAGCCCTGCTGTGTCAAATATGCCACACAGTTTTTGTTCTAATAACAGCAATTTAGGTTAGGGCGTGACTTTTCTCTGATATAGCTGTGCTAGTACAACCCCTAGTGTGGACACAGTTTACTGCCATGAAGGCATTATATTTGTATAATCTATAAAGCTTGTTCCTAAGCAGTAAAAGTATTAAGTAAAGCACTGTTATTTCAGCACAGCTACATCCACAATGGGAGGGCTGGCTGAGAGAGAAAAAGAGAGGGCAGTAGGTTATGCTACTTTACAACATATTGGGCCAGATGAACAGATGTGGGTTTTGTGTAGAGAAACTGTGTGGTACATGTCTTTCCCCCCACCTCCCTCTGTAATCCTGATGTTAATCAGGATCATGATGGATGATATTACAAAACAGTTATTCAATTTAAATGGTAACACTGCTCATTGCTTCTCAATTTTTAAGAAATATTCATGTAAAATGTTAATAACAGAGTTATAACAGATATTGACACATGGGTGTTAGTCCTAACCAAACAATAAATACAGGGAAAAAGATATTAGGGTAAAAGGGAGTAAGAACAAAGATATATACTCTCTTTAGGTTTGCTAAATGATACGAGTTCAATTTTGAATAAGATTTATAAATACCAGCATATGATAAATACCAACCTGTATTTACTTGACATACAGATATATGTATCTGGTGATCCTATATTGTACATGTGGGGCTTTCTGCCTATTCTGACACACCTCAACAATTTTAATCCTTTTTTAAAAGTCACTCCATGTAAACTAAAAAATATCTTCAAAACTGCAATTTATCCACAGCACAATTAAAAATACAATTATACCTCCAGAAACAGTAAAATTGCTCTCAGTATGTTAAAAGGCAATCCAAAACATGATCTTTTGTTTTTAAAAGGGAAAAACCCCATCATTTAATACAGAATAGCATGAAAATACTCATACATTATTGACTTTCTATGTAAAAAAAAATAAATATGTATTTATTATGAACAGATGGTGGCCAAGGAAGGTATCAGCTCTGTCTCTTAGCCAGAAGGTCAGGTCATGGCTGAGAGACCAAAGAACAATTATTATTTCCTATTCAGTGCCACATAAAATAAAACATTTCAGGTTTCCTTTAAATAAAAAGAGAGATGCAATTGAACCGTTTTAAGTTTTTTTAAACAAAATAATTTGCAATAACTTATTAACATTTGTTAAAATTTGATTTAAAAATGCCCAGCCAACAAGCAGCTACAGAACAAGGCACTCTAACACTCTTCTTCTTTAACATGTTAAATAATCCTAGGACCTATACAGAACTTTTTGCATTACTGAAGCCACAGCTATAAAACAGCTGCTAGATACCAAGTCTGAGAATCTCAAAATTGTTTGTTTTCCTTTTTTTTGAGGAACCAACAATCATATTTGAACAATACAATAACATAATTACTGAATATCTAATCTTTATATAATTATCTAATAATTTTTGCTGATAGGAACTCTCCTTGACATCATTTCACTTTATATCAAATTATAAATCACCACATTTTGGTATATTCAGCCCCACACTGATTAAAACACCAGTATATCATCACATGAAGTTAAAATATTTTGTTAAATTTTGTAATTTGTTCAAAAGGCAATCCTCAAGCAAGTTAGAGAACAGGATTTAGAATCCAAGATACTTCTTCAAGTATCTTATTAAACACATCCTGTTTTATTTGTATGCCAAGATTATGCCAACTCTTTTATCTGTGATATCTGTCAAGACACAGACGACAAGCCTGTGTTTTGTTTTTCAGTGTCCTTAGGCCTAAAGGATGCAGGAGTGGAAAAAAAAAGCAAACCTTAAAAAAAGAATACTTTAAGACCTCTCTTCTTCTGTGCTGTATCATTTTCTATATATGTTGAAAGGTTATTTCACCTAATAAGCTCCTCCTTTGGATTTTACATGTATTTTTATTATAACTTGAATTAATATTGCTTCCAGACTAAGCTTGTGCTATTAAGTTAATAAACTTACTGTCTTACATGCAGCTTTTGAGGAACTGGTAATTAAAAATTTAATTTTTGAAATCCTTCATTTTCCCCCTCCATATATTCTTATACAGGGAATGATTTGCTAATTTATTTAAAAGAAAAAGAATGATTCAAAACCTGTTGGATAGGTTGCTCAAATAACAAAAAGCATATTAAAAAAATTATCCTCATGTGCATCTAATATATCTGTGTATTCAGAAGACTCTTATGTGCAAATCACGACTTAAGAAGGAATACTGAAAGTTTGAAGTCCCAGAGAAAAATGGATAGAACCTCAAGAAAAAGGGCACTGCAAAAGATGCAGATTACACCTGTTCAAACTGTTTGCCAAGTATGTTGCAGGTTACTCTAATAATCTTTCTTACTGCATGGGATGTTTTCTCACAGACTACCTGTAAGGCATATACAGGTTTTTGTATTAATATAAAACCCAGTTTTAGATAAGCAACAGTTAATGCAAAGTGGATTTTTTTCTATAGATATTTTTTTCTAGAAGGTTACTTTTGTTTTGGTTTTGTTTTTTTTAACTTTTCTATGAATCCCAGCATTCAGTAACATTGAATCTTTAAAGAAATTGGAAGATAAATTATTTTCATTTTTGGTATCATTAGGTTATGCTTAGAGCCTTTAATGTTCTGTTAGGCTGCATGTATAGGTAATTATGTGTGGATTTATTTGTGAGAAAAAGTGTATAAACACATGTATACAGTACACAGAATTTAAGTAGCTGGTATGAATAATATGATAGAGTAATTCTATATGAAAGCATGGAATGAGTGATGCGCAAAACTGAACAGACTAGGGCTGAAAACAAGACTAAGATAACCAAGAGGTATTTATTTAGCAGTAAAAGCTGGCTTTTTGCCATTAATTTAAACCATTTAACAGTAATAAATGACCACTATTAGAAAAATGAATCATTCCAGCTTCTGAAAAAACCCTACTTAGGCTACTAATAACTGCAAAGTTATAGCAGTATTATCTCTTACCTGGTCCTTAATTTCAAGCTCCCTTATAGTTTTTGTTCTGTACTCTCTGAGCTCCTTTTCTGCCTCATCCTTCTTCATTTTGGTTTGATTCAACTGATAGCGCATTTCTCCACACACCTGTTAGATTACACAGACAACATGATCTGTTAGCTTGAAGAATCCATAGACCGGGGTTTGCAATTAGATCTTTTGGTGCCCTCTACAGGTCATTGAAATGCAACATATTTTTAATTTACAGCTATTTTAGGTCTACAAATGGTAAATGTTTTTACATAGAAAGGTGGATCTGAGTTCTATATATAGTCATTAACTTTGACATATGCAGTACCTTCTAGATTCAAATATATTTGGATCAAGATTTTGCTAAGTATAAATACTTATGTTATAAATATATATCACTAGAGTTAAATGACAGTTGCTGGATTTATACTCTTCTCTCATCCTCTGTAAAATCCTAAGAAAGTCTATGTCAACACTTTCAAAACCTAGAAGTAAAGCATCTATCACACTCCTAATTAAAAACTCATTTTAACTTGCCAATTTTACACTGTTGAGAAAGAAATTGTTTAAATGTTAACACAATAATTTTCAAAGTTTGATCAGAGCATTACAAACTTATTGCAAACTGAAGATAAATTCTTTTTTTTAAAAAAAAGTCTAATTTAAATAGATACATGGTCCAGAAGAAATGGATCAAAGCAACATTTCAGGAAATCACTTCTACGTAGGACAATTATTCTCTGCTGTTGCATTACCCCCTCAGTCCTTTCCATCTGGCATCAACTTCAGAGAATATATGAAGGGGTTAGGAGAAAGTGAAAGAAATTTAAAAAAACCAACCAAAACAAAACCAGAAGATCACTAATCCCTTTCACATAACTTTACTGCTGTGCAGGGTTGTTATTCTTTCAATTTTCAATCTAAGCAGTCCCCTTTTTGTCCTTATCCTGTGCCATCACCTCCAATTTGTGCCTGTTTATTTCACCTTAATTAACCAACCAAATACATGCACATTCTTTAGTGAGAATGCAAATATATTTACTCATAGCTCCTCTTAGTCAACTTTCTTTCCAACTCACTCTACTTTCCTGCCTTGCTTATATTCTTTCAGCACTTGCTCCTTAAATGTACACCCTTTTAATTTGCTGCTACAATCCTCTGTGCTTCTCAAAAACATTCTCACATATCCTACAACCCAAATTAATTTCTGTTTTTCAGTCTTATACCTCTTCTCATTTTCACTTTTTTTTTCTCCTTAAAAAAAAGGTAGGGAAAAAGTAAATATGCATACTGCAATGAAATCACTCTAGGAAAAAACTAAGCCAACTGTCATAACTTTTAAGAAGTAGCATCACTTTTAAATTCTAAGGACAGCTTGTGAATTTAGCCATTGCAAATAACGCAAAGCAGCAAATGCTCTGAAGAATGGAAAGGTTCTAAAGCATTTTTTAAACACTAAAATATTATAAGCAACTACAAAAATCTTGAGATGCAACTACTTAGCTTGCAAACCTTGGATTTCTACCTCCTCCTTCCTTTATCTGAAGGATGTAACAAAATGCAATGTCACTTCCTCCAAGTGAAATGAAAAAAAATACAGCAATCCTCGCTTTCAGCTCCTCCACACAACTGTACAAAGGGAATAACACAGAAGAATCAGCAGATGGTGCTGTCCTAATAATGGATTTTTCAGTCTCCTCAAGAATGAAGGAAATAGATCCTCACTCCATATTTTCTTTCCCTGACTTCTGGTGCATGAAGAAAAACAATATTTTGGATAAAACTCAAAACAAAAGTGTTATTTGCTGGTTTTAATAATGGAAAACTGGGTCTGGAAACAAGGAGTCAGATTCACAAGCAAAGATGTCACATAGCCAATGAAAATGTCAGGGTGATGCACATAGTCCTGTCAGCTCAGTGGTTGGGAGGTTCCTCCAGGACTTCTCAATTTAGTATAGGGACACAAATGGAGTTTTCCAATCTCTCAGGAGAGTGCAATTAATAGACTATTGCAAGGTGACCACCTATTCAACTTTGTGTTAATATGAACTGAAGCAGGCACTGGAAGCACAATATCATCTCCAGAGAGGTAACTTCAAATTGGTAGGGTACAAAATTGTTCTTTTCAGACCAATGAATATTTGTACCTACTGCCTCTTTCACCACCTCCTCACCCCTATAAGTGGTGTTAGTCATTTGTGAACCCAGCCTCAAAGACCAAAAGTGTGTTTCAGAATTGGCAAATCAAAACATTCTGACATTTTAAAAATACTCATTTGTCTTTCAGTTAAAATTAAAATAAAGTTTCTAGTAAGTTGGGATGACTTTTTGCTGTGAATTTTCTGCAATACTTCTGCCTCTTTCTATCAGCCAGGGCAGCAGGGGAAGACAGGAACTGGTTGAAAACCTCTCCTGAAATCTCTAGAGGCCCAAAGAGTAAATTGCTCCTCAAGTCCTTGCAGTTACCTAGGGACGTAGGATGAGCCCTGGGATTATTGGTAAGGAACATAGACATTTCAAGAAGCTGTAACAAATATTTTTTTTTCTTTCTCATGTTATGACTGCTGTTAAGGTTCTAATCGATTGAGAAACGTGCAAAAGAAAGCACCCAAGAGTGATAGAACTACACAAGATACATGGTAAGCTGTAATTCTTAACTAGAAGATATCTTTGTAAGAGCTGTACCATCAATAGCACTGAATTAAGCAGTACACTACATAAAAAGTCTAAAGGAAAGAACTTGAAAAACAGTGATTTGATATAGCTCCCTTTATTTTAGCACTGCAAGTCCCACAGGTAGCAATTAAGGACACTGTTGAATTCCATGCTGTCTAACTCAGACCCAACTCAATTCTTTACTGAAACACTGGGGTAGTGTTTTAAATAGTGACCCTCATAGGCTGCAAAGTAGAAAAGTTAGCTTCTGCATGACAAGGTGACTTGGAAAAGGTGAAAGTTATTTTTTTACTCCTGCAATTGGGATAGCTGTAGTGCCTCTGGGATATTGAGATGAAGTCTACAGTTACCACACATTCCTTACCAAAACAGAGGAAAATGGACAAGGTAAAAATTTTCTTTGAGGTCACATTTGATAAGGAAAACCAAGCTCCATGTGCTTACCTTATTCATCTCCATTTCATGAGATGCAAGCTGGCACTGGGATTGTTCTAACTGGTTAACTAGAGAAGTCTTTTCCCTTGTCAGTCTCTCTACCTGGGCCTCCAAAACAGCCACATCCTTAGACAAAGCTGTCACCTGGAAAAGTTCAAGAACACTGTAATGATGAAATTTGACCAACCACAGATCAAAGGCTTGTGGAACTTTCTCCTCAAAAGCAACTGTATGTAGAAAAAATACATAACATTAAAAATGTAATAAAACCAAGCATGTACAATAAAATGTATCCTGTATTATTAATAATATAACAAAATATGGTTACATTATTTTATTAATGGGTTCACTATTTTTAATTTATTTATCATACAGTAGTTTATTTGAAACTTTTCATTGACTGCACTAGTATCCAGGACTTGTTAATATGGACAAGGTGTCAGAAGCAGCTGGCTAGATTGGTTTTGCAATGTAAGAATACTATTCAACACCACCTTATCCATCCTTACGTAGATTGAGTCAAACCAAATCATGTTCCCCCAGCTAAAGAAAACTGTTGTTGCAACCACAGATCTTAAATTAATTTTCAAGCTCAGAAAACATTTCAATACTATAGATCAAAGCATACTGTTGTGCAAAACTCATATAGAAATAGTATATTAAAACTTCTAATGTAATTCAGATGAAATTTTGTTGAATGATTAAAAAATGTAACAATAAAACAGAGACAGTAAACCTTCAGCTATTTAGCCCCGAAGCTTACTAATATAAGTGGAAATAATGGTGTCTGACAGTTCTAGGTTAACTTTCAGAAATTCAAAGCCAAACCTAGAGGATTATATATTCATAACTATTTTTCACTCCTTATACATCCACCTGATTTATGTATCATACCAATTCTCCCCTTCAAACAAACTATTTCATAAAGTAAGCAATAAAATATTCAGATGCATCTTGACTTGGTCCACAGTATACCATTTCTACCACCTCATAATCCTAAAACATAAAAGTAATCATATGTAGGTGTAAATCATTAACATAGATAATCATTTTCTACAAAGTCATTCCATATCTTTAATTAATTACCAGGCATGACATCATCATAGTGTCACTATATTTGTTTCAAGTATATGCAGGATTAAAAAAAAAAAGACTACAACTACTTACAGTGGGAATTGGTTCCAGTAAAACACATCTCAGTGGGTGATGAAATACAAACTAATGTGATGACATGGAGTGAAATATTCTACCAAAAAAAAGTATGAAATGCTTGTCTAATAGGCTGTATTTTGGAGTGAATACATTGCTTTAAAGCAACACTGTAACAAAACAACTAACTTCATAAAAGGAATAACTTCTAATAGATAGCAAGGAGTCAAACAAGGAATTGCTTAATAATGTCTCCAGTGGAAGACTATTTTTTTATTTTCAGTTTCCCTAGCAACAGATCACTGATGATCAGCTCACGTACTTAAATATCACTTAGTCTCTATCACTGTGCTTAATACCTGTTTATGTATGTGGAACTGGAGTCAAAGAGGTTTATTGATACACACTTAAATGGTTTATTTTGCTCAGTCTGTGCTCTCCAAATTTTTAGAAATAAGCCAGACAACTTACAAAAGAGTCCCAAAAAATAAGAAAAAGTCTACAATCAGGAGAGAAATTCACTCTATTGTTTTCAAACCTCCACCAGAAATGGTTGATGTTGCAGATCAAACAAGCATGAAAAGCACTGATTCATGAAGTATTTATCTCTGTACATTTCTTCCCATTTCAATCACCTTAGAAATGCCTCCTCTATCACAGGCTTACTGCTGTTAGCTTGGGATTTCCTCTGTAGACTCCATCGGGCAGAAAACCCTCATGTTTTATACTCAAATAACAGCAGCATCTAGAAGTCTAAAACAAGGTTATCAAGACTATCACAATGGTCGCGGCATAAACGATGAGACAGATTCTGTCTCAGAGAGTTTATAAACATTAGTAAAAGTGAGAAAAGAGATTCCAACACATTTCTGCAGGTGGGAAAACTAAACATATGATAAGATCACTTTGAAATTATGATATTGCAACATTAATGTATATATAAGATCAAAGTAGCAAAGAATCCTAAATTTGACATGTGCTAACTTCTGAATGCTTGCCTTGGCAAACTAAATAATAATTTTTATAAAAGAGCTAGCTACAAACCTTGCATCACATATTACTTAACCCTTTCTTACTCTGACACAGTGCATTAAAAATATTATGCAAACTGAAACAAAGTGCGTAACATCAACAACCTAATGTGTATCTAGTGACATAGCACAAAACCTAGTTATTCAAACTCAAAGGATCACTTATCTACCACTACTTTAAAGAAATGGTAGAAGTGACCAAGCTCTCACACCTAAAACTAAAACTAAAGGACAAACAAACGAAGTTTAAAGAGGATGATATGCTCACTGTAATACATAAACAGAGAAAGAAACAACTCATACCATTGCTGCCAAGTCCTCCCTTTCCTTCTTCATTTCTCGCCGCAGTGCTTCTTTTTCATCAGCCCTCTTATTTAGCTGGGCAGCCAACTCCTTTTCAAGATAATTCTTCTGTCGTTCCATCTCACTTTTCAGTTGCTCACAGTGGACCAGAGCCTAAAAAACCCCAATTTGCTTAAGTGAAAGAAACCTAAAATTTTAAAAAAACCATTGTATTCATCTAATACCTTCAAAGAAGCCAGGTTGCCATTAGAAATGTCTTTTTTAAATGTAGTTATGATGTTTATACATATCCTACTGTATTAACATCTAGAACAGGACTAACAAAATCTAAAAATATGTATATGTTTGTAGGTATATAAATGCCCTACTGTAACTGAGAAATTTAATTGCTTTTAGGAATCATGGCAAAGATGGAACCATTTTTCCATGTGTATTCTCCAAATAAGTAGCTGTTCTTCTAAAACTATGAATATTTGCCCTACATTTAAAATTTGAAATTCCTAAATGCACATCATTAGAATCAGCCTCCAGTATTTGACTCCTTGCACATATAGTGGTTACTGTCTAACCAAAGAACTGAAGGAAAAATGAATAAAATATATGCACTTCCACTTAGTGTCCTCCTGAAGTGAATTACTGAATGCAGAACACTAAGAAACCTGAAAGCAGTAAAGATACAAAAAAAAGTTTGACAAATAAGTTTCGGGTTTGTCAAAAATTAATTCTACTAAATACCTCAAAAAGTACTGCTTAATTTCAGGTGCTAAAACACAGGGTTATAGATGGGTTTTCTATAAAAAAAGAAGAAACATAAGTCCAAGAACACTCTCAAAACACTGTCTTCACTACCTTCTAAAAATGATGGGAAAAAGAAGATTTTATCTGTTTATCTATCTTTGCCAAAGTGTAGAATTTGAGTCTTATGTCAGTTTAAATCAGAAATACAGTACTCCATTACAAGTAAATCCAAGTATTCAAAGCACCCTGAAGGGAGCTTTGCTAGCCTACGAGTAAACCAGATTTAATTTCAACATTCCACTGATATCCAGCATATTCTGTTTCAAAGAAGCTAGAGTAACCTCCCTTTAGGAATTCTAACTTACCACCCTTTATTTTCAAATTAATTTTTTTTAACTCCTTATTTTTCTTTCACTCAAAGGCAAGCCCCTATGTTCAATTTTTTTAGCTTTTGACTGTTCATGAGGGGAGCAAGATAAATAATTTTTTATAGAGAATGCTTTAATGGCCACAGTTTTATGGCAATTCTGTGGGACCCTCTTCAGGGTCCCTTTCCTATCACAAGTCTACCATGGTGAGAGAATCCCTCTGTTACGGCATTGAATCCTTTTCTGTAGTAAAGAATCATCAACTCCAGCAAACAATAGCCTGCATAAAACTGCTGTAGCTTGGTAGACATCTAAAACAATGCCACTCTAGAAGAAAGTAGTTGCATTAGTTGCATTTCAAGAAGAAATGTGTATTTTGTTAGCTCCACTGTTCTGACTACACAATGTAGTTCAAACAGTTACTCTTTTATGACATTTGTGTCGAAAATATAGTTCTGATTTTGCTTCAACTATGTAAACTTAAACATATCTCCTCCCTGCTCTGTGCAATAAGCAAGAAGCCACAAACTACAGAGGTGACCAAAAGACAAGAAGAAATGGAGGATTTAAATGATAAGTACCCAAGGTTAGACTTTGGGACAACATGCTGATGAAATTGCAATTACAGTATTTGAAAGCTTAATGTGTTAACTTCTCACTTTTGTTATGTGTACTGTTCTATGGGATTCCACGCTAGTTATCAAGAAAAACAGCACTTAAGAGTAGAATAGGACTGGGAAAAAAAAGGATGGTTTGTACTTACCGAGAAGTATACCAGTACTTGTAAAAAGGCAAAATGAATGCAGTATAAGTACGAATTTTTTTCCTGTTCCTTCATATTAAAACAGTTTTGGAGCATGAAAAAAACCGCAGACTACGATTCAGCCTTGCAGATAAATGGGTAACACTTCACACAACCCTACAAGCACACACTCTTCTCTTACAGCACTGGATAAATAACACCAATTTTATCAATAGAACAATTATATCAATCTTATTTGCATTCAATTACAAAAACCAAACCAAAGCAACCCTCTCTCAATTCTATAGTAATTCACTAATAGTACAGTAGATGTCACTAACTATCAAGGAAATAATTTAGGTGACTATAGGTTGATTGTGTACCGAACTAGGGCTAGCACAAGCATTAGATCAAAACTGGTTTTATCATTATTATTTACACAACACCAGAAGCTTCCCACAGGTAGTATTAGACAAGACTTCTCATTTTCAAAGAGCTCTGATACTCAATCAGTTCTTGCACTGCTCTCATCTGAGGCAAAAAAGAATTGTTTGTAAGCATTTCAACTGTTCTTTCCAGAGTAGGTCAGAAATCTGATGTCAAAATTATCCTCTTACATATCATGAATAGCTTTGAAAATTCTACAACTCAATTTATATCACCTAGCTGTGAAATTACATCAATTAAAAAATGCAGCACTCCTCATAGTATTGATGAGAATTTAAGAACTTGAATACAGAATTCATATTACTGCTCAGAAACAGTCACATGGTGCAGTTGTTCTAAATCTACATCATATCAACATACGACAAAGGTCTTATGCATGTATTCTCTCATTAGCATGAAAACTAATTAACATTTGCATTAGATCTGAACACTAAAAAGCTCTAATTTTGTGATGGATTTACCTTTGTTTTTTCAAAATTGGCCTCTTCTGCCATTTGCACAGCATGTTCAACTTGCTTACAAGCATTAGATTCTCTTTGCTGCATCTCTTTTATGCTTTGTCTCACTGAAACAAGTGCATCCATCAAGTCATCTCTTTCTCTGCATATTAAAAAAACAACTCAGATACTTCTTCTATATATTTTTGTAAGAGATTAAACCCCAAACAACAGGTGTACTGAATAAAAAATACATACAGATGAAAGACTTAAGGGTGGTATGCAAAGCAAGACTAAAACTCATGAGTGAAAGAGCATACTGCAAGCTTGGCAGATACTGAAAATATAATTTGCTTGACAACGAGTCCTTCATTTCAGAAGGATGGACCATTAGAGAAACTGCCAGTAAAGGGAGCAGATCTCAAGTCATTAATGTACAGAAGCCGAGCACATTCTGTTGATGTAACAAAATGGGGATCCATGCAAATAATAAAAAAAAAGGCAATATGGAATTACACTGTCATTAAATATAAAAGAGGGAAAAAATAATAAAAAGGAAGGGTTAGGTTTAACAAGTAATTGCTAAGTACATCAAATGACAATTTAAATCCATTTGCTGCAAACTGGAACTAAGCCAAACAACAGGACACCTGAATTCTACAACTCTTCTGGAATTTTGTTAATTAAGACACTAAAATCTGTACTAAATGGTAAAGCAGAGCTGGTAAAACTGTAATACTTAACTTCACTTTTTCATTATTTTGGTATGTTAAAAGCTTTGAATATAATTTTAATTGTCTGTGGTTAAGGTGCAGCTCAAGATTCTGTCTGAAAATTGTTGTGTTCTTAATGTTGTGTGAAATGGTAACACATTTTTTTGTATTTGCCAGAGATCTAGCAGTCATACTTTGAAATTTCATTTCATTTTTGAATTGGATAAAGTTCCTTTGAAAATTGCTGCTGAAATATCCTTGTTTTTAATAAACTGTACCACCAGTAAAGGAAGCTTTTAGATTTTTTTAAACCTCCAAATGAAATAACATTTCAAGATAGATAACAAGGGCAGTTCAAATCTTTTATTTCAAGCTCACCGTAAAATAAGAGGACAAGAATGTACTGATTTACAGTTTGTTCATATTTTCCAACATCTGTGACAAATGATTACTTTTGTTACAAAAGCAGATTTTGAAACATGACTTCTCAGCAATAGAGCTTTGCCAGAAATTTTTGGACTTGATAATAGAAAAAAATACATAAATTCTGGCAATAACCATCTAGAGCAGAGGGCTAGTGCCCACTTGACCGAGTACATCTATGTTCTATGTCCCTTCAGTCTCCTTGCTTTTAATTGACTCACTATTCCATCTCAGGCTCATTCTACTACTTCAGAAATTCTAAGAAGCTTCAGATATCTGACAATAAATAGATGGCTGTTTAACAAACTTAGAAAGTTGCAGTATCCTATCATTATTACTAGCAAGTAGAAAGGGAGAGGTTTTTTGAAGATGATTGACTGGCAGAATTCCTAAAGAAAAAGAATTTAATGTTGGGATCCCTGAATTACATATATTCAGCCTGCATAGCTGTGACTTTAAAAATTATTTAAATAAAAGCTAGAATTAAAAAAAAAAGGTTGTAACAAATAATTTATTTTTATCCAATGGAACTTCTTTTCCCTGCCTTATTGTAGTCAGGGAGGAACTACTACAGGTGTTTGGGGTAGGAAATGCATCCTATCCCAAACACACGACCTATTGTTGAGGTATCTGAAAAGTTCCCCATATGTAAGGAGAATAAAGTGGAGCCAGAAAAACTTCCAACTACAGAATTATAATGAACTTTTGCATGAAATAATCAATCAAAATGCATGGACTTGCACAATATTTGTGCTGACAGAGTGAAGAACTTGTTTGTACAAAATGTGCAGGAAACAGACTGTAAATAGTTTCATTATTTGGTCAGCCCAAGGTATCATAATTACATGGTAACAGCTAAAATTCTTTCCCACTTGAAATAAGTAGCAAAGCTATTGTGGATTTCAAAGTGGTTGGGACCTACATTCCCTGATTTCAGCATTGTGACTCCAGTTTGGGAATGTATTGTTCCATAAATGCACATCTCTCTGCGAATGTAACCCAACACATTGAGACTTAAATGGTTTAATGCAGCAGCCATACTTCCAACACAAAGCACATGCCCCCACAACCTACCTCGTCAGCCTCTCGATGGTCTGCACGTGGACATTACAGTGAGTCTGTGCAAGAACGGCCTCGTGCTGGGCACAGTTCAGGCACAGACCACCAACCTGGCTAGAATTTCTGGATGAAAACAGTGACTTCTGGTGTTTCAGCCTTCCTTCCAAATCTTTGCATGTCTTCTGAGATTCTGAAAGGTCTTTTCTAGAAAGAAGAAATGAAAAATATTACTTGTGAAATTATATATTTCTACAAGTCATATTCATATACAATATATAATAACAAATGTAACTTAAAAATAACTGTAAGGATCCCTGTAATGAACATTATTTTACACATTTCAATAGGCTAAGGAAGACTTTAACAGAGAAATAACAGTTGAACTTCCCAATCAAAATTATTAATAGACAAAACAATACTGTGTCAATTTGTTTCTTCCCCCATAGTATCAGAATATATTGAAGTTAAACAGAAAGTTACTAGACAAAAAACCTGTAGGCTTACATTTTGTCTGAACAGAGTATAATATTCATTAGCAAAAAAAAAATATCAGCTGTATAAACATTTCAATACTCTAACAATTTTCTGTTGCTTTTATTAATAATATCACTAACTTCACATTTATCCTCTACTCCCTAGGCAAGAATGAGCACATTCACTCAGATTCGGCAATATACACAATCTCAGGTCAAACACATGCAGAAAAACAGGCTAAGTTTTTTACTTGTCTCCAAAATTTTTACCAGGTGCTCTGAAGAATTTTCTCCAGAATTTCCAAGCATGTGTCAGGCTGGGGAGATCGCAAGCAATAGGAATGTTAACATCAGGAAGTCCCAGACAAACTCACACTGCGCACACATAGATCAATTTGACAAATTATGCAATGAATCCCAAGCTTTGGGTTTGTTATGCAGGCCATCTGGGCAGCACACACATAGGAAGTCTGACACATTCTGGTTGCATCGGATTTACTGTGCACATGATATATACACTGCATGCATTCTTATTTCCATCTGGAAGATCTTCTGTGTGCTTTTTCCAATTTTAGTACTTGGTCTATTACATATAACTCACTATAACCTGAACAGAATTTGCTCTGCATATATCCTTAGACAGTCGCAGTGCAACAAACCTATTGATGGAAAATTCTGGACAGAAATCAGCAAGTCCTGTGTACATTCATGCTTGAATTTAAAATGGAAGATAGTCCCACTGAAAGCAATATAATTTCTCACTTCAATAAAATTTAGTTTTGCAGAACTTCCTGTTTGCAAGATCATGCCTCTTAGGAGAAATCAGAGGCTGAATAATGTACTTGAGGAACTTCTGAGACAATCTTAGCCTCCAATAACTATTTTTGAGTAAACATAACACTTGAGGCCAAGGGGAGAAAAAAAATTGGATTATACAGCTGAAATTAAAGATCCTCCTTTGCATTCACTAAGACCACTGGCTTTGCACGTTGCAGGTTTCACCAATGCAGAGAACATTCCTTTAACTTGTCTCCCTACCAATAACTTTTTTACACACAGAACAGTCTAGCATTTTCAAAAATATGAAACCATGATTTATTTTGGGAAAAACATGATTAAACATTAGTAGAAAGTAGCTAATTATGGAAGTTGCCACACAAGTTAAAGTTGTAACTTCTGTATTTTCTTAGTGTAGTCCATCTTACATGACCTTTCATAGGGGGAAGAGGGCAAAAAAGATAAGATGTTTTATATTGCTACTGTTTCTATAAAGTAGCAATACATTTAATTTTGCTACATCTATATTTGAGATAACTTAATAGAAAACCAGTTTTCAGGGACACTGTCAGAAGACACAACATTCAGACATTTAGGCATTCTCTTAGTTAAATTCAGATTAAGAGTGGTTCATGCTGTTATGCAGTGACAATTTATTAAGGATTATCTTAAGAAAAAAAAAAATTCACTTTACCTTAGAGACTGTATTTGACCATCAAGGATATTGATTTTTTCTTGATAAAGAAATTTTAGATTCTCCTTTAGAAAAGAGAGGAGAAAAGATATGTCTTGCTTTCTTCATAACAGTCTTTACAAATAAACCTAGACTTTACCCACATTCTTTTCCCCTGAGGACATAAACCTGTTAAAATACTAGTGGCAGAGAAGCCTAAATATTTCAATTTCTGGAAGTCTAAAAAGCGAACAACCATCCCATTTTTTGTTTCTAAATAAGGTTTTTGCCAGATCCTCATATGGTAAATTGTTTCAATTCCAACTGCAGTCCTCAGTTCTCTACAAAGATTCACAGAAACTGATGATCATGTTTTGAGTTTGCTCTTACTCTCCCACAAGTCAGCAGATATTAATACATAATTATTAAGAACTTCAAGTACACAGGCTATTTATTTATAATACAGTGAGTTACTCTGATAACCTGGTGAAGAACTAGGTATATGAATCAACCACACCCATGTTAAACACAATGGTGATAAGAAACCAGATAAAGCACTACAAATTTAGCTCACTATGATGCTTAGAAAGAAGTTACAATCAACATAATTCTCCTGATTTAAATGTGCAGTTGAAGAAAAGAGCAATTACTGTAAAAAAAATAGCTTCGAAACAACTGCAGACATCAGTGATCACTGAGGTCTTCAGTTTTAAAATAATAGCACAAAAACCCCAAAACTATATATTTCTATGAAAAAAACCTCAAATCCCATATAATTTAATTTAATTCTTTAATTTAAGCAATTAAAATACCATATAAATTCCACACTACACAAATGTACATGGATAAAATATATCAAAACTTTTCAATTAGCCCAGTTTTTTCCCAAAAGATAGCAACACCACCCCACTATTTCAGAGCAAAAGGAAAATTAATATCCTCTGAAACTAAAAATACAGGAAGAGACAACATCATGTCTAAGTTACTAGGACTCCTCTGTATCTCTCAAAGTACAAGGTGTGTAATTCAGCTAAGGGAAAGCAGATTGCAGAAAGCTACTTTTGTACCTTACTGAGCCTGTGCTGCTCCAGGAGCAGAACAACTCATTAAGAGCTTGTGTGGAGGGCTACATAAATTACACCAACGAGCTCCCACCTGCTTGGGTGCTGTGTTACTCCCAAGCATCTCCAAAGTACA
Organism: Promerops cafer; assembly: GCA_013398275.1. Classification (NCBI taxonomy): domain Eukaryota; kingdom Metazoa; phylum Chordata; class Aves; order Passeriformes; family Nectariniidae; genus Promerops; species Promerops cafer. Next base: position 1,021,678 of record VZSE01008388.1, read on the forward strand.
GTGAAGCCATCATCTTTAAACAAGAATATCTCTGGGAAGTTATCATCTGCAGATACAACCTGCCATCTGTGTCTAACTGCACAATCATACTAATTAGGGTATAATGAGAAGACGAGGTTTAAGAGAAAAAAATTTGAGCTCAGATTAAGGTTCAGTCAACTAAAACTTCTGTGTCTGTTACAAAGTTGATCATCAGAACTGGAACAACAACAACAACAACGCTGAGCAGTTTTGCAAAGGTGGGAATCTGTGAAGAAAGGTAATACCAACCAGTTCTACAGTCCATTTTGTTTGGTCTCCAGAAGCTGCTGTAACAAAAGCCTGATTTTTGTTATGTGCCAGTGATGACGTGACAGGCTGCTGTGTGTTACCGTCTTTACCACCTACAGGCCAGGAGTTCTGAGTATTTGCCTAAAATAAAAGTATTAATGCTTCAGTTATGATTGTGTAGGCTGGTTTTTTAAACAAATTTCCTTATTTAAGTATTGAATCTTATAATCTTCAGTAGAATATAAGAACCAATAAACAAGTTAATTAGGTTAGCAACCTACGATACTGATATTACCCAAGGAAATCCATGTTTACAGATTCTCATTAAATTTTGACTAAAATTCCATTTGCAGACAACCATTTGTATACCCTTCCATAAAAATAATCCAGCCAGATCCTTGAGCACTGATTAAAGCAACAAAAAATAAAAACTTACTGAGGCATCTAGAAGAGTTTGTTCTCTCAACATGTATTCTGCAGTTAAGAATTTCAGCTTCTGATGGAGTTCCTCATTTTCAAGTAAAACTGCCTGTTCTCGATCTTTCACCCCACACCACTCCTCCTGTAGGATAAAGGAATTGCATTTAAAAGGCTCCTTAAGATGGCTATCAATATTGAAATGCATCTTGAGACCAAGAGTCTAGACTAACACTTTGAAATATTTTAACCCTTCTAGAGAGACCAAGAATACTCAAAAGACAGATTTTGTATTTTTGCAGCTTAAATTCCCATAAATCTTCTTTTTAAAAAAATGCTTATTTGTATTTGTGATAGGATGTAAAAATGTCTTTAAAGTCCCTGAAACACCAAGATACAGGGTAAGGGATCTACTGAACTGCATTTGGCTCAGTTTTGGTCATTACAGCAATTAATCTCAAGTCCAAGTGTAAGCTGCTTTTAATGTAGTTCTTCACATTTAGGGAGCCAGGGTTTTAGTAGGTCAAATATATTGTCTGATACCTTGTAAAACTTCACTTCTGCTTCCAAATGTTTAATGTACTGTGACTGATCATTGATTATAGGAACAAGATTGGAAAGGGCTGGTAAGTCTGCAGGCACAGCTTCTGGGGGTTTCTGAAGGAAGCAAAGAACAGCATGTGTTATGTTCTGATTTTCCATTATTGCAGTAAGATGTTGCTTGCACACAGAATACAACCTACAGTTTTCTGGTAACGCTTCAAAACGCACACAGAGTTGTTAATGGAGTCTTCTCAGAGGAACAACAGGTGCATTTCTATCACTAATTCACACTTCGGAAGGAAAACAAGTATCTTTATGCATATCCCTATTTTTGAAACTCACACAATTCTAACACCTGTGATTTGGGTCAGAAATGTACCTTTTTTTGCAAAAATATTCCATTATATACTTCTTAAATATAATTGAAGTCTAAAAAAGATCAAAGATTCAGAAACCTACATCACTGTTTTTAAATATTACTTTTGACATATTCACCATTAAAAAAAACCCCACCAAAACCAACCAAACAAAAACCTGAACAAAAACCCCCACAAAGCAAAATTAAAAAAAGCAAACCAAGCTACTTATGGCTAGCTATTACATCTACTAGTTATTTTATCTACAGGTTCTGCCAACAATGCATTAAAATTCCTTGTCCAATCCTTATAAAGGTATAATCCCTCAATTAGGATGAGGTGAAACTTTCTAGCAACAAAAACCTTACAGCCCAATTATACCAAATATAAGTATTGGCTGTTTTAAAGGGGGGACACCCTTAGGATGTCTGGAATCAGGATTGCAGAGACAAATGGAGGATATCCAGAACCATCTGAAAAAACATCCCTTTAGAGAAGGAATTCCAAATTTGCAACATATTCTGCCTAGCTCTGTAGACATAAGCCCCATGTTCTATTGACTCAGAATTCACCCTCATTTAAATTCTTGATCCTAACTACTTTATAAATAAATTTTAGAAAAGGAACCACACTTGTTAAAGTATATATAATACAGTCTTGATAATATTTGTAATGTTTCTTTGGCTCCTCTTCATCCATCCCTCTTCTCTGAAAACATAATGAACACCTTGCAGCTGAGACCTCCAGCTACCTCCCTGACAAGATTACACCACAGCAGTGTTAGAAAATGTGGAAAAACTCCATTTCTATTCAAATTATTTTTCACTGAAAAACAGTTCTAATGTTTATACTGAGAAACATCACTGTAATATAAACAATAGTGCTAAGGAATTTTTCACTAAAAAGAAAATAACAGGTAGTATATTTTCTAAAAACAAAAAAACAGAGGACCTCTGTGACTTTTTTTTACCTTTTTAACAATGTAATTGTTATAAATTGATTTGGGATTTTTTAATTAATGTTCTCACAATATAACGTGTAACAGGGTGAAAGAACAGAGGTCAGGAGAGATGCATTTAAATTGCATGCATTTAAATTTGGCCAAATATTAAAACCAGAACTGAAAGACACATCTGATCAGTATGAATTACCCAACAATTATGCCTGAGTCTTGGAAATGCTGTTCACATTCAAATACTTAATACTGAAAAGTATTTATAAAATATAAATGCTTAAGAGCTTTAGAAGCCAGCGTTCTACATGGTGACAAACAGTTTTGCCAGCCATCACGAATAATTTGGCCCACCTTATACTTTTCCAGAATGGCTCAAATTTCAAGCATCTAAACCACAGAATCAGAGAAACTTTGCCTCCCTATAAACTGGCAGGAGTCAACAAGAATCCATCACAACTCCAGCTATAACAGTGTCAGGAACAGAGGCTGGGTGCAGCTAGGTTAGCCAAAACCCAGCTTGCAGAACTGCAGTTTTTATATGAAGCAATCTTGCTGGGCCTTGACCCCAGGTGATGAAGTGTAGAGCAAAAGCAAAATTTCTGCCTAACCATCTGGGTGTAATCAAAGAAAGGATTTACTCATTTGATGTCTGTTGCAACTTTGAGCTATGGGCAAGAAAAGGGAATTTTGTTGTAACAATATTATGTATATGTATGGAGAGTGGTAAAGGTTACTGAAGTGTATAGTTTTTGTGAAATGTTATATTTAGCTATAGATCCTGCAGTCATTACTATTCAGCGGTCATCAGGTCAGCATCACTCAAAGCAAAAGGTTAAGGTTACTCTAAGTTTGCTTTCCTCGACTTTTGGGAAATTGGATTCTTCTTATACAAAGAAGCATTTCTGCAGCATCCAGTAAATCACCAGACAAGTTCATATTTTATGAGGGTTTGGACTTATTTTTGGTGTGTGTGCACTTTTGCAGTTCAACATTTTTTCAGCTTTACACGTGGTCTGTCTTCAGAACACTTTCATATCCTCAAGCAGATGGAGGACAGCTGCAAATGAGAATAAAGCCACCACTTCACAGAATGTCTTTCACTGGAAACTTCAAGAGGAAGAAATGGGACAATGCTGTACCAACACAGTAAATTCCCATTTTTTCTCTGTTTATTCCTCCATCCTTTGATCCACTCCCTGAAAGCACTGTACCAAGTTTCTTAGATAAAAGTATTCCATTTTCTAAATTTTCCACTCTCCTAAAACTTCCATAGGTAAAAAACTTCACCAAAGGTGGAATAGAAGATTCTTTCCCTCCCCTCCAAGGCTAAATACAAACTGATGCCGATTCATGTCATGCCAAAGTCAACCAATGCATCAATCCCTTGAGCTACAAAACACTAACTCTTTCCTATGCCATTATGAGGCAAAATGCCTGGCAGGACAACCATACTAAATTTGTGGATCTTAGAACACTTAAAAAAGTTAACTTTAAATAAAATTTCTTAATGTCAGGACAGTAGATCTATGCTCGTTACACAGGCTGAAAGCAACACAGCAGGAATGCAGGTTTTAGATTATTTTGCTGTTAACTTTGACAGCAAAGAGCTGCTTGTCTTGCTTACTATAACCCAAAAATATTCAGTGTAGGCCATCAAAAGATAAAACTGCAACAGTGCCTTTGAATTATTTTTCTATAGAGATTCTAGCATCTAGCAGCTGCTCAGTAACTGAACAGTGCATCACACTGACTTTGGTGCAGTTTGCTTCCATGAAGCAGCATCTGAGGAGCCCTTGTAAGGGCATAAACAAACTTTGACAGAGACCACTGCATTTTGGCAGAGAACTACAAAACCTGTTTTTGCATGAATGTCTCTAACTCTTCCAAGAAAAAGCATAGTTAAAGCATAAGAAGGACACCGAGAATCCTTAGGGTACAGTCAAAGGAAAACAGAGGCTGCTTCTCCAGAAATTTTTCCTTGTTGTCTATTCCAAGTGTTTTCAAAACAAAAAGGATGGACGACCACAATGCATGGCCAACAAAAGGAGGAGAAAAGTATAAACCCTGTATTATAAATTCCTTTTTCTTCCATTATGGTCATAAGGATACCAAGTTCTGGTCATAGTTCTCAGGAAGCTCCCATATTTAAGATTGTGAAAATGATTCAGTGTTTCTTTTTTCTCTGCATACTATAAAACCAGCATGAATGCCAGTTATTCAAACACCACAAATGAAACCAGAAGAAACATACATGGAATGACTTGTTCCTTCTTGAGGGAGACTCTTCATTTTCCATTCTTTCTTGGTGTTGCAACAAAATTTTAAGTTGGTTAACTAGGAAGAGATAAAAACCATTATAAACAATACATAATTACTTTTTTCATTGAAATTAGTATAATTTCTAACAATGTTTAAACCATTTGCTTTCAGAGCCATCTTACCTGCGTGACTGTGCTGCAGTTCCTGACTGGCTGCAGTCCCACAGTCATCATTGGCGCCGTCTGCATTGTCACTGCTCTCATCCACAGAGGACTGGTCAAATCCAGTGCCATCATCACCTTTTGCCAAGGCATCTTTGAGTTGAGAGATGCTTTCACTGGCACGTTCTAAAAAAACCCCAACCACATCATTAGCCACAATAAACAACAAAAAAGAAAGGATTTACTGGCTGAAATTTTAAATGGAATAAAAAACGTGAGAGAACTACAAACATTCAGCATGTCTCTAGCTTGACTACTTGACCTAAACTCAGCCAAAGGAAGCAATTATCTAATGCAAACAGACAAAAAACCTACCATATTTGCAAAATATTTACTAAATACTAATTTTTCAGAGAAGAGCTTTACATAGCATCTTTACCCCTGTATACATTAGGACACTGCAACAGCACAAGGAATAATATACTTGACTCTAAAATATTTCCTAGCATATGCACCTTCCATACTTTTCAATGAACCTAAAGCTCATGCTACATTTTCTGCAATATGCAGGACTGGACACTAAGAAAAATGTGTTTGCATTTTAGTGATGTCCAGTGATGTCACGACAAATCAACGTGTCACACAATGAAACAAATACCTGAGTAAATTAATAACTCAGCAAACCAAGCCACCCTAAAGCAGTTATTTAATAAAGACTGATGACTTCTGAACAAATGTGAAAAATAAATAACACACATTATTCTAGAAAAAAGACCCAACAAACACAAAAGAAAACCTCTATCCACATAAATATAAATATTTTCAAGAACTGACTTACTGATATGATACAGTAAAGGTCTTATCTAATGTTCAATATATTTTTTCCTTATATTCCTTTCTTAATTTGTTATTTGACTCAGCTGACTTCACAAAAATCAGAAGCATATTTTAAACAGTCATAATTTAGTAAAACAAACCCAAATACCATTTACAAGGCAATGACTCAACAAAGAAGGGTTTAGGTCAAATATTGCATTTTTGGCATACTTAGGCTCTTCATCCTTTCTTGAGCATTCCAGGATGCTGTGAGGGCGGAAGAGCTAACTGAGAAATGCCAGAAGTATCTCACTGATGCAATGGCTTAGATATTTAGGAAACTATGTTGCAACCATTTGATGCTAAGAAGTGTTCAATGTCATTTGTCATGTGGTGTGTCATCTGATAGCAATAAAATTCCTTCATTTCCCCATTCCCTGTAGATGTCTGCCATAGAACCCCAGAGTACCAGTATTTGCTCCCTAGCCAAGGGACAAACTACAAAACAAAACAAACCAGAACCAACCAAGCCCATATATATTGGTTTCCCCAGAACTTCTCTCTCTTTGTAGTATTACAGCTTCTGAACTCCAAGCTATTACTTCATACACAAATATAACATAGGTCTTCTTACACTCTGTCCTCTTTTCCAATAAACATACAGGGCAGTAGTTGTGAAACACATTAAAACCATTATCAATGGCACACTGATGCAAATTTCTTTCTGACTACCTTTTCCTGCCTCTGAAATAATGCCACCACATTCTGGAAAGTATCATCAAGTATTTGTTTAAATTTCTTAAAAGCTTGACTATTTCTAAATTACTGATGTTGCTGTCATAGGCAAAACACTCACCACTGGGAAACTGGGAGTTAGGAGGTCCCAGTGGTGTGGCTTTATGTTCACCAGATACAAAAGATCCAACACTTACTTCAGTAAGAGTTGAACTGGATGCCTAAAATGGAATAAGTACATTACAGCATTTTTTATTTCCAAAGTAAGGTACATAATTTTGGGCATTATGATAAAAGACAATGCATCAATGAGCATAAAGACTATGTTTATTGTTTCTTACAATGTAAAAATATTATTTTTAAATATGAAAGAAATTTTAAAAAACCACTGTGGATGCAAACTACAGACAACAAAGAACATCTGCTTAAAGACACCTGATTAATTTTTTAAATTAATTCAGAAGCAATTAATTTTTAAGTGCTCCCCGATTCAATCTAACTTTTTCAGTTAAGCTACCCCTGTAATAGTACCTTTTATAGAAACATGGCCTCAGTGAAAACATAGTGCAAAAACTGCTCACATGCAGCACTATGATTTGCATATCAAAATCAATCAGCATCTTTTTTTGACGTCTTAACAAGACTCTACAAATAAAATCCAAATGTGTATTCCTGATCTATGACAGAACATCATTGAAGTGCTATTTCCTATTGGAACAGCTGAGGATATAATTGAAATTGGACTCATGTGGATTGAAACTTCAAAAAATAAAACTTACTATTAAGCTCTTTTGTTTTCACTGTTTAAAGGATCTGAGATGATTATGAAAAATGACAAGCTAGCACCCAAATATGATGGATCAAACTCAATAAATTAAAAAAAGAAAAAAAGCAGTGTAAGAAGAATTTGCCATTGAAGTCAAAACGGGAAAAAAACCCAGAAGGCAGTGAACCAGGTTAGCATTGCCTAAGCAGGAGATGTTTTTTCAGGCATTGCACAGAAGTTTTTAAATAGAGTACTCCTTTAAATGAAAGCACCTAAGCTACCTCATTTGTGGACTTGGAAATGCCATAGAAAATACTCTGGGAAAAAAGAGAACCAATCATCCAAAACAACAGAATTGCCTGAAAGACATGGAAAATAACTCCAGCTTGTAGAATCATTAAGCTGCATAAATTGAAGAAGACAAATGGCAACTCTATGCAAAAGTTGTCACCCAAACCTAACAGTCCGCTTCTAGTAATGTCTGCAAGAACATGAAGTTACTGGCTATAAATTCAACAAACAGCATCACTTTCTGATATCTCATGGTTCCCAATCAGCAAACAGCCTTAGAAAAATAGAAAAGGAATTACACTGATTCCTTAGGTCTTAAAAAAACCCAAACCAAACCACCGTAGAATTTTTGTGAAACAGTAACTGACAAAACAGACAATTGGACAAACTAGTGAAAACAGAAAGATTATGTCCATTTAAAGAAAACTTTCCTGTCCAAAATTAGATCAACATTTGCTTTTAGTGACAGCTAAAAATCTAAAATATTATATCATACGCATCTTCAGTCAAGTAACTGTTGAAAAATACTGAAACTGAGAATTTCGTTATAGGGTTTTTTGTATTTAGCACATCTTGGAACTTACTTTACTTCCCATTCTGACATCCAGCTATTATTCTTTATTGGCTGCCAAACACAAGTATGCTACCATGGAAGTAACACATTATATGACAGTTTTGAGACTAAAAGTATCCTATCACTACCTGTTCTGCTAGAATTTTACATGCAGCAATGAGCAATACCAGGCTGTTCATTAGTCAAGCCTCAAAAGATCCCAAGATGTGTGAAATGCCCAGCTGTTTCAAAATAATGAATCCCTCTGATTTGGTTTCTTGGTCTCTTTGTTGCTTTGCATTATATTAGAAATAGGTAGTTTTCAGCACAACTCTTACCAAGCTATCATCTTTAAAAGCACAGGGTTCTCTGGAGCTGCAGCAGTGATTGTCACGAGTTCCTAAACCAGCCCTTTCTGCAAAGCATAAAGCATTTGCCTAAGTTCTAGAAACCCTCACATGTGAAAACCTCATTGCCCAGTTCCTTTTGACAGATTCTCCATCGTTAAAAGAACCTTTTATCTTCAGAAGAATACCTAGAAAAAACTGCCAAATAAAAATAAAAAGCCTAAGTAAAAAAACCATTTAGAATGTAATTCTAAGCTGCTTCAGTGTCACAGCTAACTTGTAGTGATGGAAAGTGGGCCACATACTCATTTTTCCTAAGACGGCTTTGACTTCCCATCTCTCCCATTTTATTTTTGGAACCACATAAAACAGCCACAAAAAGAAACTTTATTCATAAAAGTCTTATATTTTCATCTGTTTTTCTTAGAGTTTGCATCTCCATTCTCTGAAATTATGTAGGACACTGCACTCAGCAATGCAGTAGAATACAGAATGTAATTTCCACAATATCCTAAGACAGACTTGAGGTAGACAAGTGTATCAGGCTCAGTACCTGTAAAGGATGGTTTGCCCCTCCTTTGCTCCTGCTCTTACACTGTCTCAGGTCCAACACTGAGCCAGCGCTCTTTACTCAAGAGGCAGAAAACTCAACATAAAAATTAGCTAATAGTTCTCTGTTCAAGAAACCAGAAATATGCTAGAAACAAAGAACTGGACTCTAAATAGTCTTCTCAATTTACTGCTGTTAGGAGAAGAGGGGAAAGTCACAGGAAGGCATCACACTCTGCTCTTGGCAGTGGTGTAGTAGAAGGCCCACTGGACACGCACATTATGCCTGTCAATTTTCAGTAATTAGTATGAATACAGCAGCACACCACTTATTCTCATTTACAAAATATCTCTACTCCCTTGAGAAGAACTTTTTATTAGAACTATTATCTCCTGAAGTTTCTAAGGTTCACTTGAAATGGTCTCAATTATATGAAAGTTTACACAGTAACCTAATAACCCCAACTGTACAAATACCACCCTCTTAACTAAGTACAACACATAGCATTAAAGACTTTCATTATACAAGGTCAGGAAAAGCTACATTATAGAACCTTTGTTATTCTATCAAAGCCTCTCTGTTGGGCTCTAAGACCAGTTAGGTCTTAATCAGGTTTTTTTGGTCCAGCTTTCTGCCCTCTGGCCACCAGACTCAGTTTACTGAACACTCAGGCTCCCTGTCTTCTGAGGGATTTCCCTCTGCAAAAAAGGACATGGCACTGAAATAATTAGTTAGTCTTTGAGAACTTATCCACCCTTCCATCAAACTGAGTAAGGCTGTAAAGTGATTCTGGTATCCAGCATGGGTGGTGAAAACCTGTTGCCATGAGCTCACCCTGCATCCAGATAATGTCAAGCATTACAGGCAGGTTTAAAGTGCTTTATTTCAAAAATACCAAATAATGCCCAAAGCATGCCACCTAAAATTGCAGAACCCAGATGACAGGGTCATCCCAATGGGGAGAAAAATCTTCAGCTGTATAACTATGTAAGAGAAATAGGTAAAGCATTAGATTTGACAACTTTGAGAGTAATGATTACCTGTTTGTCCTACAGTGGATTCCTAACACCGGTAGTAATGATGTGGAAAATGCTGTACAGCTCAAAGGAGTTAAAAATTGTACATCACTGAGAAATAGAGAGGTTCTTTGAGAAATACAATGGAACTTAGGTTATATCGCCTTGTGTTCGGGCTGCTTGTGCATCACCATATTGATTTCTACTGAGAGGCACCCCTGGATGTACGAAATCAAAACTACCTTGTCATTGTATGAAAAGAAAATTCTTGTTTCTAAGTACATAAAGGGGAAAGGCTCACCAGAAATTCAGGTTATGAAATTATTTAACAAATAGAACAGATCCAGTGTAAGAGGACCCAGTCAAAAAAAAAGATAAAATGAAAATATGCTGTATTAAGAGAATACATGCATCCAATGTATCAGTTAGATATGGTCAGCTCTAACAGTCTTACACACAGTTAAACAGCCCTGGTATTTGTCATCCTAACTGTTCTGCAACAACTGTTAACTGCAAGTGTCAAGTAGCATTACCATCCCAATTCATCTACAGGAAAAGTAAATAGAAACTATTCCTCAAAGTTCTATCTTCTGGAACAAAAGAAATCTATCGCTAATGTAAAAAATGGATGCTCCTTTGAGAAGGAAGTAAAAAAATATTTGCTGAGAATCAAGTATCAAGTAGCTATTTGAAAATGTTTCCATTGCTTTATCTTTGTTTCTTTCTTCTTTTTGGCAATGTTGTTTCCTGTGGCACAGGAAACATCCCAAAAGGCCATGTGGGGGTGCTGTGCTCAGAACACAACTTTTCGCACCAATAGGTTCGCATACCCACAAACTATCCACTGACTTTCTTCAGAATTCGGACATTTACTTTGTCCAGCCAGTGACAGTCTGAAGGCTGGTAAGCCCAAGAGTCACTGCTGACAGATTGAGGTGCTCTCTGTCAGGCTATATACCACGCTTCTTGGACAAAGTGGCAGGAATGAAAACACTCGACGACATGGGAAACAACCACTCTCATTAGAATCCATTTGTACCCTCATCTTTACCACGACTAGAATCCGATGCTTTAAGGATGGCCAAAACCTCACACGAACCAAAACCGCACCCGAAGCAGCAGCGGTCCTGCCCGAGCCGAGTTACGGCGGGACGAGCGCGTGTCACAGCAAGAACGGCGCCCGCGATCGGCTGTGGGGACAACCAGGCGCAACTTCCCTGCTGCGCGCCCGTCCCAGCTCGGCCGGGGCGCTCCGCGGGGCGGCGGCTGGGCCGGCCCGCCCTCACCCCGCGCCGGTGCCGCTCACCTCGGAGGCGCCTCTGGTACCGCTCCAGGGACTCCTCCAGGGCGCTCTCCCCGCGGGGCGCCCGCATCAGGACGCCGCTGGCTGCCGGGGAGCAGCCGGCGCTGTCCCCCGACACCGGGAGCTCCCCGCGGCGAGGCCGGGGGACAGTAGTTCCACCCGTTCTGCCTTCCCGCGTTAGGCTCTCGGAGGAGCCACCTGCGGGGATCGCTCCGGCTCCTGGTGGCCGGCCGTTGCCGTCGGCCGCCTCAGCTGAGACTACCAACGCCAG